>OY757316.1:45460991-45873047 GCA_963583905.1 Stenurella melanura
CTAGCTGTAGTGTTTATATGAGAGTGTAGACAGGAATCTTTGTGTATATATTAAACAATTTTACGTATACATTATGTACTATACAGCTAATAAGTTTTAACCAGCCATGTGTTTCCATGTTATTGAAAATTATTTTCGCTATACTATTACTGGATAAAACAACTTGTGGAGTGTGCACGTTTGGTGTCACCAACGATTTTAAAAGTTATAGTCACGTTTCAGGGATGAATTCATGTAAATAAGTCAAGCAAGCTAGCAGAAGACCATACACTTGAGACATGGTTTATATAGTAGAGGCCAGGGTCTCCTACCATATCCACTCCATTATTAAAGGGGTTGACAATATAAAATTAAGATATTGACTTGAAATTTGGTATATGTCTATATATTACAAACTAACCATTATACTGTTCTTACTACTCTTTTTATATAATTGTTGCACAATCTATAAGATACTCTTCGCATTTGTTTTTTTCTTTTTGTAAATAATATTGGTTTTAGACATTTTTTACTTTAATTACAAAACATTAAAAACATTTTTTTTTTTAGAAAATTAATAACTATTTTATTTATTAATCCATTTTGGTCAAAGACAATGGGGTTCTTAATCTAGCTAATGCTACCATCCAAAATTCAATACAATTGGACTTTTCGTTCTTAAGTTTACAAGAAACGGACGGACGGACGGACAGGCAGACGGACAGACAGATGGACGGACATTTTGAAAGGTGTCCAGAATTCGACCACCAACACAGTGATATGAAAATTTTTTCTCTACGAGCAATATTACCTGTTTTAGAAATGTGCCGATCGAATGCAATTTACTCTTCGTTTTGTATTTGCGAAGAGTGTAATAACGAGATCTAGAACTAAATTATATTTTGAGATTATTCCGTTAAAGAATTGTGTGGAGGGGGGGGGGGGGGAATTGGGGCACGGGGGTAGTAGCATACGAGCCCCCACCCCCTGCTGTTAGAAATAATTTTTAAGGTTAGCAGTCAAAATTTGCATATGCAACTTTTTCGGAATTTCAGACATTCGGATGGAATCCGGACCCCCTCAAAGCTCCGAGCCCGGGGGACAACACCCCCGACACCCCCTCCCGACGGGCCTGCATATGGATAAATAAGGAAAACAAGCTAATAAGAGTCCTGGAATTTGAAATTTGGTATATGAACTAGAAACCAAGGTCTTAATATTTTTTAATGGCATCTGCCACCCTCACCACCATCTTCACTCCATTATTAAAGGCGTTGACAAAATAAAATTTCAATTTATTGTGTGTACGAGTTTCAAAACAGTTTTTGGTATTACCACCTTGGGACAGACCATTTCAAATATTCTATTATTTTCCAATACTGGAGTGAGAATATAATGCCCAGCTCTCAGACTATTACCCTCGTTTGAGTTGTGCAAAAAATATATTTATTACAATAATAACAAGGTGGCATTTCACAAAAATTATTTATCATGTCACTTTTTAAAAGCCAAGGTCAAAACTATTTCTTAATATGTTATACATTTTTAACAATCTGTGATAACAAACAGTACAAATATAAATAGAATGAATCGTCTTGTCTCCAGGATGTCGCTCAGCATTTCCAGATCCCGCGTAGACGTTGAGCAATTTCAAATATTTTGTAACAAAAACTAGAAAGAACCAATACTAGAGGTCTTTGACATAAGCAAAAGTAAAACAATGTCTGTTACCTTCAATATTGGCCACAATAATAAATCCATACCATTGAGTGATTTTTTGATGTTAATATTTCTAAAAAGGCATGAGTTGTGGTATTTTTCTAAATTAATAGGTGAAGGATGAAAAGATTCAAAGAACCATTACAACAATGCACTCTGATCGCGAAACCGTTCGAGACACGTTTTAGTAAAAATAATTTTTGACATTAACTATTGCGGAAAACATTTAGATGGTGGATTTGCAGCATTCGTCAAAATATGTTTCAAATCATTTCATTAAATATGTATTAGGCAGCTTTTAAAATAATAATAATTATTATTATTATAATTTTAATTGGTCATTTTAAAATAGTATGTTATAATACAAGTGTATAAGTAAGCCTTTAAAGCACTCACGGGTTAGGGCACGACGAGCGTAGCAAGGAGGGTCCTAAAGGAGTAAGTGCTTTAATGGCTACTTATACACGTGTATTATACGCTATGTTTTATTATACCTACCTGCTCTGCAAAGTAAAAACCGCTGCCTAAGGAATCACTACTTCCACATCCAGATTCTTCATCCAAGTCACTTTAAAGGAAACATCTTGACTATATTTGCACTCTAGTATGTGGAAATTATTGCTCATAGAATTTTAATATTTGGGGCAGATGTCATAGAAAAGTTTGAGGAGTTGGTTTCTATCATGTACGTTAAAAATGAAGTTTCTAGTTTACCCTACTTATTTTCCACTATTCACAACCTACCACCTCCCACCCCTTCAATGCAGTCATCTCAATCAGATGTCACTACAATACATACGTGTACTAACTTTCAAGTAAATATCTCAATTTGATGTTATCAATCCCATTAATAATGAAGCGGAGGTGGTGGAGTTTGAAAAATATTAGAAAGAAATCTGAGGCCTTGGTTTCTAGTATATACACCGAAACCCAAATTTCTGTACTCTCACCAGCTTGATTTACTTATTTTCCCCTAGTCCTCCTGTTAACCCCAACCCTTCTACGGAATCATCCCAAAATATAATCTAGTTCCAGATGTCGTTATAATACATACGTCTACCAAATTATAAGTGAATATCTCAATGTTATTTTATCAACCCCTCTAATAATGTAGTAAGGGTAGTGGAAGGGTTGAAAAGTATTATTAAAAAATCTGAGGCCTTAGCTTCTAGAACATACACCAAATTTCAAGTTGCAGTACTCTTACCAGCTTGCTTTACTTATTTTTCCCTATTTACCTCTACTGACCCCCACTCCTTCAACGCAATCATGTCAAAATATAATCTAGTTTTATATATAGTTATAATACATAAATGTACCAAATTTCAAGTGAAATTTTAAATTTAATTTTATCAACTCTTTTAATAAGGGAGTGGGGGTGGTGGGGGGATGGAAAATACTAATAAAAAAACCTGAGACCTTCGCTTCTAGTATATACACCAAATCCCAAATTTCTGTACTTTTACCAGCTTGCTTTACTTATTTTCCCTTATATACCCCTATTTAACCACCAACCCTTCAACGGAATCATCTCAAAATAAAATCTAGTTCCAGATGTCATTATAATACATATGCGTACTAAATTTCATGTGAATATCTCAATTTTATTTTATCAACCCCTTGAATAATGGTGTAGGGGTGGTGGGGGGCTGAAATATATTATTAAAAAATCTGAGGCCTTGGCTTCTAGTACATACACCGAATTTCAAGTTTCTGTACTCATACCAGCTTTCTTTACTTATTTCCCCCTATTTACCCCTAAATAACCCCCAACCCTTCAACGGAATTATCTCAAAGTATAATCTAGTTCCAGATGTCGTTATAATTCATACGTGTACCAAATTTCAAATGAATATCTCAATTTTATTTTATCAACCCATTCAATAATCAAGTAGGGGTGGTGGGGGTTGAAAAATATTATAAATAATTTGAGACCTTGGCTTCTAGTACATACACCGAATTTCAAGTTTTTGTAGTCTTACCAGCTTGCTTTACTGTATTTTCCCCTATTTACCCCTATTTAACCCCCAACCCTTCAACGGGATCATCTCAAAATATAATCTAGTTCCAGATGTCGTTATAATACATACGTGTACCAAATTTCAAATGAATATCTCAATTTTATTTTATCAACCCTTTTCTTATTGGAGTAGGGGTGGTGGGGGTTGAAAAATATTACAAAAAAATTTAACGCTTTGGCTTCTAGTACATACACCGAATTTCAAGTTTCTGTACTCTTACCAACTTGTTTTACTTATATTCCCCTATTTACCCCAAATTAACCCCCAACCCTTCAACGGAATCATCTCAATTTATAATCTAGTTCCAGATGTCGTTATAATACATACGTGTACGAAATTTCAAATAAATATCTCAACTTTATTTTATCAACCCCATTAATGGGGTGGAGGTGGTGGGGGTTGAAAAATATTATAAAAAAATGTGAGGCCTTAACTTCTAGTACATACACCGAATTTCAAGTTTCTGTACTCTTACAAGCTTGCTTTACTTATTTTTCCCTATTTACCCCTATTTAACCCCCAACCCTTCACCGGATATCCTCAAAAAACAATCCAGTTCCAGATCTCGTTATAATATATACGTGTACAAAATTTCAAGTCAATATATTAAACCGTTCCGGAGAAAACGTGCGGACAAAAAAAAGTTACAGACAGACAGACCGACAGACAGACAGACAGACAAAAATTTTTTTTCGCTCAAATTTAAAATCTCGACGTTTCATGACATTCTAAACCTATTTCACGAATAAAAATTTTTGAAAATTTTTTTGCGATTACTATACTTCCAATCCACTACGTGGATGTGGAAGTAAAATTAGAAAACTTAATTAATGTAGACTCATTTCACAAGGTAATCCCTGGATTTAATTTCTAATTGGAACATAGGCACGGTTAGAATTTTTTTGTTTGGTTGTTAAATACCTGTGTATTTATCATTGTTTAAAATTGGTTGTTACCTAAGCAACTTTAACACACTAGTGCTTTAAAGGTCCGATTTTGCACGCTTTTCAATTTCAAAAACAGAGATTATAATTCAAGTATGATACAAATATCATTTTATTGTGAGTTTGACACGTCAAAAAAAATTGAAAAAAAAAACATGTAGAGATGTAAATAAGAACATTAGAATAAATTTCAACATCTTGTAAACTTACACCGGCATTTTGTCTTTTTTGCATAAAACGTTCTGCATTTAGAGACTGTGCTAAATACATATTTTTAGTGTTTTCCAGAAAAAAATATCCAGAGCATTTGAGTCAGGAGATCGGAGTAGTCATTGACTAGACTAAGTTTCAATTTATTATGAAATTTTATTTTTGGGAAATTCTAAAACTATTTGTATCTCAGGGCGCCGTCTCACAAATTATGAGGGGCGTACTCAGACGTATTTGTAAGAATGTTTTCACTTTAATAAACATAACCGAAGCTTCACAATTATAGTACGGCAGCCCGTTACCAAGATTTTCGCCTGATCCCGCCCGCAATTTTTTTGGTTTTTTCGGTTGATTCAAGAAGTTTTGAGAAGAAAAGTTCAGGGGTACTGACTCAGGCAAGGTTGCGAAGTGGTTGAAAAACACCTATATATATGTAAAGAGGAAGTGATCAAATTAGTTATCGCGCCCGGTCCGTTTTTGTGTTATTTTTACCAAGAATGATCATTTCAATAGGATAGAAATAGTTACTGACATTTTCCGAGCTGTGAGTGGTTTTGGTTCGTTAAAAATCTAAATTTTGTGACAGTTCGGAATTCAACTTTTCGCGCCCGCTCCGTTTTCCTGATCATAGATAATTTTGAATGTTTTGTTATCAGAAAAAAATAAGAACGGACGTTTTCATTGTTGCGCAAATGAAGGGTTGAATTTCAGGTGTGTGTTTTTTTTTAAGGCTGATCGAGTTATCCCGCCTGCTCCGTTTCCTGGTACAAATCATTTCTTGTGCCTTGAAAAGTGGAGAAAAAATATGAACGGACATTGTTATACGTGCATTGTTGTGTAAAGTCATTTTCAGTGACAGAAAAATTTTTATTTTTGAATTTTTTTATTTTGTTTGCGAAATTTTGTCCCGCTTATTTATTAAACTTCATCAATACAAAATAAAAATATTAATTCAATCGTCGTCTTCTGAACTGCTCTCATAAGTATCATCACTCTTTGAATCCGTAGACTCCTCGATATCATCGTCATTTTCATCGAAATCTAGAATCAAACAGAAACGAAACCTTTCAGTAAGTCTGAGGCCACCAATTTTTTTAAAGAAGGGCATAGACGCTGTGTTGCTATAGACAACCAAGCCACACAGTATCCCGCTGTATGCGCGCGCCGTGTACCGTGAGCACGGACCATACAGCATATATAGTGCTGACTCCGTAGCATTCCCTGGAGCATTGCAGATTGCAGCACGGAAAAGGTCCGTTCGACTCTACTTACCGTTTTTGGATGTCCTATCAATAATTTAAAATAAATTTTGAACCGGGCGCTGTAACTTTGTCAGACCATTTTTCTATACATGTTTTTTTTAAACAATGGAAATATTTCAATATCAAAAACTTCCGTTCTCTATGGATTCATGTTTTTTTGTACATTTTTAATAAGATTACATGAATAACGGAGCAGGCGGAGTAACAAAATTACCGTTGACTTTTTTACCTACTGAAATTACTCTGACGGGTTACGGCAACGTTGTACGACTTTTTCGATCAGGAAAAACTTTCTTAGTTTTAAAAAAACTAGCGATTCATAGTTTACTCGATTCGGGCGCTATGACAGAAAAATTTGGTAACGGGCTGCCGTACTATTATAATCGATTACTCTCCGTTTACAACGTGCTACTGACTAGAGATGGGTCGTTATTTCTATACCGTTATTTTGTGGAGATATTTTCAGGTACCGTACCGTCGAGTTACTTAACACTAAAATAACTGTTTACCCGTAACGAACGATGAACGACAGTAGGTTGGCCGCACCGGTATGTCCTTCAAGAGTTTTTCAAGAGTAACGTTATTTTGTCCTTGCACATTTTTGACGCGGCCGCTTGTAATGCTAAATAAGTGGACCCGCTTTTCCCATTTCTACCATTGATTGAACACTATCCTCATCTGATGCGTATGTATAAGTAATCGTCTGCGCTGTTAAACAGACACTGGCAAACGCGACCTTCATTCCCACGATGCAATTCTACAAAGGACATACGTGTATCATAGCGCTAGCTGAGATAAGGATACTACATGTAACGTTGTCAAGATTCGCGGAACCGCAAGAATATCGACAAATATTAAAGTATATTTATGACGTTCATTCACACTTTAATACATTTGTAAACTATTTTTTTAATTACGTAACAAAACAGGTCATCTTAGGTGTACTTAAACTTAACTATAGGTAACATTTAACTTAGACTAAATCTAAGTTGGGTGTAATATTATAAGTAGAATAAACTGAACAATATTTTTCATGTCACGGAGACAGCGAAAGTCAGCGTAGTGCACTCCATCCGCCTGTATGCGGCCCCAGTATGGCAACATGCGCTGGGAGTGGAAAGAACCCTGATTAAGATGGCTAGAGTGCAACGCTGTGTAGTGCCTACAAAACCGCCTCATACGATGCGGTTCTAGTGATAGCCGGCATCCCCTCACTGCCTCTAGTAGAAAGGGAGAGACATGACTTATACGAAGGTATAAGAAAGACGCCAGAGAAACCCTCTGGGGAGTATGGCAAATGCTATGGGAGGAGTCCCAAAAAGGTAAATAGACGAGACATCTCATACCGGATATCAGAAAATGGTCAGAGAGAACACTGGGAGGTTAGTTAGGTACTACCTCATGTAGGTTTTATTCGGACACGGGTGTTCATGGAATACATCCATAGAATGGACAAAACTAGCAGCAACGAGTGTATCTACTGCGGGGAGAGTGATACACCCAACCACACAGTAACCGTATGCTATCGATGGAAAGCGGTGCAGTAGAATTAGAACAGTATCTAAATGCAGGAAATCTGGTCGGAATGATGCTACAATCAGAGATTAAATGGAGAACTGTTGAAGACTTAATCACACGTATCATGAAAGCTAAAGAAGAAGACAATAGAGCAATAGGTTCGAACTCCTAATCGAACAAGAGGAAGGAGGACGCAGGAATACAACAAATATCTAAAAAAAAGAATGACCCGTGGTCTGAAGGAAAGCGGAAGCGATTCCAGGTTACTGTGGCGACACTGAAGACAGTCGGGGTGTCTTTCTGAAGATTTCCCCTCCCCAGAAAAGAAAACAAAAACTGAACAATTCGTTTTTAGAGAATTCGTGCAAAATTGCGTGCGTGAGAAATATGGAAACGTTAGCACTCCTGCGGAATCTACGATAAGGATAAACTGTATGTCGTGGTTGCATGTATTTGACATTTACAACAACTCCAACTTATTATTAACTTTCATTATTGTGCCACCAAGAATGAAGAGTTGTGGTATTTTCCACCAGCATCATCACATTAACAAGGTATGATTTTATTATTTTTGACTATGAAATACGCAAATACAAACTGAAAATATTCTTATAAACGTGCCCTCTCCTCATAAATTATAAAATAGCGCTCTAAGATACGAACCCTGATCAAGTTAATACAAGGAAGAAAGAAGTCTTGGAGGTGTAGTTTTACAAAGACGCGGAAACTGATTTTCTAGAAAGTGTAAATACACATCTCCAGCATTCAGAATAGTATAGTCCTAAGATTCATATTTTATTTAGCTTCACAGTATACAAAAATCATACCTACTTTTTCTTACAGTTTTCAGTATACAATAATTATAACTATTAAAAATATTAATCTTAGGAACTTAAATATCAAATTATTCAATTGTTTCCATGGCATGACATTCTACAACTTTTAAAATGGCATAATTGTTTCAAGCAGGGCATTCGCTACGGACGATTAAATATATTAGGACATCCCTTTTAATAAGTAGGTCAAACGAATTTACCAATATAATAATTTTTGTTTGATGGTTTAAATAAATGACAATGTATTTTAAAGTTAAATAGTAACAATATTATTGTTACGCAAACTTAGACCTAAAATAAATGTACAATATGTAGTCCAATGTATTTAAATTTTTATTTTGAAAATTCTCTGAATTCGCAAAAAATTTGAGAAAATATTCTCGAAATGATACAAATGATAATTTGAAGTTGGTTAACCATTAACTTTGTTAATTTGATTTTTCTCGGGAAATGATAACAGACCAAAAAGAAAATCATAAACTTTACGCAAAAGATTGATCTATCTTTTGATTGACAAGACCAAATGACAAAAATTAAAATACGTTTTAAAATAGATATTACTATGTAAGGGGTACATATTTATATTTGCTTTAAATTATTTACGTAAAGTTACGCAATATGAAATTTGTTGGTTATTTTAGTTAAACAGCTGTTATCTATTATTCTTATAGTTTCCTCTCAATTGAGACATCATATTACCAAAATACTGAGTTACAAAATATATAGAGCTATGAAAATTACAAAAATGTATTTCCTAAAATACAGTCATTAGCAAAAATTAATTTCTGTCTATCATACAATATTAAACGTCGAATAGCGTTAACGTTGTTAATAAATAAGATATCTACATCTTATAGCATGGATATTAAAGCTTGTACTTTAAGATTTTGTATTACGTCGTCGGAAATGCCAAGAAATATATTTACCCCCAACATAGAATCCTCCATATAGAGGACCACCATATCGAGGTGGTCAGTGAGTTTACCTACCTCAGATCATTGATTAACAGCGAGAATGATACAACAGCCGAAATAAAACGCATGGTCCTCCTGGCCAATAGATGCTGCTTTGGACTTATCCCTCAACTCAGATCCCACAACCTCTCCAGAAGTACAAAGTGTAAACTGCATAAAACAATAAGGCCAGAGCTAACATACGGCTCCGAAACGTGGACACTTACTAAGAGTGACGAGACCATCTTGGCGTGTTTCGAGAAAAAAGTACTAACGAGAACATATGGGGCTGTTGAGGAAAATGGATTGTGGAGAAAAAGGTACAACTTCGAACTGTACACTCTGTACAGGCTATTTCAGGGACGAGATATCATTAAAACAATTAAACTTGGTCGTCTACGATGGGTTGGACATATTATGACGATGGAGACAGATGAGCCCTCTCGAAATGCTTTACTGGATAAACCTTTGGGACAACGCAGAAGAGGAAGACCCCGAATGCGGCTCCTAGACAATATAGATGTCGATTTAAATGGTATAGGAGTAAGAGTATGGAGAAGACGGGCGTTGGATAGGGATGATGGAAACAAGTTCTAGAGGAGCCTAAGGCCCACGAAGAGCTGTAACGCCAGAATGATGATGGTGAGATTTTTGGAATAATGTAGTCTTTACAGACGAAACATGTTTCCAGTCAATACATAGCGGCCGCATTCATGTTTACCGACTCGTCAATACTCGATTCGATATGAAATATATATCCAACAATGACAAAAGTGGCAGACTTTCCGTTAATACGTGAGCTTGGATATCGGCACGTGGTCCTGGTGTTTTGTGGCATATTGAGGAACGATTCAATAGTGAAAGGTCTATTAGGATTTTAAATATTATGCTCTCTTCGGTGGCACAATTATCTTCTAATAAGTTCATATTTTAGCAAGACAATTGTTTAATTCGTACTGCTCATACCCATAACTGGTTTCGAGACAGCAACATTAATGTTCTTAACTAGCCCAGTCATAGTCCAGACCTTAACCCTGTGGAAGAAATTTGAGGACCTCGTAAGAAATATCCAAAACCGCAATGTGAGCCCATGAAATGCACAGAAATTACTGGAATTAATAAATAATGCATGTGAAAATATTACCGATTATTATTGTGTTTATTAAATTCTATATCAAACTTACTAATAAAAGTTATAGATAGAAATGGTGCAATGACCAAATATTGATAGTTAGTTTTTTCAAATTCTTTTATATCTCTTATGAATTAAATAAACTGTTTGTACTCCTCTTTTTCAAAATGTTTAATCGCGAATGTTTAAGGTTATAACGCAGTGCAATTT
Organism: Stenurella melanura; assembly: GCA_963583905.1. Taxonomy (NCBI): domain Eukaryota; kingdom Metazoa; phylum Arthropoda; class Insecta; order Coleoptera; family Cerambycidae; genus Stenurella; species Stenurella melanura. Next base: position 45,471,776 of record OY757316.1, read on the forward strand.
GTCTCACTGACCATCCATCTGCTATAGCAATAAGTTCAGCCTTACCATATCCACGTTAAAATAAAAAATTAAATAGTGTTAATATCTGTTTTATTTCGGCTACTCATTACACTTGTGTCTGGTGACGTAAAAGTCAGGGTTGGCTTTGCCGGTGCGGAAAGATTTTTATGCAGCTTTAACTGCTTTTCGATGGCCTCACTATATTTCTTACGTCTAATATACTAACATTTTAAAATAAAAACAAATTCCCTTCATTACGTGATGCACACGGTACATGGCAGTTTTATGTCATTAATCCGTAACTTTGTTTGTTATGTATGATTTAATATTGCATAAAAATGGTTTATTTTATTGGGAAAAATGTTTTATGTTGCCAACAGTTAATTGGGTTTTCATATTTAATTTTTATGAAAATAAACGAAATAAATACGGCACACATTAAACAGAACAGGAAAGTGTGTGTTTGATTCAAAATTGTCTTATTTGCTATATATGTTTTAAATGTTTTTGTAAAAACTGTTACCGTTTTTAAGTTAAATTTATTACCAAAAATAGAATGCAACTGGCAGTAACAAATCTTTCGACACTTCGTAGTTTTTCTAATTGTTTCAGTAAATATTTGCAATATAATATTGCGTCTATATGAGAGCAGTCTCTGGTACCGAGATAAACTTCCCGATCTCTGGTAATAACCAGAAGTCGGAATTACCTATCGGATATGTAGTAAAACCAGGGTTGGCTTTAGGTGGTTATGTGTTAGGGCATAAAGATTTGTACGCACGTATGAAACAATATCTTACCTTAAATTTTTTTTGCGAATTCAGTATTATCCAAAGCTGATAAAGTCAATTTATTATAAACATTCACTCGAAGAGAACTAGGGGTATAAGGGAACGTACTTAACACTGAATTAACATAATATCTATCTAACTAATATCTGTTCTAAATGATTAGGAGTTAGGCGTCTTTCGTGAAAATCCATTTATATTGCGAGAAGGACTGCTCAACGACGACGGATGTAACTGAGGCATACTGAAAATATCTAAATGTTAGCAAAGTCACCACATTCATGCCCGGTGTAGCAAAGTCTACTTCTTTGCCGTCTAGCTAGGTCTGTTACACCTGTTATCGTAAAAAATTGGCAATGTTTTTTAAAACATTCTGGAATTGTCTTTGTCTCCTCGCAGCAATGTCTCCTGTAATTGAAAAATATATTGACAATGATCGAACACAACGTTTGTTGCATCCACTGCAGTAAATTCTGATGTTATCTGATATTGAAGGTCCCGTATTGCTAGTGGAATTCGTGAAAAACATCCGTGTATGGTCTCCAGATTTTCTTGAACAGTTGAATCTATAAATGCCTGTTGCGGCTGTGAAATGGCAACTGCGTCATTTGAATTTAACAGCCGCACTACGGATTTCACATTTTCAAAATGGTAGTAAAAGTACGATGCTGCCTTTAGCCAAGTTCCCCGTCGAGTTGTAATGGGTTCCGGAGGTATGGAGAATTTAGTAGAATTTCCTGAAACAACCGCATATGACTTGGAAGAAAATATTTCTTTAGACTAGCTATTAATTTACTAACATTAGGGTAGCACCTCCTAATAGTTTCAGCAATCTTGTGAAGCCCAAGTTTCAAACATGCTACATGCAGTATATTCCAATACGTTTCCTTCAAAATTCTTCCAGCAGCTTTCATATAATTCACTCCATCGGTAAGAAATAATAAGAACTTGTCCTTATTTTCTGCATATTTGCCACAACAAAAGTCTTGTAAACTTGAATTTACTGGATCCGCTATTGTGTGAGAATGTACAACCTCTAAAACTTTAGAGGCGTTCAAGTGTCCGCTCATTGAGCAATTTTCATCCAAAGCACCTACTAAAACATTCGCTACCTTAAACCCGCAGGCATTGATTATTTCGTCTAGGCTAAGCCAGACGTAGTTCTCATTAAGCTCAGAAGAAATTTTCTGTCTAATATATGCCCACTCCTTAAAAACATGTTTTTTTCCTTAGTGTAGACTCCGAAGGCACCTTAAAATTGCTATATTTGCCACTAATATATTTTATAAAAAATTAGCTAAAAAGTGGACTGTCTAGTTTCGACCACAATATGTTACATCCTGTCATAAATTCCACTAACTCCCAATTGAAATCACGTTGCGTGTAAGGAAGGCCACCTACGCTCCGTTTATGGTTTTTCGAAGAAATATGTGGATTAATATTTGTTTTTCATGACCACGAAATTGCTTTGTCACATCTAGTGCAATACCACCATCAAAATGTAAATCGACAATACCGCGAATCCAAAAATTTACTGCAGCTTGCGTCGGTTCAGTACGATGCGATATTTCAACTCCACATTTTTAGTACTTACGTCCGATTGAATCTACAGTAAAGGAAACACTGAGTAATTCCATTAAATTACTCCCTTCCACGCCTGGGATTGGACTTCAGGTAAATTGCCAGTAGGTATACCTGCTACAACTTAAAACTAGTAATTTACTTTATAAGTTCAGTAGGTGACTTATTACAGTACGAGTTGTGTAATGAGACCTACCGGACGTGTATAGTATAATATTTTATATCGTACTGTCTTTATAATCATTTTTAAAAAGAAAAAAGGTTATAATCGTTCAAATTTAAAAAATTTACTGCGTAATCTAATATTCGCATCACATTAACGATGTTGTAGCTATTGTTTTTCATAACTAATTATGATAGTCTTCAACTTGTCACTGTCAAATATAAGTAAATAAAAATAAACTAAATAATCTGTATATTAGTTCCAATTAAAATAGAGTAATAACTTTGTTTAATTAAAATAAATCTAGTAAACAGAAGTCAGATTTTCTATTGTTTACTATTCTTCATTTACTAAAGTTGAAAACTATATTTTATAAACAGAGGTACCTACGAATGCTTAACAGTAGGTACCTATTACTCTAGCTCTAACTTAAATAGAAATGACTAATTTTAGTTAAAATTTTGTAAGTAGAAGCCTAGTCTATAGTTATCTAATATTCTTCAGTTACTAAAGTCGGTAGAAAAGTACGTTTTGTAAGTAGTGGTAGGTGCCAAAGTGCTTACTTCACAATGGTACCAATATGAATTAATTTAAGTTTAAATAAAATGAAAGTAAAATATTATGAATTTTATACTAGAAGCCTAATCCAGGGTTATGAACAGTCTTCATTTACTAAAACTAGTAGAAAGTATATTTTACAGTAAAAAAAACGCTATATTTAAGTGAAAAAGTCAAAAGTCAAAATTAAAAAACAATTGCTTACTAATAACAATATGATAGTGTTGCTAGGTAACACATTACAGTATCAAATACTGTATATGTTCGATTTACCGGCCGTAAATGAGTCCGGGAAATAGTCATTTACCAGACAGTATGAAATAAATAAAATCTATTAGCATTACGTATATATTTAATATAGTGCATTTCTCGATAAAACTAAGTTACGTATTAATTGACATTGTAAAATGAAATAAAATTAATTGAGTATGCTGCATGACTTTCTGTTTTTATATTTTGGGAATATGCTTACTATATATAATATCTGCAAAAGCCGTCCCTGGAATGCGATAGGTAAATCCGACCTCTGCCAATGATACTTTCATCCATTCGTAAACAAAAGTAGAAAGACAGATCACGCTCGTCTAAACACCTTTCTCGAAGTTATGGAAAATAACTATCACCTACTTTGTTTTTACGTTGTTTACAGTTTGTGTGCAACAAATATTTTCTGTAGTTATCTTATGACTGGAAGTTTTGAGTACAATGAAAATGGCCTATTTTACTATTTTTAAAACGCTTGTTTCTTTAAAAATAATGTTTACAAAACGTTTTTCTAAGAGCTTAACATATTCCTATCATTTATCTTTATAAAATACTGGACATTTCCTCCGAAATTCTGTCAGAGGTTGATTTCCTTCATTTAAGAGCCGGGAAAGAGAGATATTTTTATTAAGGATTTGTGTTCCTTTTTCCAAAGTAATTTTTCTAGATTTATTTTCATTAGCTTATAACCATTTGTGTGGTTGACTTATATACGCAAGGTCAAACTGATATATTATTCTTTTGTAGGATTCTATAAATACCCAAGAAATGAATGGAATTGTAACTTATGAGACAAATATGCATTGTATCATATTGAGCGGTAATAAATAACAGCAATTTTTATTGCAGTAAATATATTGGTATTGATACGTATCTAAGTTTTCATTAATACTCTTTGCAACAGATATATATGAACATGGATATAAATAGCTAAACTATTAATAACACGAAAATGAGTGTCTGGAGTATTTTGCTCCTTACCTAACGCTATGATGATTAAGTGAGGACGTTATTTAGTTGTTGAAATATATTTTTCATGAGTATAGTTAATGCATGTTTTATATTAGTAAAATTATTCAAACATTGTTTACACGTTTTTATTTGTTGCATACTCATATTTTCGTTAAATTAAAATTTTTTTAAATTGTGCAAAAATTGGCAGTTATATATTTTTGGAGTAACTGAATTTGACGTCAAAAGTTAAACATTCAAAATGGCGAATCAAAAAGGGTTGTGAAAACTTTAAAAACAAAGTTATACATTGATTTTAACTTTCTATAATTCCTTGTTATTTGACAGCTAGTTGACAGCTAGCAACTGTCAATATCATCTAATTGACATCAGATTTGAATTTAGTAACCTTAAAAACATAAAGTTATACATCGATTTTTACGATTTTTTATAGTTCCGTGCTAATTGACAGCTGATTGACAGCCGCCAACTGTCAATATCGTCTATTTGACATTAAATTTGTATTCAGCAACCTCAAAAACCTAAAGTTAGGTATTTTAATAATCAAAATATGCGTTATAAAAATGTTATTAAACTATTCAAAGCAGTAGCTTATAACGGAGCTATGGAGCTTTGGTGGTGCTCCATAGGAGCCAAAGTACTGAATATGGAGACATTTGTTCGGGATGACAAGAGCTACAATAACCAAAAATTCAAACGATTCTACCAAAACCCAATTTCCCTAAGGTTTGTGCGGGGTCCTTTACATGAAATTCGGCACATGGATACCTCTTTTACTTTTTAGTTGTGCATAATTTCGTCCTCTTTCATTTGGCCACCTTTCATGTTTTTTAAATATTTTAGCTAAAATTACAATTATTTCACTTTTTGTAAATTTTTAGGTTATGTTAAAAACACAACATTTTTAATTTTCATCTACGTACAAAATACTATCCATGGTAAAAATTCATGCTGTTTGTAATTAATGTGAGTGTACATTATGCATTATACTATAAGAGACAGACATTTGTAATCATCGCAGAAAAGCATTTTGGGACAAACATTTGAATCGACACTAACGACCGATGCAACTTCTACTTATAAAATTTTTAACAATGCTTAGTGGATGACACAATTTTTCAGCGATGTTCACTCTCGAAGCAAGTTGTTTTCTCACATACATAGATTGTGCCAAAGTGTATTTATTCGTTTAATACCACGTTTTTCCATATCTAGATATACATATTTACAACTGGCTCCGGGAAGTATTATTATATGATTTATCTTCATATCACATGGAAAACATGTTAATGTTTTTTTTAACAAAATAATATTTATACTTACTTAACAAATGACGTAAAATAAGCCGATTGTTTCGTGTCTCATTATACTGCCATGCTTATCATGATGCCTTGTTATATAAATATATAAAGATGCTGCTAATTTTAATTTCAAATAAAGGGAATTGGCAAAGCAAAGCGGATCAAAATAAATTTTATTAACAGTTATGAAATATACAATTTATCCTTCCTGGGTGTTCGCTCCTGAATTCAACTTAATTTCCAAAAAAAATGCCGCGCGCCATGGTCGTTGAAGGGCAGGACAGGGTAGAGCCAGATCGAATTTGAAAGATATAATAGAAAGTTTTACTCCTTTTGTTGGAGCGCAAATCAATAAAACAATATAATAATAAAATGTGCAAAAGGGAACTCAGAAAAGAGTGAGAGAATATACTAGACGACTTAGTTTATAATTTTAAAATATTGAAATTTGTCAGTGGACTGTGATTTTATTCAAAATCATTTTGGAAGGAGAAGCATTTATAAAAACAAAAACAAAACGAAGGACGGGATAGAAATGATTGAAAATTGTCTCAATTATTATAGTTGAATAGGAAAGTTTTGGTTATAGATGTTGTCGGCAGAGGGGCCTTTCGTATAGTAGAATGTGCTTAATGCTAAATGGGACGTTATGCTTTCTGCTCTGAGTGATGTTGTTTGTTTATAAGTGGGCTCTCACCAAGTTTTAATTCATAAAATTTCTGAGATTCAATTTTGATGAATGTTTGCTAGCGGCATTACAGAGTGACAGAGGTGGATAAACTAGAAATGGCAGATGTCATAAAAATATTTGAGGCCTTGAGTTTTATATATACAGCAAATTTCAAGTTCCTTACAAGCCTGCTTTTCTTATTTTCCCTCTTTACCCTTATTTATCCTCCAACCCTTCAGTAGAATCAACTCAAGCTATAATCTAGTCCCGATGTCGTTATGATATATACGTGTACCAAATTGCAGGTTAATCTTAAACCGTTTCAGAGTAGTCGTGTGTACAAAAAAGTTACAGACCACAAAAATGGTACGGGGTACTGCTGAGTCTCCTGTATCATTTACTAAGATCTTGCCTAGGTCTAGGATATACACCAATGTCTTGGAGACAGGTCAAAGTTTTCTTTATATCAAAGACAGGTCGTATCATATATGACCAGACTAAAGCTTTTAGACCTATAAGCCTCACATCCTTCCTTTTGAAGATATTGGAAAGGTTGGTAGAAAGGTACGTAAAGGGGGGAGTATTGGTCAATTCACCCCAATCAGCATGCATACCAGGCTGGTAAATCTACAGAGACAGTCCTTCATCAGCTTTTCGTCAGAGTTCAGAAGACGCTAGAGCATTTCTGGACATCGAAGGAGAGTTTAATAACCCTACCTTAGAGTCTTTCTCTCAAGCAGTTGCAAACCGCAATGCGGACGTACCATTATCAGATGGATATCATCCATGTTGAGCACCTGCGACATTGATATCACGCTTCGTAACGAGACGGTTAGGGCCAAAGTGGGCCGAGGATGTCCGCAAGGAGGGGTACTATCCCCACTAATGTAGATTCTTCTGCTCAACGGGCTACTGGCCGAATTGAACGAAGCTGGTTTCTATGCACAAGCGTATACAGATGATTTGGCCATCATGATAAGAGGCCAGCTTGAAATGACTATTACAGGGCTCATGCAATGTGCTCTCAACACAGTTCAGGAATAGTGTAACAGACATAGGCTTTGTGTCAACTGTGACAAAATAGAGTTAATGCTGCCATCATCAGCCAGTGACCATATGAAGGCTCGATATAACCGGAAGGGTAGTTCAAAAGGGTTCAAGATGGGAGAGCTGGTTTGACTGTACAAGCCACAGCGAAAGAAAGGAAGGCCACCGAAACCTCAACCACCTTGGGTTAATTCAGGTAATAACAGCATACGGTCCGTATGCTGTTATTACCTGAATTAATGACGTCGTCTTTTGGATTCAACGAAGCACAAAGTCCAAGATGAAGATCGTGCATTTGGATAGACTAGTGAAATACATAGATTATTCTGAATTGCCTGACCGGGACGATCAGGCTTAAGGAAGGAGCAGTGTTATGCATTACACCCCCTAAGAAGTGGAGACTGATACGCCCATGACTGTTCTAGAAATTTGAAGAAAGAGATCGAGTTTTCTGGAGTGTGGTGGCAGAAGATTCTCGATTTGGTTCTGAATGACTCCGGAAGCATCTTTAGAGTATATAAACCGAATGTAAACACGCGAAAGAGGAAGTTTTGAAAAGTGACAAGTGAGGTTAGAAATCCGAGGTGTAAACATCAAGTAATAAGCATTGTTAAAGATCATCTTTAGTCAGTGAAAAGTGTATTTTGGTTATTAAAAGCATTGTTAAGTTCCAGCAAGTTATTAAGTAATGTGTGTTAGTGGTTATCCCTAGTTATAAATTATTTTGAACCTACGGAAATTAAGGGAGGCTGTTTCCAAAAATGGGTGGAAATGCGACAATATAAAATTAAAAATCTTAAATTTCATTTTTAGGAAGATCATATGTAAGGTCTGAAGATATTATAGGAAATGATGTATCGTAAAGAAAACATTTTTTTATTATACTTTTAAAGCGATTTGCCGATTTTTCAATTTAAAACAATTAATAATATTGAAAATATTAACTTTGCGACAAAAAGTTATCGAACATTTCTTGTTGGAAATTGGTCAAAAAATATTTTAAAAACTAGTGTCAAAATTCAATATTTTCTTTCCTTATAAAAAAAACTATTGACTGAATTAATGTCAGCAAAAATACCGTGTCCGAAATATATTCGAAACTCGTTCGCCCATACCACCTGCTCTAAAAGTGCATGTAATTTATTTCATAACTAAAATCTACGAAATCGACAATGCTGAAGTCAACAAACCATGATAATATCAATTATTATTGTAACAATATAAAATTTCTCTTTAAATAATATCTTTGTTTAAAACTTTCCATTGCTTATTTATTTTACCTTCCACCAAAATATGTTTCAAAACAACACATTTCAAGTAACCTAGCCAAAATTTCACCTATTTTAAAAGCGTTTACACATCAATCAAATCAACACTATAAAGTATTTTTCATGAACTTAAAATTAAGTGAAAACGATAAATAAAATATTAAGCCAACACATTAAATACTCATTGTATATGCAGGATCAGTAAAAGCGTCAGTTTTTAAATATTACATAAGGCTAAAATATAAATTAAGCGTATGACCAACATTAACATTTTGATTAAGTGATATATAAAAGGCTACGTATTTTTTATTCATAAAATATTGTATACTTAACATAATATTCTTCGGGACATTAAAAACTTAAGATCCAATCATCTCGTGTTACAGTTTAGCGGGTTTTTGAAATGTAGAAATCACACCAAATATAAAAGGGAAAGCAGTATCGGTAGATAAAGTTAGATGACTTTTCTTTGCAATGTTTTCAGTCACACAGCTGACTTAAATATTTTTTTGTTATTTAATGTCATATTATAGTATAGTACTCTCAAAATACCTACTAAGTTATTGGATGTATAACGGGATAAAACAATAAAAAAATATGTTGTGCCAAATGCAGGGCTCTAGGACTCATTCATTCATTTCTTGAAAATCCCTTTTCTCTTCTTGAACCCCTATTTGCAGAAAGAGATAACTGTGTTATTAAGTATGCTATTAAGATTTTATACTTCAATTTACCTGTTCTTTTTACGGCATTAGAGAATTCATAAACGACATGCATAAAACAATAAACAACAACTGTAAAAATAGTTTTTTTAATTGTTATTATTTGCGCTCTAGGATCTTGCAGCTGAAGGTTTCCCTTTCAAATCCTATCCTGTGTTATTTAACCGCATTTCTTAGGTTTGATATAAACCAATTACTATATGGAACAATGCTTGTAAACCACGTACCATAGCAAATTCAATCAATATATAAGAATTACATAAGACACCTTAAAAATAATTTTGTGAAGGACACATGTAGTCTTTGACGACTATGCCACAGATACCATAAAATCTGTTGACAGATCATTCTGTACATTTCGCTTTTAATAAAAAATACTCTAGTTGAAATAGGCCAAGAAAAGTTTATCTCAAACAGTAAAGGCAAAAAATGGTGAAATAAAATTTTAGTTAGCCAAACTGAAAACAATGCCGATATGCTAATCGTGGAAATTGCCATGAGCCCATCATGTAATAATGCAGTTGTTGTTTTTTAAGATAAAGGTGTTTTAGTGCACCTTAATGTCGTAACACCGTTCGAAATGGAGATTCATTTCCTCAAACTAAAAAGAGCAAATAACGAGGATAAATCTTTCTCTACCATTACTACTTCACTAATTTGTGAGGATCACATCCTTTCTCTGCAATACAACCTCAGCAGTCTACAGAGGAGGCAAAGTTATCGAAAAATATTTTTCGAATCGAAAACATTTGTAGATGCTGAAAAAATATTCAAATCGTAAGACTTCTTGAGGTCGTTCTAAAAGGCATTATAGCAATGCACGGTGCTTGTAAATCAGAGACTGATTTGAATTTATATAGATATAAAGCCTGAGTCTACTGGTCTAGGGAAAATTACAAGCATACAGTTAGCTTCTGTGCTACATACCACTGTTTAAACCACGTGGACTTTAATTCAATCCTTATTGGGTAATGATCTCACGACAGGACATAGGGACAGTAAAAATATATTGCTAAACTGCATTCATTATGAGTCAGTATTCAGCTCCAAAAAGTATATTGAAACTAATATTGTATTGGTTGTGAACCAGTGGCACAGCTTGAAATATTCATGATTGTTCGAGTAGTTATCTTCAAAAATATCAGATAAGAATATTGAAGATGAATCACCAAATGCAGAAGTTCGATGCATTTAAGTAATAATTTGACTATTGAATAAAATTTCGTAATTTTATGTACATAAAGTTAGTGTTTTAGTTATTTCTGTTATACTAAATATCCCAAAAATAACACATTCATCATTATTTTGACAAAAACTTACCATGATCTCAAAATTTGAAAGGACATACATCCAATATCAGAGTATACTGGAATAGATTTCTTTCCCTGCTACGACCGGGATTCGAACCCGGAACTTGGTTACTGTCTGGCGACAATAAGCAGGCATATTGTGACTATAGTAATAATTTATGTACCTCCTACCTCAATGAAGTGCATTCCAGAGAAAGCCATTGTGACATGTAATACTACAGGCTTGCAAAATAGACCTCAGATAACGACGTAATATAAATGAATGGAAAATTGTGTCTTGGATCACTAATTAATGAATAACTAATTAACAATCAAAAAGGCGAAGCTCATATATATCCGGGCTTAAATAAATAGAAAATAATTGGTAAAGGTATTTACACAGAACTTCCCTCCCCTTTATTTATACAGGGCGGTCACACTAAAAAATATATTAATTAAGAAACGGCATAAGAATAATAATCGGAGTGATGTCATCACTATTATTACGAAGGGAAACCTGATAACTTTTGGCCAAAAGTATATAGAGTGGTCATCCGACAGCACAAATTAAATATTCAATAAAATAAAAATAAATTAAAGAAAATGTGATAAATAGGGAAGGCTTGCGTAAATACCTTTACTTTCCACCACGATTGAATTATTGATTATCGTTACCATCCTGTATATTTTTCAATAAAACTATAATAAGTGTCTTCTTTGCCAATTGTGTTAACTATATGCCAAATATTACTGCCATTTGTCACATGGAGTAGAAATATACTAATTGTAAAAAATGTTCCCACATGTTGTTTTTGAAATAGGTTCAAAATGTCATGAAACGTGAAGGTTTTAAATTTAAATTCTCTATTCCCTTTAGACGCTTCACCCTACATATTTTTCAGTGAAAGTCTACATATTTTTTCATTGACAGTAGCGTCAATTATCTACCAAACTTGACTGTTATCCGTCAAGTAATTTTTTAGTTAATGCGCCAATCAGTGTTGGCATTTTTAGTCCCCAAGCAAATCTAGTCCTTAATAAAAATATATTTTTCGACTTAGTTATAAATAAAATAAAATTCATTGAGTCCGAATAAAAAAGTTGTTTCTTATTTTGCAATTAATGATTTAGTTGCGTTGGCGCACGGAGCACATGGGTTTGAAATTTGAAAACTTCCTTTACCCGTCGCGCGCCGTTCATCCTCACATCCTCGTCATTTTAAAGGACATGGCCGACGCGCGAAATTTGAAATTTGAAAAATACTGGAAAGTGCGTGTTGATTTGTTTGCATTGTATCTTTGGTTTTAATATAGGCATCTAGTTGTTTAGTGTCAACCTAACCTAATATAACCTAACCTGTGTTAATTTGATTATTATTAAAGAATAGATAGGTAAATATAAAATAACAAATATTCTAATTTTAAAATCCCTACAATAATAATTTTTTTAAAGATTTTCAATAAAAAAAAATCGATTAGAGGCAATTCAACAACCAGAGAGCTTTAAATCCCCGTGCACAAGTACGCAAGACATGCAAGCAATTAACGATGAGGATGAACAAAGTGATGAAATTGAGAAGACAACGTTAAAGACAAAATATTTTCAAAAATTCAAAGCTACCTGAAAAAACTAATTTTCATGGGTTGAACATATACAATAGTGCATCTGATACGGTAGATATTTGTAAAATATGCGAAATAAATATCTCAGAAAGTATCAGTCATTTAAGGAGGCATGATTATTCTCAAACCCATATCAAAAAATTTAAATATAGTTTTATTTATTACTTATATTTTTTCTACTCTTATATTTTATAAACAATACGTGTTAACAGTTATACTGATTTATTTACATATTTATTGTTTGAATGTTATATTTAATTTGTGATTTGTTTTAAAATGTTTTGGTTTTTTTATACATATTTTAATATAAATAGATACTACTTTATTACTTTGCCTAATTTTATTTTCAACCTACGATTCTCTACTATATTTAAATTTAGTCCTCTAGCTGCGAATATAGTCCTCTTTTGTAATATAATTCAGTACCTAGCAATGTGGGGTCAGGCGCAACGCTGGCGCCAACTGACAGACAGCCGAGCGACAAACAGATAGACTGATGGAATTGAAAAACATTTATTTTCGTAATTATGATCTGAAACGCGAAAATCCGAAGAAATCTTGGAAGGTGATTTTTTCTCGAATACAATAGTTCCCTTCGGTATGCGAGGGAAGCAAAATATTGAAAAAAAGACCTTACTTAAATACACATCAATATAATTTTGTGTAACATTATCCAGAATTTTATTTTACAATTCAGCCATATAATACAGTTTTTAATCTCAGGCATTTAGTTTATCTTTACAGTTATTTATTTACAATCATTTTCCTAAATAATTAAATTCTGTGTTACTTATGCCATCTACAGAAAGCAGAGTAGGATTATTAAGAAGTTATAAAATTATAAAAAAATTAGCGAATTTTTTTCAAACTTATTTGATAAACCAACAGATATTAATAATTACTTAATAATCATATGGATGCATTTCGGAAGGACCTCATTTGTCATAAATAGCTTTCAATTATGATTTAATACTCGCAATAAAACAGTATAGTAAATACGTACAATTAGACACTTAAATATTGTAAATATTTTATAAAGGTACTTAATTACCAGACTTATACAATTTTCCATAATAAAATTAATACGTAGTCATCGACTGTCCTCCACTTACACTAGCGCACTGTTTAAATGAGACAATAAAATATTTATACAGTTTAACACAAATCTCAACAATCGTAATTCCTTTATGATTTATAGATCGTTGATAATAAAAATGTATGTATTATAAGTTTACTCACTTTTGCTTCAAGGATTAAAAGGATTCTAATAGGCAAATCGGAGAATGAGATAAAAACACTGTAAAATAAGGTATAATCGAAGTTAAATTTCTTGTCTAAAACAGATCCTAGAATAAATGATTTTATTTGCTCATCATTATTCCTTTGGTTTTGGGTAGTTGTAGAATAAAGATGGATATGTACTTTCCAAGACATGCAAAAATTTTGTGTTAGTGAACTGATATAAATTCAGGAAATACATAAGTTAAGTTAACTATTTGACGAAGTTCCAAATACTTCAGTTGCCACATAGGATGAGGTTGCTCGAAAGACAGGTTCTCTTCCTAGACATATTTATACACCAATTGCAGCAAAAGTGGGCAGTTACTCAAAAACCAGATGCATGAGCACATAGGTATTGCATATCAGTTTTGGTCAGTAGTGCAGTGACGTACGTTTCAGAAAAAACGAGTGGGACTAAATCTGCGCCAAGCGGCTTCTTCCTACTTGGCAACTACAGTACTTTGTGAGATTCCTAAAAGGGCGGTAACAGATACTCAAAGTGAGATGCGTAAAAATGTGAAACAACCATGACAACTGCTGAAGCTCAAACTGAAGTACAAGCCGGGAAAATTTTGAAGGCTCCGGGTGTCAACAATGCTCTGAAATCGGAGTGATATAACAGACTAACGCGAAGAATTCAGACTTTTGTTGAAGAGACAAGCATTCTTTTCTATAAGATAACTATAACGAACTGGAGTTACATACTGATCACAACAATAGCAAGGACTTTTCCCGAACAGTAAGAGAGATTACACACTTTAAACCCAAAACGTGGTCAATTAATGATTCCACAGATACGTTAAGAACGGCCAGGGATCAGATCATGAGGCAGCAGATGTAACGGTCATGTTTTGAAATAACACTCAGTACATTAAATTGAATAAAAATATTTTTAAAATTTGTGTACTGGTAAAATTGTTTTGGTACGATCGTAAAACTTTAACTTGTACTCAGGTATAAAGACCGTTTGACCTTTAACGCGTTGCGGAGATGGGACGTGCAGCGGGGGTTGTTTGTTTCGAACAGGTAGATTTTTTGGTTTAAGACAGGAGTCGACTTCTGGCCTTGAGCTGATATAACACGGGAGAAGGTGAATTTGACATCCCCGAATTAATTAGGTGTAGTGATATAATTTGAGCTGTGGCTATGTTCAGACACGGTCGAGCTGTCGTTTGAGTCTGCAAATATGAAGTTTTTTTATGGTGATGATTGGTGTTCTAGTAATGCAGTTACGTTTTATGTTAAATTGTGCATCAAAGTAATGTGTAAATCACAAAGTGCAAAGATTTACGAGTCAGTTAAATGATAGAATGAATCTGTAGTAAATAGCAGTAAATTGCGTGATTAATCTGAATTATTTACTTTGATGCAATCAACGATAATTTGTGATTTTAAGTACTTTGTTTGTAGCTTGTACGTTCAGTTTTCGGAGTGCTATCCGTCAATTGACCTTCATGTGTCCAGGAATGAAACTGTAAGTTTTTTATTTTATGTACCATGTTGTGTTAGCTCAGGCGACGCGCGTGGAAAACAATATGTTTTAGTGCAGTTAAGAAACTTGTTTCGTGATTGATTTTTTTACTTCCCGAGTGAGATCGGTAGACAATTTGACCGCTTTCATGTTAGTAGCGGAAATTTGCCTCGTTGACTTGATTTGTTGACAATTTCGATGTCCCAATAGGCATAAATAAATAGTGGCCTAGTTAGTGTGAAATTGCGAGTAACATTTAAGTCGGCTTAGGAACCAGAGAAAGCCGCTACGCGTAGCAGCAGTCTGTATTTACCCAAATCCTATATGAAGTAGGTTTTGAAACCTAATGAGGGTTAACTACTGCACGAAATATTGATTAATTTTGTTTAATTAAATGATTTAATTCTTGTTAACTTACCTTTTTTGTACTGTTCTTAGTATTTTAAGTTAGTTAGGTTTTCGTATTAAAGGTCATTGAGCTCAGGCCGAGTGATACATAATATTAGATCTATCTAATTTTGCTGTCCAATTACGGATTTTGTATTTTAATTGCCTTTGTAACCCAAAACGTTAATAGATTATTTTCTTTTAGTAGTTGTTTAATTTCGTTAAGCTAGCACTCATTCAAACTGGAATAGCTCTGTGTTTCCTTATTTTGCCGGGCCAATTTCTAGTTTAAAGTGATCGGAAATTTTTGTATTAGTTGATTTCAAGTAACGAAAAATAAGGTGGCGTCCAAGTATCATTTTTTGTTGAGTTTTTTAGAGCCTTATATTTTCTGTTCAGTAATATTCTGTTAGTGAGTATTTGCCAAGGAAGTGATAGCCAATATTAAGCCAAGCTATCAATGATAACCTGCACCCTGTGGTCTTATGCTCTATTGTGAATTATAATTATGATTGCGGATTAAGCATAACAAAAAAGCAAGGTTATAAAGATGACTGGCAGCAGGATTACGAAGCGAACCCTAAATACCAAAATCAGAAGTGGAATCAGCCATACAAAAACTAAAAGCTAGCAAAGCGAGTAAAAATCTTCTATATAATATGCCAAAAATATGAGAAACAGAAATCTGGCCCGATGATAGGAAACGCCAATGTTCCTACCACTACCACATAGTGGGGTTAATAAATGGCATCAAATAATACAAATTAAACAAGAAATTATATTTTTTGTTTGTTTTTGAAATAAAGAATTAACAGATTGATAGTTGAGAGCTGCCAATATTGGTAAGAACTCTCAAAATGAATATTAAATGGTATGTACAAAAATAAATGGTGTCCAACTGAATTTAAATTCTTATCATTACTAGATTTATGCTACGGTTTGCAAAACTGCGATCTGGGATGGTCTACCCTTTCCCTCTATTTAATGTTGACGTAAATGCCAATAATTGCCACAGTGTAGGTAAAATGTGATTTTGAAATCTTCGGCAGCGTCATATAATTAAAGGAGATAAAGACGTAAAAACATAAAAGCACCTCCGTAAACTGTAATTTTTTGTTGACACTCGGTCGGGGTCGAATACCTTTAACACTGCAAATATAAAAAATCAACTATGTTTTTAGGTAATTGTCAGTATGTTTCACAAATGTAGTAGATTTCCAATAAAAGTAGGTTATACGTATTAACATAAAATGAAATAAACACACCACACATTAAAGAGAGGGGAAAGTGTGTGTTTAATTCAAAATTGTCTTTTTACTTGCTAGATGTTTTACTTGTTTTTGTAAAAACTAATTACCGTTTTTAAGTTAAATTTATTACCAAAAATTCAATGTAGCTGGCAATAATAAATATTTAACCACTTCGTCGTTTTTCTGATTGTTTCAGTAAATGTTTGTAATATAATATTACGTATATATGATAGCCGTCTCTGGCACCGAGATAAACTTCCCGATCTATGGTAATTAGTAATGTGGTTATCACCAGAGGCAGTGTATACAGATTTATTTTCCTCAAGAAAACTTAAAGCCATTTTTATTGCAACTGTAACTTGACTTTATAATAATCTTAATCAAATTTTCTTACTTTTTATTGGGTATTTTGCCACTGAAAAATATTTAAAAATTTAATGAAAAAACCTCTGCGCCAAACGGATCAGACAGAGGTTGGTTCTTGAGTACTTGACTGTTTCAAAAAGTCTCACACCTAAAAATACATAAACTAGAACAATGTTATAAACTAAAAACTGAAAATCAAAGCTATAGGTAGTTAACGTTTCGGAAGAGAATCTACTTCCGTTCTCAAAACTAAAACTAAACACTATAAATACATTTTTTTGAACTTTGAACAATATTTGGAGGTTTTGTTCCGTGTGAGTGCGGAAAACATTACGTAGGTGAATCATCTAGACCTTTCAACGTAAGGCTTGGTGAACATAGAAATTACGCTAGAAGGGGAGAATTTGAAAAATCCAAAATTTGTGAACACGCGTGGGATAATAATCATAGAATTAAATGGGACTCGGCGAAGATTTTGGAAAAAGAGAGCAACGGAACTAAAAGAAAACTTAAAGAATCCGCGATTATTTTATTAAACGAGGATAGATGCGTTTCTAATTATTCAATAGATTTTTGTACTAGTTGGTTGCCCATCCTTAGAGACGAAGTAAGTAAAAATAAGATAAATATAATTTAATGTCTCACGTGACTATGGAAATACATAAACAAAGAACTGTCATGGTTGACGGCCAAAAAAGTTTTGAGAACGGAAGTAGATTCTCTTCCGAAACGTTAACTATCTACAGCTTTGATTTTCAGTTTTTAGTTTATAACATTGTTCTAGTTTATATATTTTTAGGTGTGAGACTTTTTGAAACAGTCAAGTACTCAAGAACCAACCTCTGTCTGATCCGTTTGGCGCAGAGGTTTTTTCATTAAATTTTTAAATATTTTTCAGTGGCAAAATACCCAATAAAAAGTAAGAAAATCTGAATATACCACAAATAAACAATTACAGACAAAATCTTAATACAAATTTAATGATGTAATATAATAATGAACAAACATTTATAATAGCTTGTTAATACTATATTTCATTGGATCGTTAAAAATTTCACACTTTATCCCAGGTGTTTATACATAATTTTAATAAACGCGTCAAGAGCATATTTTCAAATATTCATAACAGTACTAAGTTATCTTAAACTTTGTGGTTCGTTGAAAGGTCATAATGAAAAAAAAAAAAATTTAGATATGAAAGATGAATGCCCCGAATATATTTTGTGAGTTCAAGGGAGTTGTAAAGAATGAGGTGAATTTGTTCAAATCTGTTTAAACTATGAGCTAATTCTACAATAAAAACATTCTGGAAACTTAAAGAATTTCTTGCTGTATCAGGCACACAAAAAGCTCTTAATCGGGGTAAAATTGCAGAAAATTAAAAAATATCTGGACCCTAAGAATGAAATTCAGAAACTGCAAGAAGAGGATTCTTGGAAAAGCTTCACAAAAATAATGTATGAAGAAGTAGTGTCTTACTGATATACCGCTAGGCAAAATATTTCATTTAAAACATGTATTAGGTTACAAAAGTTTTCGAGTTAATTCTGAAACGTTCTTATTGTTCTAGTATAATGAGGCAAATGCAATACTAAAGTTACGTCTTGACGGGGGCTAATGATTATTAAAGTCCATAATAAGATAAATCAGAGAAATACACCAGGATCGGGAGTACAAAGATGCTTTCCAGGTATAAAGAGCCCACTGCCTATCTAAAATTCTAAAATAATGAAGAATTTTGATACCATTCCCTTTCGAAATGAGCAACGATATTGCGGCCTATAAAATCCGGCGTCCCTCTGGAAAATATACTAAGGCCAATGGTATTACTCTTTACAATAGACTCATTTCGACTAGTAAGTAACCTGTTACAGATTTGCTAATAATATAGCCAATAATAGCGAGTGACACTAATCCACAAATATCAGCGAGGTTTCTTCTTCTTCTTAACCAAGATTAGTAATTTCGCTAATACCATATGTCAATTTCTAAACCCGGACGTCGCGATACATGTATATTATATTCGTATATTGATTTTCATTTCAGTAGAAATCTTTCAAATACTTTTGGAATAAATCAGTAACATATTAAATAAACAAAAGCAGGTTCAAAATGGAGCCTTCAATTACCTCATGTAAAGCAGATACATTCACTATTATTGTTAAATTTATCACAAAGAGTTCTTTTCTCTAAGAAAAGATTGGAATAATCTCAGAGACAAGCGTATATCTAAGGATATATAGTGTTTACGAAGCCAATTGAAACTGGTCAGTGTTAAAGCACAGGACCGTGCGCACTTAACTTGATATTTTGTCCTATGTATTTAACAATGGTATCGAGAATCGAATAGTAGTTGAAACTGTGCAGGCGAGTCCAAGACTGGCAATGTAATCAGCCTGAATGAACCATCTACGACTGCACTGGTTTAAGGATAATAAAACGGACAGGTCCACTAGCATAAAAAAAAAACCTTGTAAATCGTCTCTCAAGAGTCAACGTGGACTTGTGAGATGTGTTGTCATTGGCCTGCGTTTGAGGACGGGTGGCGACGATTGGCTGGCACCCGGATATTCCTCAGTCCGATTGGTCGGTCGGTGTTTGAGTTATATCAGTCATTAATCAACGTGGACTCGATATTTCTCCAGTACAGTGCCAAAAATTGTTTTCAGAACAGCTTTATACCAAATATTCCGCCTAATTCGGTAATTGTGTTAGATAATGCTTCCTATCACTCACGAATATTAAATAAAATACCAAACACCAGTACAAGGAAGACATTTTAAAATTCATAAGAGAAAAAAATATGGAAACTTCTGTAAAAGTTCCAATAAAGCGCGAATTACTGAAATGAATAAAAGAACAGAATTTCAAAAGGGAATTTGTTATTGATAACTTATCCAATATACACGGTCATACACTTTTGCGGTTACCTCCGTACTATGCATATTTAATCCTTTCGAGATGGTTTGAGCAACTTTAAAAGATCGTTTGTGAAAATGTCGACTCTCCAACGTTAAGCGCGGTAGTAGTTAATCATATAAGAGAAGTAATAAATGACCTCGACAATACTGATTTATGGAAAAATTGCGTTAAGCATGTAATTGAAAAAGAAAATCAATATCCAACACTACCCCCCATTGCGAAGATTATAATTCAACCGGATAATGATCCCTCTTCAGAAAGTGAAGATTCGGACGCGTCAACTTTTAGCATTTAACTTTTTAATATATATTTTCAGAACAAAATATTTAACTGTTATATTAGGCATGAAGTTTACTTTTTTATTGTTACATTTCTTGGAATATGTTTTATTTAGTTGACAAGTAATTTTAATTTAAGTTACTTTATTCTAGAGACGTATTTTAATTTTGTTTTTATTTATGTTTTATCTATACAAGTATTTATTTTTGTTGTACTGATTCTTTGCTTTGGTTAAGGAACTTACATTTTTATTTTTATTTTAGAAGAAACTTAAATTTTATTTTTACTATTTACCATCCTTGCCCCTCGCCAATCTAACCTGTCCCATTCCCTCATCCTGGCAAGGATATTTTCATACCTTCTCGTTGTTCCTTGCTGATAATAACATATTTCAATGTAGAATGGGATAACTTTAAAACTAAACCTAATAAATTTAAATATTTAGGCTTTATATCTAAAACTGATATAATACTTCAAAAATATGTTATTGGACAAATGAACAAAAATAGCCTATCTAATAAACAAGAGATAATAAAAATTAATACAATTTTCAAAAAATTATTACATTTTCTTATGACAAGCATTTCTATTTACCTCCACCCATGTGCAATAAAGAGTTGCCGACTGTTTTTACCGGCTTTTGGTTTTTATACGATTCCAATTGTGCTCGTATAGACTTAAACTTCTTCGTCAGATGAAGCCTAGAAATACCTTTGGAGGTCTTAGAGAAGAGATAAGGTAAAAATCATCTTAAACGCCATCAACTAACTCTAACTACTCTGTGGATAGTACGAAATGTTAAAAAAAAATGTATTGCAAAATTTAATTGACAACAATTTGAAATTAAGTATAAATAAGATAGGAATTATAGTAATTATATTCTTTAGGTATTATTACCTTTCTTAAATTTTGACAGTATTTACTACCATAATTTTGTTTGAATCAGAAAATATACTATCTAAAACATGAATTAATAATTTAAAATTATTGAAATGGTGTCCATAGTTTCCTTTAAAATTTTGATATTCCGTACCATCTACGTCAGGACAATCAGAGTTCTTTGAGTAAATTTATAGCATTTGCGACCTCAAAACTCGTGACAGTTGACCGCGGTTAAGAAAATATGTGAGCTATTGTATGGATATCTTTTAGAATCCAATACATTGTTTAAATACGAAAAAAATAACTAAAAACACATAGGTAAACAATGCACATCTCGCGAAATCAAAGGAAAAATTATTGTAAAAAACACGTAATTGTCTATATATAATGAAAACTAAATTTAAAAATGTTTATTTCAATAGCTGATAGCACAAGAATGTTAAAAAAGCAAACGAAAACAGCGAATTTCACGATAATTAATTTGAAACATGAGTTTATATATCCTCCACTCTCGTTAGCTGTCAGATTTTGCACGCGCCCTATACCATTGCATACTCACTTCACACACGATACTCTAATATTTGCGTACTCTGCTTCACAACCTGTGATTAATAACAGATCAGATCATTGACATCAACCGATCTTCAAATCATTTAAATAATAAAATTTACGTAATAAACATTGATAAAAGTGCAATGTACAAAGAGGAGCCAATCAGCACTAGAGTCTAGATCCCAAGCCGCAGCAAATAATCCCGCATGAAATTGAAATATTTTGCGTTATATTGTGAAAAAAAAAAGCAGGGGGACACTCCCCGCATCCTCCTTTCTTTGTCTGCGACGCTAATACCGCCTGCGGCACTGATAATTATTAACAATTAGATAGCAAAATAAAAATCAACCTAACTAACCTTACCTAAAAGAAATCACATGAAAGAATGAAATCATTATAGGAAAAAGAAGGAAAATATTATTTCTGCCGTCAAATCAAACCTGAATTAGTGAAAAAATACATTAATCGTTACAGAATATTTAAAAAAAAAGTTCGGTGTGCAAAAATTGGGACCTCTCTCGCACCCTAAGCAAGAACATTATCGATATGCCAACCATGCACCTGACGATTAGCGCTATAGCATGGAATAAATAGGTTGAAAGGTAGTACAATGACCAACCAGCACTAATGCGCATGTGGAATTGTTTGTTTTCGCTTGGGGCGTAGACGCTAGTCCGATCAGCTGGCGTCAGCAACTATATGCGGCGTCGCCAAATTTTTCCTACTGTCTATCTCGCGAGTGCCGACATCTGTTAACGAATCGATAAACTTGAGATTTTATCAGTTCGCTAACAGATGTCCCACCTCTCCCGATATAACTACCTTAAGATTCTTTGATTATCAAATGGTCACTAATTACGTATTTGAGAGAAATTTAAAACATATCTCAATAATAAATATGAATCAACCAAAATGGGAATACTCTGACTTCTATAAATAGCCTCAAAAGAAATACCTCTTGATTAAAAATAATAAAGAATTAACACAACTCTATTCCATCATTTTATATATTGATTAGTCCGTACATTTTCAATACAAATAGAAAAGTAGTTCGTAACTCGATTCCATTTAGATTAGGATACATAATCAAATCAGATGAAACCGAGATAAGAGTAAAATAAAGTGCATTTGGCGATACACTTTTGAATAAAAAAGAAATACCGCAAGCATTCCTTAATTCCATTACATGTATTAATTGTAAAGATGATTTAAGCCGATAATCTGAGATATGAATCTATACAGCCATATGCTTTTAGTTTTGCTCTAGATATCTTTTCTCTGTCAACCAATGTATCTACTAAAATAACCTGCTCAACAATTAGCTCCAGAATCCCATTCTATTTCCAATCCGTCTTAAAACCTAATCACCTGCCAGGCATTTTAATTGTACTAGTAGCCTTTCTCGTAAGAAGATGACGTACTTTTATCGTTCTGAAAATAAACTCCGTAACTATTTTAGCCGGTTTATAATGAGAGGAAGGATCGAGTAATGGATTTCTGATTGGTAAAGAGAGTTGTATTTATAGAATGTTATAAAACAAAACGTATCAGTAAATCATTTTGTGCATTTTGCAGGAACTGCAGGAAATTCCAAGTTACTTGCTAAACGACTTGTCGCAGCTAACATATTACACAAGTGAATGAATGTTCACCTTGCAGAATTTCAGACATTACCACTGAAAATGTATGCAAATCAAGTTCAGGTTCAATGACGCTATTCGTAGAAGAATATGTACATGAGCAACTGCTAGGCGTACATTTTTTTAATTACTGTTACACTTTACTAATAGAATGCTAAATGCTTTTATGAATTTACGTGGAATGGGTAGGAACCATATATAGTAAACCGCTGCCTAAGGAATCACTACTTCCACATCCAGATTCTTCATCCAAGTCACTTTAAAGGAAACATCTTGACTACATTTGCACTCTAGTATGTGGAAATTATTGGTCATAGAATTTTAATAATATTCAGGGCAGATGTAATAGAAAAGTTTGAGGAGTTGGTTTCTACCATATACGCTAAAAATGAAGATTCTAGTTTACCCTACTTATTTTCCTCTATTCACAACCTACCACCTCCGACTCCTTCAATGGTGTCATCTCAATCAGATGTCACTACAATACATACGTGTACTAACTTTCAAGTGAATATCTCAATTTGATGTTATCAATCCCATTAATAATGAAGCGGAGGTGGTGGAGTTTCAAAATATTAGAAAGAAATCTGAGGCCTTGGTTTCTAGTATATACACCGAATCCCAAATTTATGTACTCTTACCAGCTTGATTTACTTATTCCCTTCTACGGAATCATCCCAAAATATAATCTAGTTCCAGATGTCGTTATAATACATACGTCTACCAAATTACAAGTGAATATCTCAATATTCAATCAACCCCTTTAATAATGTAGTAAGGGTAGTGGAAGAGTTGAAAAATATTATTAAAAAATCTGAAGCCTTGGCTTCTAGGACATACACCGAATTTCAAGTTGCAGTACTCTACCAGCTTGCTTTACTTATTTTTCCCTATTTACCTCTACTTACCCCCACTCCTTCAACGCAATCATGTCAAAATATAATCTAGTTTCAGATATAGTTATAATACATAAATGTACCAAATTTCAAGTGAAAATTTAAATTTAATTTTATCAACTCTTTTAATAAGGGAGTGGGGGTGGTGGGGGGATGGAAAATACTAATAAAAAAACCTGAGACCTTCGCTTCTAGTATATACACCAAATCACAAATTTCTGTACTTTTACCAACTTGCTTTACTTATTTTCCCTCATATACCTCTATTTAACCCCCACTCCTTCAACGCAATCATGTCCAAATATAATCTAGTTTCAGCTCTAGTTATAATACATAAATGTACCAAATATCGAGTGAAAATTTAAATTTGAAAAATATTGTAAAAAAAATCATTCTGACGCTTTGGTTTCTAGTACACACATCGAATTTCAAGTTTCTATAGTCTCACAAACTTGTTTTACTTATATTCCCCTATTTACCCCTATTTAACCCACAACCCTTCACCGGATATCCTCAAAAACAATCCAGTTCCAGATCTCATTATAATATATACGTGTACAAAATTTGAAGTCAATATCTTAAACCGTTCCGGAGAAAACGTGCGGACAATAAAAAGTTACAGACAGACAGACAGACAGACAGACCGACAGACAGAAATTTTTTTTTCGTTTAAATTTAAAATCTCGACGTTTAATGACATTCTAAACCTATTTCACGAATAAAAATTTTTGAAAGTATTTTTGCGATTACTATACTTCCAATCCACTACGTGGATGTGGAAGTAATATAACTTTGCATTTAAAGACAAGTTCTGCAAATAACATTTCTCAATATCTTAAAATAAACGTAGTTTACTTCTAAGACAATTTTAAACATATCTTTTCAAATCTGAGCACCTGGACCAACACAAATTTGTATAGCTACTTTCTCCTTTGAGACCATGAGCTAGCTAACTTTGAGAGTCAATAACAACATGCTTTCTTATATGAAGCAGATTTAATGACGGATAGGTACAAAACACTACATTACGAAAAACTTATACTGTCAAGTATTCAGGACATCTAATTAAACGCACTCAATAATAGTTCGAGGCTATCCATTTTAACAATCTACTGTTACAACTAATTATTTTTTAGAATAATACCAAAATAGCGGTATAAGTATGAATCAGTTAGAATGTAGGAGCTAATAAATGTAACAGAATTTCGGTGAATATACAGTAAATATACACGCGCTATATGCTTTAATTTGGTACTTTGAAATATGTTTATTATCTTTATTTGTTGTATTCGACAAAAATGTTGAGGTAAACATGTTCGAAACTGAGTACATTACATTATAACTAACCTAAAAGAATATTTATGCAACCTCTACTTTGCCTATTAATTTGTAATACAATAATAATAACTGTGTACAGCTTTAAACAAATATAATATGTACTGTTTCTACAACTGCAAAAAATATCATATTTTGAGTTTCTCTTTTGCACAAAAAACAAACCAAAAATCTTAGTTTGCATTGTTATTTAATGTCACATCTTTTGTTTTTCTAAGATATATCAAAGTACGTGCCTATTATTAAAAATTAACAGAAACATCGAAATTATGAATGCACTTGATCCATGTACTTAAAAAAAATTTTCAAAATTCACAAAAAGTCGCAATCATTTTTAATTTTATTTTAATATGCCCCTAGATCTGTACTGTTTATTTTTGAAACGCCCTGTTTTACAACCGTATCAATTAATTGTACTGACCAGATGAAAATATACCGCGGCGGCGGCCGTGAAATTTTGGTAAGCTATAACTTACTAATGGAGCATGGGACCCATGCCAAACTTTAACGAATCACTACCAAGGCCAAGCGAAGACTTTTGTGGAAAAAAAAGTTGATTGAAATTTGCGAAAATTTTTTTCAAAAAGTGCAGTATTTTCCATAATAAGAAATAAGAAATATTGAATTTTAATGCATAGATAATATTTTACATATCTTCAGAAGTAGCTTCCATTTTTCTTAGGCAAAAGCACACCTTGTGATAAGAAAAATTCACAACATACGCACGATAAGTATTTCGGGACTGATTCTCGTACCGTTAAGAACTCGAAGATAGCCAAGTTTCGACTAAGATACAACGGCAGGTAGAAAGCCGCAGGGGACCCTGCTTTACAAAACTATGTGCATTAAAACAGAATATAACGAACTTGGTTTTTCGATTTCTGGCCAGTATATATGGATTCTAGCCCACTGTGGGGCGGGAAGGTTCCAGCGGCTTCCAGAGGCTGCCGATTATTTTTTCAGTGTGCTTCTAACTCTTACGTGTATAATAAAACTGAATACAGTTTTAAAAATGTCACTACTTAGTTGTTTATGATCAGTTGTTAAAACAAAAACAACTTTAGTAGTTAAGTAATGTTTTTATTACTGTCTTACTTAGACACATTGTTTTAACATTATTATTCAAAATATTATTATTATTATTATCATAATCCTGATATTATGTCCTTTGTTTGACTACTAAAAATAATAATAAAATATTTTCCTCAGACAATTTCGCTAATACTTTTTATAATTGCGTAGTGAAATCCAAATTTATTGTGTTGGCTCAATCAGACACCAATGCATTATCGATAATAAGTAGTATACCTATCGTTTTTTTTTTAATTAATATATATTTTTGAAACATATTCTTTATAGGATTTTGCAAATAGCAGAAAAAAATAACTATCTATGAGAACTAAAAGAAAAGCTATGTGTAAAAATATTAATGAAATCTTTGCATTCTTTCGCTTATCTGAATTTCGGTTGTGCTAGCAAATTAAAATCCTAAAATAAATTGGTACAATTTCTTATTTGAAAATTGTCATTCAATAACTAGCATCCACACAGTCACCTACGGCCATGCAGAATTAAACTGGCATCTACATAACCCCCTACGGTAATGAAGATTCAGTTAAATATGAAAACAAAGACCTAAAATGAATTTATTTACCCACCTTGTCTTAAAAATCTGTCATTCTAATGAATTACATTTTCATGAAATCTATCATTCTATTTTTTGGAAATGTTTAGCGTTTGAAAAGTTATTCGCCCTTATTCTGAGCTCATCAGAAAGGCACAAAGCCACTCATAAAGATGTTCCATGCAAAACCAATACTACCCTTATGCAAAATTTTGTCAAAATTTCATATTCATATTATCAGAAAAAATAAACTATGAGTTTAAACCTCAAAACAGGAATTAATCAATAGCCGTCATACAAATCGAATAGAATAATTTGCAAGAGAACGCAATATGACATTTGTTTATGTGTCGAAAACTGCAACGAAGGTTTAATAAAACATTAGACTTCTGTTTTCTGTTAGGATCAAAACAAACTTTGTTTTATTGAAATAAATTAAACATGGTTTAATTTATGTAACGTTTTTGATTTTGATACTACGTCAAGAACATTCTATCGGAGTATAATTATTGATATCAAGACTGACATAAGGAGCCCATATTGACGTACTTATTTTTACTGCAGTCCAGCTTGAAAAAAAATCGTTACTATTTTCTTCTACTACGATTGTACATAATTATTACTAAATCATCAAAAATATTAAAATTTTCCTTAAATCGTGGAATTGTGGAATGAACTTAAAAGGGATCATTAAAAGTATCTGACAATGGGATCGGCAACGCACCGTATTTGGTTGAGAAATTAACAAACACGTGTTAATTGAACCATATGTTCTAACTAATATTTAAATTAAATATACCGTATTTCCAATATTCAATTAACCTAAATGTAATATTTCAATATGCATTATCTGACTATCAGAACTGTACCATAAACTATCTTATCTACTAAATTACTTAAATAAATCATCATGCATATGCAAACTCGTATTGTTATTAACTTATTTTAATGTAATTTAACATACCGTCAATATTAATTAATTTAATCAATCCTGAAGTATAGGTAGTGTATTATCGTTGAATTAAAAGGAAATTGGCTACCGATAAATATTTACCGGAATGCCAATGAAATGTCTAGATAAAGCGAAACACAACTAATCAGTACATTCGTACCTTAGGTTCGAGCCCCAAGACATGTAGACTGCAATATCTCTTAGTGGAGCCGGATCCCGAGCGTAGCACGCTTATTTAAGGAGAAATTTTTTTCGATGCAGAAAGATATGGGACCTAGACCAGCTGATAAAGAAATAAATAATTATGTGTTATATTCTCGGTTGACGACCTCTTCCCTTGGTCGAGACCAAACTTGTGAGCATGTTAATATCAGAGATCACATTTTTTTATACCGCGCGCCTACAAGTAAAAACACGTATTACTCGAAAACTGCTACACTTAGGAGAATGATTCTAGCTTTGATTGATAGAGTTTATTCCATATAATAACTCTACATTAGAAAAGTGTCGTAATTCGTCTTTTTACGTTTTGAAAAAACGAAATATATTTTGCAATAATTGATTAAAATGCTCATGTACTGCTTTCACACAGGCTTAACTTTTTATTTCACGATATCGATTTCAAATTTCTTTATACCAACCTATTCCCTGATGTTTAATGAACATTTCCTGTCGTATAACATATTGTCGCGTTTCATAAATAAAGGCTATATATAACTATTTGAACACATTTTACTTCTAAAATTAAAAATACAGGGACTATTGACTTGATTTTCAGAGAGATATTTAGAAAAAGACAGTACACTTATTTTTTGGCGGAAATGTACGGTTTCATTTCTTTTCTAATAATTGGCCAATTTTAATGACTAATTTAATTAAATTAATTGAATAATTTGTTATTATGCACAATATGCCATAAAATTAGACGAAAATCATTACCCGGGGGATTTTGGAGTCGCTGATCACGATTCTGATGTCCAATTTGGTAAGTTCAAAATGGCGGACCGGAGTCAATTTCTCAGGAGAAACTCGTATTTTTCTCGTTTTTTTGCCGAAAATGAGCACTCGGAGGTATTTGAGGTCGCTGATTACGAATCCGAGGTCCAATTTACGAAATTAAAATGGCGGACCGGAAGAACAGTCAATTTCTCCGGAAAAACTTGTATTATTTTCTTTTTTGGGCTGAAAGTGTCAACTCGGGGGTTCTCGTGGTCGCTGATAACGAATCCGATGCCCAATTAGAGAAGATTCTAAATGGTGGACCGGAAGTAGAGATTCTCAGGAAAACCCCGTATTTTTTCTTTTCTGGGCTGATAATAACAAAAATATGAGTTTTTCCTGAAAAATATACTGTTTCCGGTCCTCCAGTTTCAATTTTCCGTAACTGGAGTCAGATTCGTTATTAGCGATAACAAGACCTCTGTGTTCCCACTTTCAGCCCAAAAAAGAAAAGAATACGAATTTTTCCGGAGAAATTGTCTGTTCTTCCGGTGTGCCTTTTTGAATTTCGTAAATTGGACCGCGGATTCGTGATAAGCGACCTCATAAACCCCCGAGGGCTCATTTTCAGCCCAAAAACCAGAAAAATACGAGTTTCTCCTGAGAAATTGATTCTACTTCCGGTCCGCCATTTTGAACTTACCAAATTGGACTTCAGAATCGTGATCAGCGACCCCAAAATCCCACAGGTAACCATTTTGGTCTAATTTTATGGCATATTGTGTATGATATCAAATTTTTCAACTAATTTAATTAAATTGGCTATTAAAATTGGCCAATTATTGGAAAAATAATGAAACCAAACATTTCCGCCAAAAAACAAATATACTGTGTTTTCTAAATATCTTTCCAAACACTTTCCAACAAAAATCAAGTCAATTGACCGTTTACTTTTCATTTTAAAGGTAAAATGCCAAAATGACGCAACTAATGCGTTACTTGACTAATGCGACACGCGCGTGTTCAAATATATAGCCTTTATTTGTGAAACACGACAATATGTTATGACAGCAAATGTTCCATATACATCAGGAAACAGGTTGGTATAAAGAAATTTGGAATCGATATCGTGAAATAAAAAGTTATGTCTGTGTGAAAGCAGTACATGAGCATTTTAATCAATTATTGCAAAATATATTTGGTTTTTTCAAAATGTAAAAAGACGAATTACGACACTTTTCTAATGTAGAGTTATTATATAGAATAAACTCTGTCAATCAAAGCTAGAATCATTCACCTAAGTGTAGCAGTTTCCGAGTAATATGTGTTTTTACTTGTAGACGCGCGGTGTAGAAAAAATTGTGATCTCTGAAATTAAATGCTTACAAATTTGGTCTCGACCAAAGGAAAAGGTCGTCAACCGGGAATATAATACATTATTTACATCTATATCAGATGGTCTAGGTCCTATATCTTTCTACTCCGAAAAAACTTTATGGACGATTTCAACCCCTATCCCGCTCCGCTATCTATGGAATGGAGTACGTCTACATTTTCTTAATTGTAACACTCTTGCGCACAGAAAATTCATAGATAAACTTGTTATTGACAATGCCTCGACAGACGTTCTGTGCTTCATATAATATTCCAGTTGGACTCTCTTTGATGTATAGTCCGCCTAACAACTTCACGCCATATAGCGACTGCCTGTTAAGCGCATCTCATCTAAGTTTTTCACTGAAACTTTTTGTGACATCAGCTCAAAGTTTTGGAGGTCATTCTCTTCGCCTTTTGACATCTGGTTTCTCCTGGACTATCGACTGTTCCATATTGTTCCCTTTCCGGATGAGGCGCCCAAGAAATGAGATAAGTAGAACACGGTACTGAAGAACCCCTGAGGAGATGTATGTCTTGGAGGTGCTGGTGCGATGGATTGTTCAGGAAGTTCCTAACAAACGTCTCCAGATCCCCACCCATTTCGCAAGCATCAATACGCCGAGTACCGTCAATCTAATTCCCTAAAGCCCCCCATATACTGCGATGTTACCTGGCAATTTTAACCACGCGACAAAAATTGTTGCATGCAAGATTGTCGTGTATGGTGAAAAACCGATAATTTTGCTCTGCAATTTTAATTACGTGCTTAACCATAATTTTACCTCTACGATTTAGAAATTAGCGTAAGTCGGTGTGTGTATGTGTTTCGCAATGTTAACTTTGCCCGTCTTATCAGTGCATTTCGTTAACGGGTGCCCGTTTGAGAACTCTTATTAAAAAGGGATACAAGAATTTGGAATAAAAACTTTGTCATCGAATTTATTGAATTATATAGGAGGAAAGTTAATTCATGTGATTACTCCAACAAAATAATAAAAAATAAAGCTTACGATGAACTAATAAAAAAATTATGTGAAGTAGATCCCACAGTGACAAAAGTAACAGTTAAAAAGAAAATTGATTCTAGGAAAGGGTCATCTCGAAAAGAATTAAAAAAGTTAACGCATCTAAAAAATCTGGTGCAGATGAAATATATACACCACACCTGTGGTATTTTGAATATTTTTTGTTTTTGGAGGATCATGAAACACCTAGACAGAGTCGGTGCAATGCGGGTGTTGATCAGGAATATTCAGAAGGAGATTCATAAGAGATAAGTCAACCAAAATTACATAGAAAAATACTTTACATATACTCTTTTTATTTAATTTGAATCAAAAGTTAGTAGGACTTATTTCTTATTAATTCTTATTCAAAATATAATCATTTATTTTAAATAAACTTTCCTTGCCATGATACTGAACCCTCATTGTTAAAATAATGCATATAACTATTACGGATATTTTTAGCGACTTCTGATGACTGTGGGTTATATAGGCGTTTTAGTTTTAAAAGGGCATTATTTTCTTCAGGTCTTACTCCAACTTGTGTGTCTCCACCAATTAAGTCTTCTCGATCTAAATCTGAGGAAGGTACATACATTCCTAAACATTTTCCTCGCAAAACATCATGAAGCACACAGCAAGCCATTATAACTTTTTCAGTGTTTTCCAGTTGTACACTTATTGCAGTATGGAATATCCTAAAGCGTGCTGCCAAGATTCTGAATATATTTTCTATTATCCTACGAGCCCTGCTTAGTCTGTAGTTAAAAATTTTGCGTTCGAAATTTAATGCCCTCTGACTAAAAGGTTTCATAAAATCTGTCCTCAATGCAAATTTTATCTCCTATAAATACAAATGGAAGCTCAGAGGAGCTTTTTTCGCTTTTGGAAGGTGGAGGCAATTTTAAACTATTACTTCCTAATTTTTTATAAAATAAGTTGTTCATCAATAATACCTCCATCTGAAATTCGGCCGTTTGTTTCAAAATCGCACATCATAAATTCATAATCTGCATTGGCAATTACCATTAAGACAAGGCTGTTGGACCTCTTATAATTACGAAAATTGTTATATTTTTAAAAGCCGATCTTTAGACCATTTGAAACGTTCTTTTCTGATTCTTCGTTTTGCCACTAAAGCCGCTGCCACTGCAAATAAATGTTTTCGCTCCATGCTTCAGCACAATTTAAACCGACCAAACAGACATGTAGTGTATGAACAATTCGTTCTACAATCTTGCACGCACAATTTTAGTCGCGTGATTAAAATTGCCAGGCAACATCGCAGTATGCTTCATATATCAGAGGAGATGGAGAAGATTAGAGCGTTAGCAAGTCTGATCTTTGTATGCTTCATATCTTTTTCACTACTTCAAGAATACCTGTTCTTAACGTGCACGGTTGATTCTCATTTGCTCGATTTGCAATCACAATTTTCATTTTATTACAATTTATAAGTAATCAAACCGTATTCAAAACTTATTGTTTGGAGGTAACCCAGCACACGTTATATGGATATACGCATGTTTTCACACAAACCTTCTAATTTCACTTAATAAAAGGTTTTAAAAATATTTACTCAGAATTTATCCTCGGTATTTTTCTTCTGTAAACTTTGTGTAGCTATGTTTGCTATGTATTCATACAGAAATTAATTTGAAGATCGCATTTTTGTGCCAAGAAAGAATGAACAACATCAGGTACATTTGAAATCATTTTATCTAAAACCTCATACCATTTTTAAGGGTTTTGACACTTTCTTATGTGTTTTAAATTGCGTGAGTTTCTATTAAAGAGAGGAGATCTAATATAAAGTTTTCTTTACTTTCTTTTAAACTGCACGTTTTTTGTACCGGTAGTTGTTCTATAATATCCTGAAACCGAATATCAAAAAAGTTTAGATTTATATTGAAACATTCTTTATAGGATTTTGCAAACAGCAGAAAAAATAACTATCTATAACTAAAAGAAAAACTTTGTGTAGAAATATTAATGAAATCTTTGCATTCTTTCGATAACCTGAATGGGGTATTTTCCCATATTTTTTTAATTTGAAAATTGAAAACTAGAAATAAAAATAAGGAATACGTGTTTTTTCTTTCTTTTTTACTTTTTCATTTAAGCCGGAAAAACATTAGTTAAACTTTCATGACGTCATTCAGCGATAATTCAAATAGAGCGCCAAATGTACTTATTTCTAGGGAGTTTCAAGTTGGTGATTTGTGATTTGACATTTCATGTAACTATAACCTTATTTTTTGTTTGTTTCATAAACAGATGTTCAGTTTTGTGTAGCACCTAATATCGACCTATGAATGACTGTAAAATTTCATTAAAAACGACGTTTGATCTACCTTCTACGTAATTAGTTTCCATATTTGTATGCTTGTATAGAATGTTTTCAAACAAATAGCTAAACAAACAAAATATTGAAAATTAATGAGTCACACCACTGTCACCAGATTAACAGTGTGGTGTCAGTATTGCCAATAGTTTTTTGGTGATTTACCTAGTTTTCGCTTAGTGACGTCATTATGAAAAATTGAAACTTCTAATTAAAATTATAATTTTATAGTTTTATATAACATATTTTTTTCTGTGCCAAAAATATTTAAAAAATATGCATTTTTCAAATATAAGCATTTCCACTTTCATCTCAGATTAATGAAAATACCCTATTCTGGTTATGCTAGCAAATTAAAATCCTAAAATGAATTTGTCTAATTTCTTATTTGACAATTCTCATTCTAACACTAGCAACCACACAGTCCCCTACGGCTATGCAGATTAAACTAGTATCCACATAACCCCCTACGATTATGAAGATTCAGTTAAAAATGAGAACAAAGACCTAAAATGAATTTATTTATCTACCTTGTCTTAAAAAATTGTTCATTCCAATGGATTACATTTTCATGAAATCTATCATTCTGTTTCCTGGAAATGCTTAGCCTTTGAAACGTTTTTCGCCCTTATTCTGGAGCTCATCAGAAAGACATAAAGCCATTCATAAAGATGTTTCATGCAAAACCAAGACAATTTCTATGAATAAGTGTGAAATGATTATATTTGACATTGACTGATAAAAACAACTTCACCTATCTATTAGCTAACTAGTATTGGAGCCTATATACTCTGTGCATGTTTAAAAATGAATTATTATTTGTTTGCTTATAATTGTATTGAAACATTCTTTACAGGATTTTGCAAACAGCAGAAAAAATAACTATCTATAACTTTAGATTTATGTATCCTTATATATATGAACAAAAGCAGGAATGAATAGAACTAGTATGTATGTATAAAACCCTTATTGTTACTATGTTACTCCTCATCTGACATACAAAAAGTGTAAAAGCCAGCGTATAACTAGGCTTTCTACGGCATGCGCTAATTGTTTGCCTAGAATGTTAATTAAAGTTGATTTTGTTAAGTGTGTATGTACATGATGTATATTTATTGGTAAATGGCATACTGCCATTCAAATAAATCACAATTATCAAGTTACACGTTGCTACATTGTTACTAAATGGGAATTAATACAAAAGTAAACTTTATCTCATATTGCTACATAATGCAATTGTTTATTGTTTGGTAGTCTGTAGAATACAAATGAATCAAAAAGCAATTAGAACACTCTCAAACTTAGTACGCACACCGGAGTATCATTTTGCCACAACCGCCAGTTTGTCTTCTTATTCACAATATTTTGACAGATCGTTGATGACTTCCTCTTATGATATGGTAGCTCGCAGTCCCTCTATTTGGTTAACTACCGGGCGATTGTCTTAAAAAACCTCTTTCATTTCAGTTCCTTACTGACATCAATCCGCCATTTTAGAGCATGTGCTGTTCTTTGCTACTTATTATCTGGTTTTGTTTTCTTTGAACCCATAAACATTCTATATTTGATCACACTTATCTATCTATCTATTCTTAACGTCTTTGGATGGCTTATAATTTTTATTTTGTAATTTATAATTAAACTATACTGTAGAACTTATTGTTTGAATATCGTCAATATTACTACTTGTAACACCAGAGATATCATCTGCAAATCTCAACTAAAAAATTTAGCACTCACCGCATCACATGGTTACTATAGATATTAATGAGGATTTCTAGCTGAACGCAACTCTGATTCCTGTGCAAAACTTTTCATTTGTTGAATTTAATGTTGTCGATTTTCACCAAAGCAGAGTTTCCTTCATGTGGGTGACGATAATGAAGACTAGATGTCTATGTGCTCCTACCCCCAACAGTACGGTTCACAGCTGTTTCATTTTATGGTGTCAGAATCGACGATTTAAAGGTACATTAAACACGTAATAGTCCCTCTTCTTCTCGATAAGTCACGGAAAATTTTCTTTTTTCTTTTATTATATGTATAGCATTCTTAACAGAGTCTGTCAAGCCAAAATATATGTCATTCAAAAGTTGGAATAGGTTTTAGTACACTAGTTTTGGAAAGTTTTGCGAATATGTTATGCAGGAACTTTAAAAAATCATTTTTATTCGCAACTGTCCGATATGTGGCTAAGATTTAGATCTGAGACAAATCAAAATATTTCACTTATGCTCACTATCTTTCATAACTTCTTTCTGAACTCGCTTAATGACAGAAGGAGGTCTGTTTTTTTATATATATTATTAGTTAAGTTAATTAGGTTCCGCCTCTCTCGTTCTCTCAATTGCCACAGCGCTACACACTTTAGATTATTGAATTGAATTGTTAGATCTGAGACCAGGGGTTTCGGGTTCTAAGTCTGGGTAGGATTGATTATCTAGTAGTGAGTTCGATACAAAATTAGTGAACTTATTACACATACAAAGAAGCACCCTGGTTGAAAACGACAGCACTAATTTTGTTTCAGGTATCTACAATGTAAGCAGTTTAAAGATCTTATAAAAATATATACACCTTGCCTCTTTACGAGCCTTCTTCTCTCTCCCTAAGGATCGGTGACAGGACTTAAGTATCGCCACAATTTACCATCTTTAAATAAAATAGATTAAATACCACAGGTATTGACCCCTGAACACATCCAATATGAGAACAGGATTCGAATACGGGACTCCAGGTTGACAGTCCCCCAACTAATAAATTTGCTTTATAAATTTAAAATGATAGTACAATTTTATTTTATTACTGTTGCATTACTGCTCTGCGAAAATTATTTTGTTTTATTAAAACTGCCAAAGTGATTATTATTTAGTTTTCACAACTAAATCGTGATATAAGTAAGTGATTGTTCTTACAGGTAAATAATTATAAAACATTTTGTAGAATTTGTGTTTCGCTGTTTAATAACTTCTATACAATTATTATAGGATAGTTCAGCTCACGAAGCAAAACTGATTTATAACAGATTAATAGTAATGACCTCCACTAGTTTTTGGTCAATTTACAAACATCTATAAAACTATTCTTTAAGAGTTTAACTAAGCATTAATAAAACAATTATATTAGATCTCTTCTTCACACAATATTTTTTTTGGGAGCATGTTGTATTCGGCCGTAGCTGCTTAACAATTGTTATACAAATGAAGCACACATTGCTCTCATAAAACACTTATAAAATAGTTGAAAAGCTAACAATTGTCTTTAAACACTATAATACATTATGTATCATTTTTACAAAACAGATGTATAAATTAAAAAAGGAAGTTACTTTCTTTTTAGTACATTTTCAATTTTGTTTTTTTTTAGTAAATTTTTTAAATGAAAGCTTTTTTTAAACATTTTTTAAAATAATTTTATTTTTTACTTTTTAGTCTTCAGCTCTAGTGCATTTTGTACCAACCAGAATATACAGATGTTGTGTTAAACATATAGTATTCTACTCTCCAAACCCTTTGATTTGATACCTGTATCAAGGGGGTTCTCAAGAAAAAGGTAATCCGTCATCTTGGGGCGTCCACCATGTTGGATTTAGAATGACGTCAAATAGTTTATTATATTCTACATATGTGCAATATTTCAAAGCTCTGACTCAATTAGAACTAGTCGAAATTTGAATTGCAAGATTTGTTTACATTGTTACAAGTGCAGCTAAATAATAGTTTTAGAATAGTAACATATATGAAAGTATAGAGGAATATATTATATAATTATTACTTGTATTTTATTTACTTCATACTGACCGTTGTTTTTTGACGGGAACTCCTCGTAATTGATTAAAAGGCAATATCGAGCAAAAATTTTCGGAACAAAATATTAATGGAAATCACCTTTGCTTCTTGCAATACACCCGTCTAATTACAAAAAAAATGATATATAACAATTCTTAGAAACATATATTGGTTTTATAAGTATTTTCATAGTTATAAATATGATTTACAAGATGGACACCATAATGTTACATATGTTTGAATATATTGTATAGTGGCCATGTTTGACTTTAAAATAAAATAGTTGAAGAATAAGAATTATTGTGATATAACCTTTTTAGCAAAAATCTATCACTGTGAAAATACGTTATCTGCGAAACATAATTGGTGCGTTACCAGAAAAATATCAACACAAAAATTTTATTTTCAGTTTATATTTTTAATTTTAATAAATAATCGTTATTTTTAGAGCGCTCAAAAATTTCATTGTATATGTACCCACATTTCACAGAAAAATTTGCTTCGCAGCTCAAAATTACACTCATATTACACAAACATGTTAGTTACGCCACCATGTCACATAGAATCTGTATAAATTTGTAACATTTTAAAACTATTTTGAGAATTATTCTTGTCTGCAAAAACATTTAAGAAATAAATAACTTATGATGTTGTTGCTGTACGTAACAAAAAAGTATCAATGGAAGTAATAACACAATGCTTATAAAAATGTTTTTTGGAATCTCGAATAATTTTATAATTATCGTCTACTAATTTTTTTAATCCTATGTAAACGTTTATACAATTAGTTTGTAACACCTATGAGAGTCATAATAAAATACATTAAAGAACTACGTTGTTTTATAAACTGTGCCCATTTTGCGTCTATAAGCGTTGTATAAACGTTTTGAGAATGTTTATATCAACAATCTTGTTTTATAAAAAACATTCTGTAAACATTCTTTCAGTTTCTACAAAACATGAAATTTTTAGTTGGGCCGGTATCAAACCAGTCAAATATACACGATGAAATCAATGACCAAAAAACTCGATAACTGTGGTAAGAGCGAGCGACTTGCCAGCCTGCACTATTTGTCATTTAAACTATTAGGATTTTTTAAAGATTTTATGGTGTTTGATAAGAATGTGTTTATGAAGAGAAAAATTTAAAATAAGAAAAAGAAATAACATACAGAAACCAAGAGTATAGGAAAGAGTTAAAGATGAAATTTGTATTTGATAGTTTTTGTAGTTGCATAAAAATGGAGTTGTGGCTGGATAGGTTACCAAAAGATATAATTTGTATTTTACGCGAAAATGTGAGTTATGCTCTCTGATTTGTGTGATGTTGTAAACGGACTATCGTCAAGTTTAAATTGATATATTTTTTTGTGTGGCTTTGCTATAGTCCTTTAGTAGCGTAGCAACAAACATAGAGGTCCTTATATTGTGAAAAATTTGAGATGAGGTGCACAATCTTATCTTTCAAAACTAAAGTTTTTTTTATCCTGACCGACGTGCTGCACCACACCGTCGTCGCATATGTAAAGGCCGTCCTTACAACAACGGTGTAAATAAGCTTTTATTGCATCCGCTAAGTTTGCTATTCCTGATCAGATGTGGGTACAGACTTCTGGGCATGAAATAATACAATTTCGTTTTTGTGTTAAATATCTATTGTGTTTATCTAAGTCTACACACTAGTACTTCACGTACTCCTTTTCTGGAATTTGATCTCCCATTATCACAATAATTGGCGTTAAGATTTAATTTTCCCCAAATCTGCCGAGAAGACCATAGATTCCAACTTCTCTGCGCTTATCCGAATATTTCACGTACCGCAATATACCCTGGCATGGGCCATATGGCCGTGTCTTCGGCGTACTGAGAGCCAGATGTGATTGCCTCTGCACCAAGCAGTTATTTACTTAATTGAATCCATACAATCAGTGAGAATGCTAAGAATTCATATATACGGAGCATATATCAACTTAAAATTAAATAATAATAATTCGTTAATACCATATCCGTTTGATTATGAATACAATAATCGTTTCCTGGTTTGTTAAGATATGTAACAGATTATATAAATTAGCAATGCCATTTGTACTGATTTCTTTGTTCTTATAAAATATGCACTTAAAACTGAATTGTTAAGAAACTAATAACCAATAAGGAAATTCCGAAAAGAAGCGTTTAAACTGCTTTAATAAAATGCAAGAAATAAACTGAATATAATTCCATTTTGTTTCGGCGGAAAAAGGACGAATATTTACTGCAGCCGCAAGGTTTCGAAGATAACACAAACCATGTTAACGATTATTTAATGTTGGTTTTGTTACAACATTTACCTTTGTAATATACTACTTTGCACGAAAAGGTAAAAGAGCTAATGTGGGCTATTATAATAAATAGATCGAGGTTACTGTTATTAATAGTCAAATATAACTCAAAAACAAGGCCTATATATAACTCAGTAAAATGGTGGCATGTAGTAAATTTAAAATTATTTAGCGTTAATAACTAAGCCGGTAATACCCATGATTCCCATATTGTTATAATTTATTATATGTTCGATATTTCGAGTCGAATGAGTATATGCAATTTATGTGAAATATGCCGCATGAAGAAAGGAATATGTTTTCACTTAAAATGCTTCAGGAATCAATTACCTACGCGTTGAAATCCATGACAACTTTTCTTCGACATGAATTTTTCGAAAACTATCGAAGAAAAGTGATCACTATGAAGTGTAAAATTAAGAATCGCTAATTCCAGATTCTGGAAGAGATATTATAAAAAATTATTTATTGTAAAAATTATTTATTATTCCTACTTTAAAAAATTAATTACATTGCATACCTACGGGGTGTAACTGGATTACGGTATACCCCCCTTTCTCCTTTAGTTTCGAAGACAATTGATTGAAATTTAGGATATAAGTACTACATACATAAGCAGCGGCACTTTTTGACACACAATTGTTTTTTTTTACTTCCGATTTCGCCGGAAGTGACACTTTCGATTTTTAAACGAATCACCCTGTATATTATTGCATTTTTGAATTCTGCATAATTTTCTGAATCCAACGATGCCAAATAAGTGACATTTCAAATATAATTTTTTTTATAATATAATTTTTAGTTTTCCATTTAAGTGTGCTATGACGGTTCCGATTTATTCTAAATGACCCGTGTAATGCTACAGAAATCGAAATTCCGGTAAAAACACTAAATTACGTGATTTATGAGCAAATAAAATTCACCAAAATTATTTTTGGGGCAAAACTCAATTTTTTTCAAATTGAACCATATCGGTACCGTTTATTAGTACTATTAATAAGGAATTTATTCATATTTCGTATTAAAATGTGCGACAAATACAAACAAAATTACAGCTAGAAGAAAATAAGAAAATACAATTTTGTTCTCATTAAATGTTAAGAAGTAACTAAGGTGGCTTTGAAAACAATGAAATATTTAGCTTGTCAAACATTTCTTGGTTTAACGGTGTTTTTATTGTGTCTTTAAAAATTGTTTAAACTTCTTGTTAATTGTGTTCAAAATGCCGTAAATTTATACAAGAGATGAAAAAGTGGACATGTTAATTATTTATGGGGAAAGTAAAAAAGATGCAATTGCAGCTATGGATCTTTATGGCCGACGATATCCTGATAGAAATGTCCAACGAAAAATTATTTTAAACGTGTTTTAAACCAATTCCGAAGAGAACCCACAATGATCCCGAAGAAAACTTCATTATTGACGAAGGAACGGAAATTAATGTTTTGGCTCGAATAAAAGTTGATAAAACTGTTTCTTTAAGACAAGTTGGGTTTG
Organism: Stenurella melanura; assembly: GCA_963583905.1. NCBI lineage: Eukaryota > Metazoa > Arthropoda > Insecta > Coleoptera > Cerambycidae > Stenurella > Stenurella melanura. The sequence goes on from OY757316.1 coordinate 45,513,128, forward strand.
AATTGAACATCAGTCACCAAACAGTAAGACGAATTTTGCACAAATACCACTATAAATCTTCTAAATACCAATTGCACCAGCCTTTGTACGAAAGTGATTACGAACGCAGTATGGAATATTGCAATTGGATTTTGTATAATAACGTGCAGCCAAACAATGATTTTTTGGGACTGATTTTATTTTCGGACGAATCAAGGTTTACAACTTTGTTGTTATTTAACCGACAAGATACAAAATATAGGTCACAAGAAAATCAAAATTTAATACGGGAAAGTAACTTTCAAGTGCGGGTCGGTTTCAATGTTTGTCTTGGTATAATCGGTAGTAGAATCATTGGTGCAATAATATTTGAAGGACCTCTGACTGGTGCCAGATACTTGAGACACAAAAGTTGTTGTAATATTATTGTATTTTTTTTAACAGCCAAAAATCAGGCCTTTCGACACATGTTCCCAACTCTATATATATTTTACGGCATATACCACATGTCAGCCCCTAGACTTCGGTTTTATTTTCTTTCATGGTTCTAGGTTTATTATTCTTGATTAATTCTCCTAGGGTATTATTAATATTATTAAGTAATTAATATATACATAAATCGGTCACCATTTTTAAATCTATTTTAAATTACAGCGCTGAGGTTCTTCTTCTAATGTTGTTATTAATTTATTACCTACTTTAGGATCCAGTATAACTACTCCCTTCAGTATTGCACTCAATATCTGAAGAAGCCACTGTATGAAGAAACGATTGTTATGAGTTAAGCATTAATTAAAATTTGTAATAATCAACCAATTAAATCTGTGCTTGTGTTCATTAGTTCCTTTGTAATTAATAGCCTAATTAATAGCAACTTTGCATAGGTACGTAAATATGACAACGTAATAACAGGCGCAGTAAATAATGAATACTGCAACATAATTGTAAGAAAAATAATTGTTATTGTCGTGGCAGTTTGATCACAATAATGATTGTTCGTATTCATTAACACAAGGAAATTGCTGTAGATTTATTTAATGCTTTATGAGATTTTTACATCATCTCATTAACTTTCATTGCTTCAAACATGATTCAAATGATTTTGTACCTGAGAAAATCAAACATGGGTTACTTTTCTTTGAAACTTGATTTTATTTACGTACTGTGTTATTTTTTTTTTATCGGTAACATATTATTTATTGGATTTAATGTTTTGTGCTTTCTAACTAGTAAGTTGAATTCGTCGACGCTTGTTCATATACCTCATCTAGACATACGTTTTAATGTTTTGAATTAAAGCGAATAAATATTTATTTTAATTTTTAATTTGAAAATGACTTACTAACTGACTAACACTATTGCACTTATCTTCAAATGATTTGTCTTAGAGTTATTTCTTTTGTTTAAAAATTATTTCCTTATGTTAAGTACTATTGTACTAATTAGCTCTCTGCGACAGTGATATGGAAACGCTGTAATAATGTTCTTACAACATAATTATACAACTATTTTATAAAGGTTGTCGAGATTCCCAAATTCCGATATACCTTTTATAGTACTTCAAGTAATTATGCAAATATTCTTATTTTATAGCAATTACATAAATGTTGTTATACAGCCATTATAAAACTTGGGTTATTCTCTTAATCTTATAGTACCAGGTGATGTAACAGTTCTCACAACTATCTATAAATCACTTAGGCTTGTACAGACATTTCTTGATAAGGTGTCTTATACAGGTCTCCTTATTAAGGTATTTTAACCAAATCCAGTGAATGAGTAAAGCAGCATTTTACCTGCGGTAGTTATATTTATAAAACTGTTCAAGGGGGAGAAAAAATAAATGCTCTCAAAATACATCAGTCGATCTATACTTTCCGATATCCTCAGCATTTAGAATGCACCAGAATAGTCAATATAATGTTAATATGGAAGTAAACCAAAACCAACCGTAGAGGAAACTACGTCGTAAAGTGAGTCTGGCTTGATGATATGTTACAGACATTTAGTGAAAATGTTAAAAATAAGTTGTGCTATATCGCACATAATTTCAACTGAGTCATATACTTACAAAATTAGATGGTATGACTGAAAATTGAAATGTAAAAAAAGAAGTACTTAAGGGATAAGTAGATGACAAACATAAAACAGCATGAAAATGAAGATTCGTTGGAATTTTTAACAGAAATTGAACAGAATTCACAAGTTCGTTCCAGATTGAGAGCCTGGACCACTTCTTTTCAAGTCAATCATATGGCTCCAAAATAATATTATTCTTAATAATAATATTTATTATCAAAATTATTATTGATGTTATTATGCAAGTGAACCTACTATACTAATATGCCAACTTTGTGATTATATAATGTCTATGTAAAAAGTAAGTTGTTTTATAGCAAAATATGCGGTAGTATTTGTACTACAACAAAGAGCATATAGCTATATTGTGATAACTATATAACGAGTTAAATTATTCTATAAGGTAATCTACAGTAATATTTACACTATATGCGGACATGTTACTATATACTGGCAACCTAATGAGTGAAATAGTGTTATAAAATAGTCTGTTACAGTATTTTTACAACTAAAAGACGAATTATATACAGTTGTCGCCAAAAGAAGCTATTCATTCTTTAAGACACTTCACAACGGTCTGTATACAACACGAAAAGCTTAATAACAACTGTTACAAAACAAATAGTGTTTTAAAAGTTGTTTAATTGGACCTGAAAATAGTCAATATTTTCTTATAAAGCTATTATCTCTCATTACAGAATTAGGTACTCTAAACCAGATATGTGTTTTGCAATAACGTTTCACCTCTACTTAAAAGCGATTTAAAAAAAAGTGTTTCAGTTGTCCGCGAGGGATCACTTGGAAAAAATTTCATGGTTTTACTTACTTTCGCTGGAAAATATACAGGGTGGACAGTCTAAAGGCAATAAATAATGAAAAAAATTTTTTTGCTCAAATTTAAAATTTCCAAGTTTCATGAGATTCTAAACCTATTTCAGAAAAAAAAAATGGAAAATTTTTTTCCCAACATTTTTGAAAAATTTTTTACCACTAAAATAGATGGAAAAAATTTTCTTTTTGCTCAAATTTAAAATTTCCACGTTTCATAACATTCTAAACCTATTTCAGAAAAAAAAAAAAAAGAAATTAATTTTTTTTACCAACATTTTTGAAGTTTTTTACCACTAAAATAGATGGAAAAAAATTCTTGGTTCAAATTTAAAATTTTCACGTTTCATGACATTCTAAACCTATTTCGGAAAAAAAAAAATTGGAACATTTTTTACCATTTAGGGAAAAAAATTTACCACTAGAATAGAAAAAAAATGTTTTGCTAGAATTTAAAATTTTCACGTTTCATTTCACGTTTCACGACATTCTAAATGTATTTCAGAAAAAAAAATTATTCACCAACATTCTTGAAAAAATTTTTACCACTAAAATAGATGGAATTTTTTTTCTCTTTATTCAAATTACAAATTTCCACATTTCGTGGCATTCTAAACCTATAAAAAATAAACTGAAAATATTTTTGAAAAATGTTTTTCATTTTGTCACTATAAAATAGATGAAAAAATTTTTTTGCTCCAATTTAAAAATGCCACGTTTCATGACATTCTAAACCTATTTCAGAAAAAAAAATTTGAACATTTTTTAACCATTATAGAAAAATTTTTTACCACTAGAATAGATGGAAAATTTTTTCCTTGCTCTAATTTAAAATTTACACGTGCCATGAAGGCATTCTAAATCTATTTAACTAAAGCATTTGAAAATCTTTTTTTTTTTTAATTTGTAATGTTCTTTTACCACTACTATAGAATAGAAGGAAACATTCCTTTTTGCTCAAATTTAAAATTTCCACGTTTCATGACATTCTAAACCTATTTCAGAGGGAAAAAAATTGAAGATTTGAAATTTTTCAAAAATGGTAAAAAAGAAATTTTTTAACCACTACTATACTTCCACTCTACTACGTGTATGTGGAATTGAAAATGTGACAGCAATAATATTCGGCATAATATGCCCCTATTATACTTTTATTGAAAAATTTAGGGTGGTTATCCCAAGAAATAATTCAACCATGGTGGACATTTGTAAAGGTATTTGCGCAAGCCTATCATATTTGGCACCTGTTATTTAGTATTGAATTTTTTCCGTTGTATGAGCACTCTGTATATGTTTGTGATCAAAAGTTAGCAGGTTTTCTTTGTAATAATAGTGATAACTATATTCCCATTATTATTCTCAATGCCATTTCGTAATTAATAATTTTTTAGAGTGACCACCATGCACAAATAACGAGGGAAGTTCTGTGTAAATACCTTCACCGATTTTTTAATTAAAATATTCTATGAACGCACACTTTTATATAGATTTAATCTTTAACATTGAGGTGAAATAGTATTTTTTAATGTATTTTCCGATTTAACAACTGATGAAACGAATTTTTGGGGGTATTTAAGTATGCAAAAAATTTTCCAGAAAAATAATTTCATAATTTTATCATAGTTATAATAAAAAAATCACACTGAGCTTTGAAAAAGAATATTTCATTTATTAATTATAAAAAATAAATTAATTTTGTTCAAATAAAATACATACATTTTTATCATTATCTAAAAGTGAATTATTATTTATTTTCTTATAATTGTAATGAAATATATTCCATATAGGATTTTGCAAACAGTGGAAAAAATAACTATCTATGAGAACTAAAAGAAAAACTATGTGTAAAAATATTAATGAAATCTTTGGATTCTTTCGATAACCTGAATTCTGGTTATGCTAGGAAATTAAAATCCTAAAATGAATTTGTCTAATTTCTTTTTTAACAATTCTCATTCTAACACTAGCCTTTGTTCTCTTTTTAACTGTATCTTCATGACCGTAGGGGGTTATGTAGATACTAGTATAATCTGCATGGCCGTAGGGGACCGTGTGGATGCTAGTGTTACACTGAATTTTCAGCCAATTTGACCGAGAACCAATTTCCATAACATTTGTGCGGGGATTTTTCGTTGGACTTTGAGCAATATCCTCAAATCTCTAACTATTTTTTTTTGCAGATTTTGAAACTACGTTCCATCATCACTGTATATGTACCAATGTTCGCCTTCATTCAAATCCTGTGACTATAAAAAACGAGTTTTCTCGCGATCCTCATAAAATTTTTTTAATTGAAATACCGAAACTGGAAATGTCAAAACAAACTTCTACTGCACTCTGTTATTCCCCAATTTTAATTCGATCTGCCTATTGCCTTTTTTGCAACCTACACATTTTTTGTGCTGCACCAATATTAAAGAGGAATGACTTATTTCACGCGAAATGAAGTAAACTTGAGTTAAAATAAAGAAATTTTAGAAATTTTCAGAAACCTCGAGAACAATTAAGTTTGATATGAGTGTACCATTTTGATTTCCAGGATCTTTAAATTTCTGTCGCGGTAAGATTTCCTGTTTAATTATATTTTACTCGATGTAATAATATAAAAAACAATTTTAAAAATGCTCAGTATATTTGCGAAAATCATCGAAAAAGTTGTAGCAGTTAGCCTTACCGATTACCTAAATAATAAAAATCTATTTACTTCTTCACAGCATGAATTCAGGAATCAATTATCTACTGAGACCGCTGCAACTGAATTATTTCAAAATATTTGTGACGAAATTGATCGAAAAAACCACGTGATGAGGGTGGGGGTGTTTTTTGATCTCTCTAATGCCTTTGATACTCTGGATATATCCTTTGTTAGCAAGAAACTGTTCAATCTGGGCATACGCGGCGTTCTAAATGAGTGGATAGTATCTTACTTAGCAAACCGAAAGCTTCTCGTGAAAATTGAGAGTCATCAGAAAGACATAATGTAAACATTGGAACTCCACAAGGCAGTATACTTGGTCCCCTGCTTTTCCTGCTGTTCGTCAATGACCTGCCACAATATTTTGATTTTGTAAGAGTTTATATGTACGCAGATGACACATCATTTATAGTATCTGCTAAAGGCCTACCCGTACTAAGGGGTAAAGTCAACGATGTATTATGTTTGTTTGATAATCGGTGTTTTAAAAATCGCCGGATTATAAATTATGACAAAACAATTTGTATCCATTTTATAACAATACAAAATAATTTAGATTACAATTTTAATCTAAGTTTTAATAACCATCCAATAGTATTAGAGAAAGATAAAAAATTTCTCGGAATATTGCTTGATGGGAATATTAGTTGGTCCAAACATATTGATCACCTATTCTCAAAGTTGGTACAATCTTGTTTTGCTATCTCTAATTTAAAAAATAGTCTGGACTAGAAATCTCTGATCTCGGTCTATTTTGCACTAATCTCGGCACTAATCTACTCAAAGTTATCTTATAATATAACAGTGTGGGGTCAAAGTGTAGACATTCAGCGTATATTTATATTACAGAAGAGAATTTAAGGATTATTTTTAACATAGAATCCTGTCGAACAATATTTAAAAAGGAAAACATCCTTACCCTAGTGTCAATATATCTTTACAAATTATTAACTTATATTCATACAAACAAAAGTAAATTACCAATATGTAAACATCAACATGCTACACGCAACAACAAGGATATCTATATAAATAAATATAACCTAACATCATATAGAAGATCACCCATTTGTGCTGGTACAAGTAAACCATTGTAGGATGGCCAACGGCCGCGGCAGCCGCGCAGAGAGAGAAGAAATATCGTCGCTGTTGAATAGAGACAAGTTTCGTAACTATGAATGTAGTACAGTCGGGGGAAGAAGTTCAAGTAAAAGGTGCTTTCTTATTTACCAACAATACGGGTATGTCACAGGCCAATTGATGTTTTCGATTGAACAACAGTTGTTTGTACAAGTAACATTAATGTTTATAAGTTGATACTTCTAATAGGTACCATGTGTTAAATATAAGTTATACACTACGAGCACTTTTCTCAAGACTGTACCGATGTTTACACGAGGAAGGAACATAAACAAGTGAGCTCCGTAAAGGTGGGGTGGTTTCAACTACTGCGCATCCTAATCTCGTTGGCCATTCTAGGATGGTCGACCTGTAGCTATTGTTACAATAAACTGCCACCAAATATTAAAAATTAAAGTAAAGTAAATAAATTTAAGACTCAGCTAAAACGATTTCTAATTTCCAACTGTTTTTATACCCTACAGGAATATAATTCCTTTTAACTTGTATATTATGTAAGCAAAATAATGATAAATACTTTATCTTTATTTCGCACTTTGCACTTATTGCAGTACTGTCCACGTGTATATGTAGGCTGTATGTTTTTTATGTATTTGTAAACATGTGTGTATTGTATATATATTTATATATTATTGTATGTTGTGTATTGACTATATTTACAATTTTGATTGTAGTTTTTACATAATTATGTATAATATTTCTTAACACTTTAATTGTATTTTAGACTTATTCCATCCAATGTATTATTGGCCAAAGGGAAGAATAAATTTATTATTATTATTATTATTAATAAAGAAGTGCCTTTTGTTTTGCCGCCCAAATATAAATAATTAGAGCTGTTTATAAACACAAATATACTTTCATAAATTGTTTTGAAACTTTTTGCATTTTGCAATTATTTCAATAGCAATATTATTCTTAATTGCGGTTTGGAAACACAAACAAACCTAGTTTGTATTGATAAAGCCACTAATGATAAATTGAGCTAAAGTTACGTTATTAATAATTAGGTGTCTAGTTAATTATGATGCGGTTTTCTCTGTGAAGCATTGAAATATTTTTTTATATGTAGTTTAAAATACCACACCAAAGAGGTGTACATAGATTGCCGATTTCGGCAATATTTTTTTCACTTAATTACTACGATTTCGCTGTTATCCAATACCTATTTCTTTCTATGTACCAATAGTTATACAGTGGGCGCATGCAGAATGGAATAAATTCGATAAAATTGTTAACAAGGGAATGACGAGGAGAGATCGATTTTTAAATACATTTCTTTAAGTATGAGCAAAAAAAGTTCAAACATTTAAAAAAAAGTTGAGAATACACTTTTTAATGGCAACGTCTATTTCAGATAGGGCCACTTAAGAGAGCATATTTTTTTATGCCTGAAACTAGAGATATTATAAAATATGTTATATAGGGAATTTAGTCATATAAGAAAAAAACATGAGTTAAAATAATTGCAGGGAAATCTTTCATTAAAAATATAAGAAAACATTATCCAAAGAAATTCTGGACTTAACAGTAAAAGAAGAAGTGGCTCCATTCCCCATAATATGGTCAAATGATATACAAGTCTCAGGATATTGTCAATGCCTTCGCTACCTTCTTTTAGGCTACATATTTAATACATAATAATAACGAAGATAAATATCATTCCTATGAAGATTTCATTAACAGCACACTAGTGTATCATTAACAGCATATTCTGAAATAGAGGTATTTAATTCGTTTAAAAAAATTAAACCTAACTTTACTAAAAGACCTTATAATATTCCTGCATTTATTGTCAAAGATTGCGCAGTCATCTTCACTGGTCCACACACAATAATACTTAATTTATCGTTAAAACGGGAATATTTCCTGATATATGGAGATACTCTTGTCCTATATTTAAAGAAGACAAGAATAGTATGGCTGAAAACTATAGGCCAAGAACAATTATATTATCTGCAATTTCAAGATTACTTTGCATACGTCATTATCCATTAAACAGAGCTAAATTATAAATAATTAGCATGCGTTCGTTGGTAGATGTACTGAGGGTAACCTTGCGTGTATTATACAATTTATTTCTAGAGAATTAGCTGCAGACAAGCAAACTGATACCATTTACACAGATTTTTTCAAGGCATTCGATCGTATGATAGTATCTGATTAGATAAATTGAGTAAGTTTGGATTATCAGTGGAACAGTTAGACGTTTGCTATTCATAAGCGTCAGTATGTGGAATATCGAGGTTTCAGATCTTTTGATGTCCAGGTCACATCCGGCGTTCCCCAGGGATCTGTATTGGATCCACTTATGTTTGCAGTTCTTATAAATGATATTATATCTAACCTTAATGAAGAAAGCCCTTTATGTTGACAAAAACCTATTGTGTAATAGAGAGATAATAAGGCAAGGAACTTCAGAATAACTTAATTATGGTTAATGACTGGTGTCTATTTAATCACTTCCCTCTCAACAAGTCTAATTGTAATACATTTAATTTTTCCAAAATACGTAACCCTATCGAGAACAATTATCATATAAACGGCTAAATGTTGTAGAGGCCTAATCTACTAAAGGATCTTGGTGTTATGTTTGATCTGAGTTTTAAACAGCAAATTAATTTCACTATAGCATCAGCGTTAAAAGGGCTACAAAGTGTTACAATATGAGACTGTAAAGGTTTCAACAATATACTACTCATTTATACAATCAAAAACTAATGAATTTACCAGAAAAATAATGTATATATTTGCATTCATTTCACATAAAAAATATGGAGAATATTTATTTTATGATTCTTGATTTGTTAGTAATACTAGAGGTCTATGGTCAGAAATACAATGTATGGGATATGAAAGTCCCTTTATAATTTGCGAAAATATGCAACATAATTTCACATAGGTATAGTTTTACAAGGGATGCTCAAGTGTTCTCAGGGTGCCGAGCACTCATAATTTATACAATATTTTAAACAACATATACTTTGTATGTAGAATATATTTTTGAATTAATGAATGAGCATTACTATAACACAGCATGTTTATTATATAACCTCGATAATTAGTTATCGTTTTGTAAGAGTTACCTGCAATTTGTAAGGTAGATATATCGGTATCTAGGTTAAAACCATTACATTTAAACGACCAAGTGCAACAGCATAAATCAGAATGTTAATATATTTAACGGCAAGTTTGACACGTTCTGAGATTATTTACAAATGTTAACTATGACGTTAACTAAATGGAAGTTTAGGTAAAGCAACAATGATATTTTAGTCATGCATTATCTTCTCTAATGCGCGTGATGTTGTCTGTTAGATGGCTGCCACTGTTTGAATTGATTAAATTTATCAGATGTAATTTTCATCTAGTCTACTAGTAGGTTTACCAGAATTAACATCACTTTTAATGACAGTTTTAAAAAAATATGTATTAACATAAAAAATGTTTGAGATGTCCAAATCAAACGCCTACGACGCACAGTGGGGCAAAAAGCTACATTTATGGACGAAAATCGCCTGCCAGCTCAAATTTTGATCAAATTAATATTTTTTTTTTCAAAATGATCGTGAAGAATGTAGCTTCAACGCTCGACTGTTACAATTTTGAAAAACATAACACAAAAAATCAAAAGGAATACTAGACAATTTTTGTATAATATTTTTATCTAGATCAAAATAAAAAATGTTATGTAAAGGAATCTCAAGGTACAAAATAGAGAAAAATACTTTTGCGAACATACATTCGTTACATAACCTAAAAAAATTTTTTGGCTAACATCGCCTGTCAGCTTTATATTTAGCCCGATTCCTTTTCTTTCAATGTTCAGGATGAATGCATTTTCAATGGACATCTGTTACAAATTTGATATCAGTAAAACATAACCTAAAAACTCCAAAATAATAGTAGAACATTTTTGATTGATTGATTGATTGATTTGCCAGCGTAAAGTGGACATTGCTGCCAATTCCGAGCATCCATGGAGGTTCGTTCCAACACGCAGCTTGGTCGTCCGTCGAACACGCCCAACGGATGGCCAAACTGCGTGCCGGAACCAAATCTCGGATGTTTTATATACCGCCGGACCAGCTGCATACGCCGGGTTGGACATTGGACATGCTTGTTCTCCACAGCGAGAGCCGCATGACGCATGGGGTGGGAATATAGAACGAGAAGTGTAGGTGTTTGAGAGATGCTTTTTTTAAGTTTCCATGCTTCTATTAAGATTCCATTTGTCATCATCGGCTGGAGTGTGCTGCAGTTGTTTGCGAGATGCTTCTTTTAAGTTTCCATTTATCGTCATCTCCTTATTTTTCTTCTTATAAGTTTTCTGCTTCTTGTGTCTCTGAATCCGGCAGCTTTTATTTTTTATTTTATTTTTGTATTTTTTCCCTTTTTTCCCTTTTCTTTTTTTATTTATTAACCGCTCCACAAGTAAATATCTATCTACGGTGGAGTTGCTGGGAAGGGCCCTATCTCGCGGTAACAATTTTTTTTTACGCGTTATGAGAAAAGAGTTCCGAAGGGATAGTTTGCTCACCCTGTATGTCATTTCCTTAAAACAATCGGTTTCAATTTTTGGCAGTTTTTCCATTTCATCACCTATATATTATGTTTATTACCTATATATTATGTTTAATATCTTTTCAATCTTGATCTCCAATTCTAGTTTAAAATTTAATAAAGACGTAAATAAACCAATGCTAATGCTACATAAACAATAACTTATCTGCTGTTTCATTCACACATCTGGCTGGCTGTTGCTTATTTCATATCACCCACTTCAAGAAGGGATGAATCCAGGTATATATTTTAGAGTCAAGCACTCAAGCAGTACACGTTTCTCGCGTTGTTTATATACACGATTTTGTGTTACTTTATTCAACCAACATAATTTAATCAAATATCAACTATATGAAATAGTCATAGTCGCGCTAATTTATATCAATCAATGCAGAATTGTTCACGCTTCAATTCAGTACAATTTCGACTATTATTTTGAATTTTTTAGGTTATTTTTTACTGTAATCAAATTTGTAGCTGATGTCAATTGAAAATGCATTCATCCTGTACATTTAAAAAAAAAGAAATTTGGTTAAATATAAAGCTGACAGGCGCTGTTAGACAATAAAATTGGTTTATTAAAATTTTTTAGGTTATGTAACACATATTCGAATGTATTGTTGTTCGCAAAAGTATTTTTCTCTATTTTCTACCTTAAGATTCCCTTACATAACATTTTTTGCGATAGTAGAATCATTTGATCTAGATAAATTTTTTTTAATAAAAATTGTGTAAGTAAGTAACATTATTTTTGATTTTTTGGGTTATGTTTTATTTATTTCAAAATTGTAGCAGTCGGGCATTTCTCATGAGCATTTAAAAAAAATGGTGGCAGGCGATTTTTGTCCACAAATGTAGCTTTTTGCCCCACTGTGCGACGTTGATGAGCTCCAAATGTTCTATTATTATCATGTTGCCAATTTATGGATCAACTTGAATATTCTGCAATAAATGTAGCTTCATCATCGTTATCTTTTTTAATCTTGGCACTATTACATAAGAGGAGAGATGGGAATGACAGATATTTGAGTTACCTTAATTTAACATTTTAATAATTACATTTAACTCATCAAGTGCCCATTTGTAAAGCGTAAATATGGTGAGAGTGCCAGATATACAAAAGTTTGAATTACAAGGTAAAAACAGTTTATTTTCAGTGGTAGATGAAAATATCATTGTTTTGCCATTATAGGCAGGCTTTGTCTCAAGACTGAACTAACATGATATGAACTTTTATATAAAACTTAATACAAAGTACAGGATGACAACTTAAAAAGAATATGAATCATTTCAAAATGATAATCTCAATTTTACCATTCCAGTTGCCATTCTGCACTTTACACTAACTTGTTTTGATGTCGTAGCAAATTGAAATTGCCTGACGATAATTAATTTAATGGTAACCAGAGTCCAATAAACTTTTTTCGAAATTGATGATTTATTAATTTTAATATATATTAATTTAATAATTATTCATAATTTATTTTGCAGAAGGCCGTTTAACTTTTGTGAAGAATATTTTTTTCGTCCTTTTTAGTGGCGCAGTTTTATGTAAATCTGCAAAAATTATGCAATTATGACAGCCCTTTTAGACCCTTCAAATTAGTAAAAACATCGCTGTTTTATGGAACATTTTCCACAGCTATGAGACCTGTAAAAAGTGAAGCATTTGGGTTGTCTGTCCCCGCAGTTCTGAAAAAGGGTGGATTTTGAAATATGTATATATATGTGTATATGAATTTTAGCGCTTTTTCGCCTTATCCTCAATTTTGAGGAAGAACTATGCGTTTTGGTGAAAAATGTCATGAGAGCTAATGTTGAATAATGAATAATGAATAAAATAATAATGAGAATAATGTTGTAGAGCATAAAATTTCCTACAAATCTTGTCCCTACATTTTTGCCTGAATTCCACATAGTTTCGCCGCTAGAGGGTGCGAAAGAAACTCTTGCGACTTTCTTAGATATTCAGTCAATATTATGCATTTTGATGAAAAATATCAGGAGAGCAAAGTTGTAGAGCATAATATTTCATATAAATTTTGTCTGTACATTCTTGTTCGAATTCTGCATAGTTTCGCCATTAGAGGGCGCGAAAGTCTTTTTATACATATTTCTATCGCGCCCTCTAACGGTGAAACTATACGGAATTCTGACAAAAACGTAAAGACAAAATTTGTAAGAAATGTTATGGTGTACAACTTTGCTCTCCTGATATTTTTCACCAAAATAATCATCTTTCCTCAAAATAGAGAAAAATGCGAAAAAACGCTATAATTCATATACAATGTGACCCAAAATTAATTTTTGGAAGCTTACATCTCAGTAACCAGGTAAGTGATCTAACTTAAAATTGATGTCTAGGGGTTTTAAATGGCGCTCTTTACGTTGATGAAATCGAAATTTGAATAACAAATTCTATAAAACACTGTTTTTGAAAAGTGGGCTTTTGAAACCCCCTTAAAATCGCACGATACTGACATATATCACATATTACCAATCACCTTATCGATCTTTTCTTATCACCAAAATTTGAAGTTAATCAAGCATCAATTAACGGGTATACAGGGGCGTTGCGATCGTAAGTGGGTCACACTGTATACTTTTTTTTCTTATTTTTTTGTTATAAAATCAATTCAGTCTAGTACAATGCATTATTCTGAACAAAAAATGAAGAATAGATTTTTTTTGACTTAGGAATCAGTTTTACAAATAAAAATTAGTTTTGGTTGAAAAAATTGTATTTTTGACAGCCACTATCTCAAACACCTTTGAACCCACTACGATGCAATCTTGTACAAAGGGGTTTCTAAAAGATAGGAAGGTATTCTTAACCTTCCTATTCTTTTTCTAAAAAAATCCCTAATACATTTTTTTGAAAAATCGGCTTTTCAAACCTCCTTAAAATCACACGCTATCGACCTATCACATATTATCAAGTTTAATAAATCACCGATCGATCGATCTTTTCTTACCACCAAAATTTGATGTTAATCAAGCATCAATTAACGGGTATTCAGGGGTGTTGCGATCTTAAGTGGATCACACTGTATATGTATATGTATCTCAAAAACCATCCTTTTTAGAACAGCGGGGGGGGGTGAAAATCATGTTTAGACAACCCACATGCTTTACTTCTTATAGGTCTGAAAAAATTACTTCAATTTTTCCTAATTTGAAGGGACTATTTTTTGAATTCCCTATTTTTAATCATTAGTTTTGTATCAACCACTCCGAAAATATTGACTATTGACCATTTACGTCTAACCTGCACCTCCGCCATAACTTAATGTTCTCTAATAGTAAATACTTCTGCCAACCAGCGCCTTCGCCATAACTTCTAATTTATTTCTAATATAAAAGTACTTCTTTTCGAATTTTTGCTCACCATATATACAGGCTGTCCATTTTATCAGGGCCCTCGAGAATATTTCATCTAATATCGGTCGTCCAAAAAGAATGTCTCTACAAGAATTGTGCCGATTTTTATAAGCTATAAAATGGTTTAAAAACATTTGATATACATGGCCTACTTTAAGAGTTATGACGACAAATATAAAAAATGCGGAATATATCTTCGAGATAAGCACGTCGAAAAGAAAAATCTGAGGCGACAATTTTTTGCAAAACAGAGTATTTCAACGAGGTTTTATTTAAATTTTTTGAAAACCGCTATATTTTGAGATTTTTCTTTAGAGTGTCAATAATTTTCTTTAACGGGCGGGAAATGGCAGCATTAAATAGAGTACTTTCCTCCCTTTCAACGATATATCAAGTGCCATATTTATTCAATACAACTAAGTAAGTCACTATAAAACATAAGATAGTATTAAGTGATCCTACTGTCTTTCCCAATGTTACCCGAATCATTCCGAGGTCCTTCTTATTTGTGTTTAAGACTAGACAGACCCCTAGTCAAAATAGTGTCCCCGTTTTATTTCCCATAAAAAAAATAGTATATATGAAAAAAAAGTGAAAAAAAAACATATATACTTATTAAAAGAAAAGACAAAAAAACAATTGTGCTAAAAATAGTCCCCTACGGCCACGAAGAAATGGTTAGACTTTCACTGGAAAATATACAGGGCGGATCGTCTGAAGGGAATAGATAATGGATAAAAAATCTTATTTTCTCTCAAATTTAAAATTTGCATGTTTCGTAACGTTCCAAACTTATTCTTAAACCTATTTCAAAACAATTTTTTTTGGAAAATTTAAAATAAAGAAAAATTTTGAAATCTTGAAAATACTGTATAATGGATGATGGTAAAAGAATTTTTGTTTGCTAAAATTTAAAATATCCTCGTTTCATGACGTTCAAAACATATTTAAAAAATTTATATATTTTTTTGAAAATCGAAGAGAAAAAATTTTTGAAATTTTGAAATTATTGTATAAAATGGATGATAGAAAAAATTTTTTGTTTGCTCAAATTTAAATATCCACGTTTCATGGCATCGTAAAGTAAACATATTTAAAAAATCAAAAAGAAAAACATTTGGAAACATGTTTATAAAATGGATGGAAAAAATATTTTTCTCAAATTTAACATTTCCACGTTTCATGACATTCTAAATATATTTCAAAATAAAAAATTGTTTTGAATATTAAAAAAAAATTCTCCCACTAAGTACATGGAATTTTTTTTTCAATTTTAAAATGTCAACATTTCATTACATTCTAAACCTATTCAGCAAAAAAATGTTTTGAAAATTAAAGAAAAATTTAAAGTTTTATCCACCACCACTACCTATAGAGTAGATGATGGAAAAAAGTTATCAGGTTTTCTCTGTAATAATAGGGCTAACTAAATTGCGATTATTATTTTTAAGTCATTTCTTAATTTACAATTTTTTAGAGTCACCGCCCTATATAAATAAAGAGGGAAATTCTGTGTAAATACCTTTACCGGTTTTTTATTAAGTATAACTTTTTTTGTTAGCTGACTTTACTTTATTCTTTTTAATTGTGTTAATATTTCATTATAGTAAAAATTTTAAGAACTTACTGAATTTTTTCATCGTTTTGTTTAATCATAAAAATGCTTTTATAATTACTTGCTTAGTCCCAATTTCTTAACAGCCTAAAGAGTAAATCTCAAAATGCAGCGGTTTTCAAAAGAGATATTTTCGAGGATATTTTGCATAGACATATTCCGCATTTTCGATATTTTCTCTCATAACTTTTAAAGTAGACCATGGATTTCAAATTTCTTTAAACCATTTTGTAGCTTATAAAAATCGGCACAATTTTCGCAGAAACAATTTTTTGCACAACCGATATTAAGTAAGATATTCTCGAGGGCCCTGGTAAAATGGACAACCTGTATATATAAGACATAGCTTGCTGAAAAAAATATGAGACCATTGCTGAGTTATACCTCTCGTAATCACCAAGTTTTCTATTTACCTACGCCGCGTACCAAGGTACTAAATAATTTACCTTTATATACGATTTGCAGTACTTCTAACAAATTAGGTATGTAGCGACTTCTCTCTCTTCGTATCATTAGTAATTCATAGTTCGTACATTTAAGTAAATTTTTTCTTCATTTTACTATCTTTCTATCTTGTTGTATATCTTGTAATTAATGCTTTGTACGCCTTTATTCCTGTTCTGTAATTGGGTATCTTACCTGTTGAACAGTGTATGTAATAAATAAATAAATAAATAAATAAATAAATAAAAGATATTGTAGAAATCCTCCTTCTTTTAAAATATTTTTAGAATCGGTTAAAAAGGAGACTGTTCTCAATTCGACCCTTATGTATGTTTTTCTGTCATGCCTGTTTAACGATTTCTCTAGAAGAGTTTAAGAGATTTCTACAAAATTTTGCAAACTGTCAAGTATGATTCGACGGTGGCCTCATATTAATTTTCTCAAGCTGTCTAGTTTAACGTGATCAAAAAATCGGAAAGAAGCAGTCTCTATTAAAGAATATTCGACGTTATGGTAGAGGTTGGAGACAAATAGTTAGATGTTTCGGAGCAGCTGATACTAAATCTGATACCAGAAGTTAACATTTCAAAATGATGAATCCAATAGGGCTGTCATAACTACACAACTGTTGTAGACTTACATGAAATTGGGCCTCTAATAAGGGTGAAAACAAGTTTTCTGTAAATAATTTAACCTTTAAAGCAAAATCGAACTTCCCACCTCAAAATCGATGTTAGGTAATAAAGTTCAATTACCTAACCCTATGACGCGATGAAGGCGATACATTTTTTTTCTGCAAAATTCTACCAAAGTGAGATATTGACAAAAGATTTGGGCGCCATTTTTTCAAGATGGTGAATAAACACAGGTCGTTGAGAGGTGCAAAATTTACATGTTGTTCAGGCACTTTTAGAGCCACAATAAAATGTGTTCCAATGTTCCCTCATATTTTCTTCAATTGCCTGCCTACAGCGTAATGCTGACTGGCATTATAATAATATACTACTTGCTAAAAATAAATACAGAAATAACCAATCTAAACATATCAATCATTGCTGTCAGAGCTTTAATAAATACAAATTGTTAAAATAAATATCGATTTTCATACAACATTTTCGAATTATTTGAAACATTTCCCGCTCCCACATAAAACAAATTTTAAATAAATTAAAAACTGAATAAGCTTAAGTACAAATCTAGAAATAAACATGAACTAGTTTTAAACGTAACGTTTCTCAATATCTTATCAGGTTTAAATAAATAAGCGTATTTTCCATAAATATGATTATATGAAAACAACATAACCTAACTCACCTTGTACAGAATTAAATCCAAGAAATATGAACTAAATTTATCAAACACACACCCACACACATACACTATAACTTAGGTTTTCTCGATACGTTTAAACAAGTCATTACTAACAATATCTTGTAACAAATCATATTGCATTTTATAATGCACTCACTCCGGTACTGTTATCGTGGTACCCGCAAAGCGAATGATGCCAACTCGCAGCGTATTCACCAGCGCGTTGTATCGCTTGAAATATCGCGAATATTTGCCACTGTGGTACCGGTGTCAGACGAGTATAACCTGCAGACCACCTCCTTGATATCCAGCATCGTGGCGGTCTCCTATCGCCATTTCCTCCCATTCTTCTTGCGCTTATCCACATGAAATCAAAGAGGCAAATTGGCTACCACGAATTTTGGTATGAATCAATGAGTCATTCCGTTATCGGAAACACATGACGCGAAATATACCCGATGTCGGAATATTTATTATCAAATCAACAACTATTAATTAAAATCAGTTGTGGCCCAATTACATTTTAATTGATTTGGCGGAGACCAAAATATTTGTTGGAAATGTTGTGATTTGACTGGCATCAATCGTGATATGAATATGACCCATCAGGTAATAAGTATTATTATGTAAGTACAAATGATTCATGTGTTGTTATCAATGACAAATTACTTCTGAATATGCTTTAAAATAGTTTAAATAAGAAAATACAAATCATGTTTTTTTTTATTATATTATTTAGTTATATTTTGATTGCCCCTTAAACAGTTGTGACCGTTTTCTCGATAATGTCTAACTGCCCTACCTTGTTATATATAAAATCTTATTCTTACCCTGGTCTTACTTTTTTAAATTATAAAATAACTTTATTAATTCCATAATATTAAGTTACAAGATAGTCTTATACACTATGACATAGTTAAATTTTAAATTATATACATAGCTATTAGGATAGATGGCGAGGGATTTTAATTGGATTTTTGGCCCATAGATAGGCCAGATTATTGTTGGAATCGCTTCGTTTTAGGATGTAGTTGAACACCCTAAGTTTGCTTACAAATTAGTGAACCACTTGATTTTATAATTAACAATTAGTGAGTAAAATAAGCCCTTTTTCTATATTTCTTTAAATATCTCCGTTCCTACTAACTTTTATATTACATATGCCTTAGAAAAATTGTTCGTTATGAAATTCTTTAAAGAATGAGCACCGATAGAGGTCGTTAGGTGCAATTGTTAACTTGCAAATGGCTTGTAAGCAGCGTTGGTAACTTTTTCGACTTGCATATCCGTAGACAAGCTCAAAAAAATCCGTAGAATCTGATACTAAATCCGTAGCACCTGATTGATCATAAATCAATATAATGAATTTGGACTACTTTGTTTTATTATATTGTATTACATATTTTACTTAAAGAAAAAAGAAATGTCCTTGCAAATTTTGAAGAGCGGGGGGGGAGGGGGGAATTTCTCTGATACATATTTTTTTTCCCCTCGCTCGTAATTTTAAAGAGCAGGTGAAGAGATTTTCGACGATTACTCGCTACCACGCAAATCGAATCATTATCCATCGATCGGCAACACTACAGCGAAATCGTAAACAGTGATTGCGGCGGCTCAGCAGCCACGAAATAGCTGACTTTCATATTTCACTATTAATTAACATTACTATAATTGATATCCTTAAAAATCCGTAGATAAATACGATTTATCGGAAAATCGTAACTGGCACAAAAAATCCGTAGATCTACGGATAAATCCGTAGAGTTACCATCGCTGCTTGTAAGGCTTTCAAAACACGTTGTTTTCACTATTCCTTTACTCGAAAACAACTGCACATAGAGGGCTAAACATTCTTGAAGATGGTGCCTATGTTGTCCCGATAATGTACAAAATATTTCAGCAAGATCGGTTTATTACTCTTTGAGTAATTAACGATCTATTTTTTTATATATCCTTAATTAATAATTGTGCCATTTTTTGTAAAATCCATTTATTATGGGAAACTCATTTAAAAAATTCAAAAAACTGCTGAAAAATGACATCCCGCTGGAATTTTTGAGAAATAGCAATTTTGGCCGACTTGTTTTCAACACCTGAACCTTTTTATGCGCGGCATAAATAAACAACTTTAATAATATTTAAAAGCAAATGATTATTTGGTTGCTTATAATTGTATTGAAACATATTCTTTATAAGACTTTGCAAACAGCAGAAAAAAATAACTATATATGAGAACTAAAAGAAAAACTATGTATAAAAATATTAATTGGAATCTTTGCATCCTTTCGATAACCTAAGTTCTGGTTATGCAGGCGAATTAAAATCCTAAAATGAGTTTGCCTAATTTCTTATTTGAAAATTCTCGTTCTAACACTAGCATCCACACAGACCCCTACGGCCATGCAGATTAAACTAGTATCTACATAACCCCCTACGGCCATGAAGATTCAGTTCAACATGAGAACAAAGGCCTAACGTGAATTTATTTACCTACCTTGTCTTAAAAAAATTTAATTCTAATGGATTACATTTTCATGAAATCTATCATTCTGTTTCTTGGAAATCCTTAGCCTTTGAAACGTTTTTCGCCCTTATTCTGGAGCTCATCAGAAAGACATAAAGCCACTCATAAAGATGTTTTATGTAAAACCAGGACAATTTCTATGAATAAGTATGAAATAATTATATTTGACAGAAACATAGATCTTCAGCTATCTATTAGCTAACTTGTATTGGAGCCTATATACTCTATGCGTGTTTAAAAGTAAATTATTATTTATTACATATTCTTTATAGGATTTTGCAAACAGCAGAAAAAAATAACTATCTATGAGAACTAAAAGAAAAACTGTGTGTAAGAATATTAATGAAATCTTTGCATTCTTTCGATAATCTAAATTCTCGTTACGCTAGCAAATTAAAATCCTAAAATGAATTGTAAAACAATCGTCAAAGTTTATTATTAAAGTTTTGAAACATATTCTTTATAGGATTTTACAAACAGCAGAAAATATAATTATCTATGAGAACTAAAATTAAAACTATGTGTTAAAATATTAATGAAACCTTTGCATTCTTTCGATAATCTGAATTCTGGTTACGCTAGCAAATTAAAATCCTAAAATGAATTTGTCTAATTTCTTATTTGAAAATTCTCATTCTAACACTAGCATCCACACAGTCCCCTATAGCCATGCAGATTAAACATTTCCAAGAAACAGAATGACAGATTTCATGAAAATGTAATCCATTAGAATGAAAAATTTTAGGACAAGGTAGGTAAATAAATTCATGTTAGGCCTTTGTTCTCATTTTTAACTGAATCTTCATGACCGTCGGGGGTTATGTAGATACTAGTTTAATCTGCATCGCCGTAGGGGAATGTGTGGATGCTAGTGTTAGAATGAGAATTTCCAAATAAGAAATTAGACAAATTCATTTTGGGATTTTAATTTGCTGGCATAACCAGAATTCAGATTATCGAAAGAATGCAAAGATTTCATTAATATTTTAACACGTAGTTTTTCTTTTAGTTCTCATAGATAATTAATTTTTTCTGCTGTTTGCATAATCCTATAAAGAATATGTTTCAAAACTTTGATAATAAACTTTGAAGATTATTTTTCACTACTGTTAAACACAATCAAGGACTGAAATACATTTTTATTGAAAATTTCACACGTCGCCTTTTTAGCCAATCAGAAGTTTGTTTTTGTGTCGTTACCAAGGCAACCCAAAAAATTTCCGGAAACTTTTCAACCTCCAGGGTACCCTGAACGAAATTAATAAGTGGAAATTTTTCTATCAAATTATTGACATATGAACATATTTGACATTTGCTATTACATAAAAATGGAATTTTATTTTTCAAGTTAAACGAGATAATTATAAAAAAATCATTGAGCTTTGTGAAACCACATTTTATTTCATGTTTAATACCTAATTATGATAGTGAATAACTTCTCATTTTGATTTTCCTCCATATTACACTTCTCATCGGGTATGATAAGTATTTCAATTTTGGATGGCTTTTTAACTTCACAAAGTTCTTCGCAATATGCGCATATTTTATACTATATTCTTTTTCCTTACTCTATAATCTTATTCTTTTAACAGCTCGAAAATAACTTCAACAATAAGACATATTGAGCTTAAATTGGTCAAT
Source organism: Stenurella melanura (assembly GCA_963583905.1). Classification (NCBI taxonomy): domain Eukaryota; kingdom Metazoa; phylum Arthropoda; class Insecta; order Coleoptera; family Cerambycidae; genus Stenurella; species Stenurella melanura. The sequence continues at coordinate 45,535,328 of OY757316.1, forward strand.
GAAATAATGATAAATAACTAATGACGTTTGAAAGCCATCTTCGTCAAGTTATACTGTGCTAAAACTGTGCTATGCTGTGTGTATAAAACATGAAAATATATAAAGAAAGCAATGTTCCACCTATTTTAGTGAATAAAACTTATTCCATAACACACAAATAGAGTTGTCCCTAACAATTTTCAGTAATTTCTTGAAACTGAAATGGGTGGAAGAGATATATTTATCTATTATAATTCCATGTTCAAACAACTCTTATAATTTTAACTTTTGACACAACCACACTTACTAATTTCGATGCGTTTCTGTCACTTTGTCAACAAGACCCATTCATGGCCTACTAATCTTATACCTTGCTGTGTCTTAGAATAATCTTAATGTCAGTTGAAATTAGGGTTTATTTATTATTTTCGTGTGAAATTTTCTTACCGAATCCCCCGCGTGCTTGAATTAATTGCAGGAAATTTTTCTCATACATGAATTTTTTAAGAAAATTTTACTCGTCGCTGCGCGACTCGGGATAATTTTCAAAAAATTCATGTACTCGAAAAAATTCCGGCAATAATTCAAGCACTTGGGAGATTACAAGTGAAAGTACTATAGTATCAAAGTTCAACCTCTATAGCTTAGCCTTTGAAGCGTTTTTTCGCCCTTATTTTAAGCTCACCAGAAAAGCACAAAGCCACTCATAACGATGTTTCATGTAAAACCAAGGCAATATCCATGAATAAGTATGAAATATTTATATTTGACACTGACTGATAAAAAACAGCAGATGTTCACCTATCTATTAGCTAACTAGTATTGGAGCCTATATACTCTACGCATGTTTAAAGGTGAATTATTTATTATTTGTTTGCATATAGTAATGAAACATATTCTTTATAGGATTTTGCAAACAGCGAAAAAAAAAGTCTATGAGAACTAAAAAAAAACTATATGTAAAAATATTTATTAAATCTTTGCATTCTTTCGATAACCTAACTTCTGGTTATGCTAGCAAATGAAAATCCTAAAATAAATGTACCTATCCAATTTCTTATTTAATATTCTCATTATAACACCAACATCCAGCATAGTCCCCTACTCAATTTTAACTGAATCTTCATACCGTAGGGGGTCATGTAAGTAAGTATTTATTGGTGCATTATACGATGGTATTTACACAGGTCAAAATACAGTATATGAATGAGAACATCATAATTTATATAAAAATATAACAGGCAAAGTAGGTAGATAGTAATGTTTATGAATAAAATAGATTAAAAATTTCAACACACAAATTATCACATGCTTACAGTGCAAAAGTCGGCATTTAAAAATTCATTAACGTTAAAAGAAAGCATTGTCAATCAAAAAACGATTTATCACAGATTTGAAACGTTTGTAGTCTAGTTCCTGTATTCTCTGCGGTAACGCGTTAAAAAACTTTATTGCATAATATCCTGTTCCATCACGTGTTTTTGACAGTCGTAAAAAGTCGATATTTAAATGATATTTGTTTCGGGTAGGATATGTGTGAATCTGATCACGTGATGTATAAATATGTTCATTGTCTTTAACATAAAGAAGGCATTGCAAAATATAACTACTAATTAGAGTTGGAATATTTAATTTTTTAATCTATCTTTGCAATCATCTCTATAACCTAAACCTGCAGTTATCCTTACTGCTCTTCTTTGTATAGCAAACACAGACGTAGTGTGTGAAGAGTAGCCCCAGACCAAGATTGCATAGGTGATTACGGAATGAATTAAGCCGTAGTATGCCGCCAATATCGTTGTCTGTGACACCCATTTTACAAGACATCGTAAAAGAAAAATATTTTTGGAAGCTTTGTTGCAGACAAAATTTGAATGATTTTCCCATGTTAGTTTATTATCTAACTGGACGCCTAGAAATTTTACACAGTTGGTGGAGACGACACTTTCTAATGTCTGGTGTCTTAAACTGAAAATCATTGTTTGAGATTTGGTCTCGTTCAACATTAATTTATTTGATAAGAACCAATCTTGCATTATTGATTGACTATCTTGTACATTGGTTAACAATGCGTTAGTATCCCTGTTTGTATAAATTAATGTTGTATCGTCCGCAAAGAGAACAGGTTTTGCTGCGACGGTATTATTAGGCAAGTCGTTCATATAGATAAGGAAGAGTGTTGGGCCTAATACAGAACCTTGGGGTACCCCGAAATTTATATTTATAAATTTAGAATTTGTATTTTGAAAGTTTACAAATTGAGATCTTTCTTCCAGGTAAGATGTGAGTAATTTCTGACTGTCAGAGGAAAATTTATAAAAACTTAATTTTTTTAGCAAAATATCATGTGATACACAGTCAAATGCTTTGCTCAAATTGGTTAGTGTATTTATAGCTAGTGTAGTGGACAATTTAGTTTTAAACCCGAATTGGCAGTTGCTAAACAGTTTGAAATGTTCAAAGTAAGACGTTATTTGTAGTTTTAATACTATTTCGAAAATTTTTGCAAAAAAGGGTATGATTGAGATTGGCCTGTAATTAGTGGGGTCGTCAATATTGCCCTGTTTATAAATCGGAATTACTTTTGAAATTTTAAAAATTTTGGGAAATACGTTGCATTTGATACACTGGTTTATGAGTTTAGTTAACGGAATAAAAATTATGTGTTTGATAGAATTCAGTATTTTTAGGTTTATGTCGTAAACATCTTTACTACTAGTATTTTTTAAGTTTTTAATTATGTCTAGAATTTGTATGTAAGAGACTTCCAAAAAATTAAATTCACTAGTGAGTTCTCCCACGTTAGAGTTAGTTAAATAATTTTCAACTACTATTAGAGGGGGGTAGCGTATTTATGGTGTGTTCGGCGACCGTTCCAAAGTAAATATTGAGATCGTTGGGAGATATATTTGAATCGGTACTAAATTTACGGGGCTGTTGTTTTTCATTTTTAATTATATTCCACATTGCTTTATTGGGGTTTTTACTTTGTGAGATATACTTATCATGCGCGTTCATCTTTGCCTTATTTAATTCTATTTTGTAGGTCACTTTTTTTGTATTTATTAGATATTTTAGATTGGATGTAGGATTCTTTTTATAGATGTCTTGTAAAAGATGTAACGTCTCTCTCATCTGCCTTAAGTGATTTAGATCTTTTGTTGTCAGTTAAAATTTTTGATTTTTCCGGGAAAGCAGATTCCATTGCAGATGTGATTATGTTTAAAAATATTTCGAATTTAGAGTCAACACTTCTAAATGAGTCGTCAACGAAACTCCAGTCGGTATATTTTAAGTTGTCATTTAGTTTGAATAGTCCCAAATCAGTGATTGGCCTAAAGATAATTCTTTTAGGTGAAATGTTTGGTTTTTCATCTTGCACGCTTAGCTTTAAACCTATGTGGTCAGATAATCTTGGGTTCGTTGTACTAATTTTACAGGAATTCTGTGAGAAGTTTACAAATATGTTGTCGAGGCAACTAGAATTACGTGTAGGGGATTTGTTCAAGGCAAAAAATCCAAATGACGTGAATAGATCAGTAAGTCGAGCATTCTTACCTAGAATGTGAAAATGCACGTTGAAATCTCCGGTGAAAATGATTTTTTTATTTGTAGATACTGATATTTTTTTATTTCCCTATTGGGCCAGACTATATGAGCGCATGAGTATCGAATACATTTCGGACGCAGCTTTCTTACTGGAACCAGTTCAAGAGACAGTACCGATTATGAAAATTATCAGACGTTAATTTTCTGACCGATTTCCAACACAAACAAATGTTCGATAACTTTTCTTCATAAAGTTGATATTTTCAATGTTATTATATTTTATTTGAAATAACTGAAAATTTATAGACAATCTGGATATAAAACGATGAACATTGCTTCTAATCAGATTGCAGAGGGTCTTGAACGCAGCATAGAATTTCCTACCGAAGCTGAAGTTAGAGCTAGATGGATTAATTCTCTGAATGAACGATTATCGCTTCTGAAAACCCATAGCAACAAATTTCAGTTTTTATATGACATTTCAAAGTTAAAAAATATAGATGACACAATGTTAAAAAATTATTGTACGAATCTCCATTCAATATACTTTCTGTCCAAAATGATTCAGATTTAAATACAACTGACCTTCAAGAAGAATTACATGATGTATCCCAAATGCTGTCATCACCTATGAAATCCTTTTGATACTTCAAATTATTTGTGCGACAATTACTTAACTACTTTGTATCTGAATCCAGTTATAGCGCTGAGGATTTTGTTAAGCCAGCTTTTCTAAATTAGAGTTAATAAGAAATTATTTCACAAAATTTAAAAATGTATCGTTGATATCAATTGAATCCAAATTGGCTGCCACTGCAGATTACACATCCTTGACGAATTTGTTAAACTTAGAAGAGTAAAACTGTAGTCAATGTGAACTGTAGGTTGCTTATGTTAATTATTTTTAAATTCTGATTATTTTCGAAAATAAAAGTACCTATAGTCTGTACGATGAATGTTTGCGCGAGTATGAAATTAGGTAGGACATATGTGCGGTTGCTGAACGCATTGAAACGAGCAAATATTTAGTTACGTATGTCCTCTAACCGCTCGAGCATGCTAAGACAGCCGAACGATAAATTCAAGTGGAATTAAAAAGAGACGTCGATATGAACAGTTGTTGTAGTGAAGTGCTGTCAACGGCTATAATATCTGTCATTTTAGATCAGGGGCGTTCTTCCGTTTTTGATGAAAATGCATTTTTAAGCTTCATTGTTATAACCATAATTAGTGGTAAATAATATATCTGTTTTTATTCTACAAAATTAATTGTCATTTCATGAGTATTTACGAAAAAAATATGGCTTCTAATTTGTCGGATGCTGACTGAGAGTAAAAACAATTTTCTCATTTTTTCTATGCACATCACTGCTGAAGAGAAGCAATGACCTTCAATAGATTACTTCATACAGTTCTTGTTTATGACGCACACGCAAAGATTCATCGTACAAACTATAGTCATTTTGTAATGTAATTTTTTTAAACCACAATTTAAGGTTACTGTTTTTTACTTTTCAGAATTTCAAAGACTCGCATCATACTGGAAAAATTTAGCGCACGGCCCTGGTTGTTGATGGTTGGGAGATATTTTTGTATATTTTCGTGTTTTTTCTGTATTTTCCTTATTTTGTGTTTTTGGTTTCTTTTGTATTTTTTGTTGGGTTTACCATTTTCGTTATTTTTTTTAAACAAGTTAGTTTTTGTTAGGGTGTGGGAGTATATATCTAATTAAGGGAAGGGCGAATAGGTGCGTTGTAAAATTTGGGTGTTAGTGGGTCTTTTAAAGTAGGGTTGTCTGATTGTATTAGAGTGTTTGCGAAATTTGGGAGAACATGTTGAAGAATGTATTTTTGAAGTATAGGTGTGTCAGTAAGATTATGGATTTGTGACACTGGTGTGCGATAGTTTAAATTGGTGGCTAGTCTTAGTGCTCTGTTCTGTAAGATGTGTAGCCTGTTTTGTTGTGTGCGCGATAAGCGTGGATACCATATTGGGGTAGAGTATGTAAATATTGCTCGTAGACAGGTACAAATTACAAATTTATAAGTTAAAACTTAATTACCTAGGGTTTACATACTAAAAACATAGGACTTGAGACGAAGAGCAGTACAATATAACTATAAATTTACATTTTTCCAACAGTGGAAACTGAAACCATTTATCCCTTAGATAAATACTTACGGAGGCTCTAAAGTTCACTATTTATGTTCTGTATTTCAAGTGGTAATTGATTGTAAGCAGTGAGAGCCCTATAATAAGGTCCCTTCTCGTAAAAGGCAGATTTGTGCTGAGGCGTCCTAAATCTGTCAGCATTTCTTGTCACAACATTCATATTCTCTGGGTAGCTGCTTTTGTTTGTTGTAAATCCATTCTGATATCTTTTGACAAACAATACAAGGTTCAGGTAATACAATCATGGAATAGTCAGGAAGTTCTGCTCTTTAAATAAAGGCTTGCAAGAAGTGTTTCCTCTACAATTATACAACATGCACCTTAGGATACGTTTTTGAGTGATAAATATTTTGCTGGCGATAGCAGAAGATGTCCAGAATATGATACCATATGAAATAATAGACTGAATGTAGGAAAAATTGAATATTCTTAGCGATTCGATGGACAACTGGTCTCTGAACATTCTCAAAACTCCACAAGCTGCACTTAATTTAGAATTTAACTGATGTACATGATAGTCCCAACTTAGGGTAGTGTCTATCGTGATTCCCAAAAATTTTGTTACGTCGGCATTTGGTATAGATTTTAAATCAAGTTTAACATATAAAGATTTAGTTGTATTTTCGGTTTTTGAAAATGTAACCAGTGAAGTTTTATCAGCATTTAGCTTAAGGCTATTTTCATTACACCACTGAGTCACATTTTTGATAACAAGTGAGGATTAACGCGATAGTGTCGGATAGTCAGGGCTAGCTAGGATATTCGATGTATCATCAACTGAAAGACCGAGTCTGCTCCTAGTTTATCACTTACATCATTTACATAAATTTAAAAAATCAAAGGGCCCAATACGGATCCTTGTGGGATGCCTTGCATTATTTTGTTTTTACCTGAGGAGTAGTGTTTACTGACACTTACAACTTGATACCCATGTATTAAATACGACTTTATAAGATCCAAACATTTGCTTCTGATACCATGGCTTGCTAATTTTAGATAAAGAATCTCGTGGTTTATGGTGTCGAATGCCTTCGACATATCATAGTACAGCCCTTTTGTTTCTTTTGTCTAACGCGTCATGGATTTGTTTTAATGCATTGAAGATTGCAAGTTCGGTGCATGGACTTTTTTTCCCGGAATCCTTATTGGTGTTTCACTAAGATGGCATGTCTACTTAGGAAGGACAGTATTAGATTATATATTACTCGTTCGATAACCTTTGATACAGCCGGGAGCAGTGAGATGGGTCTATAATTGCACATGTAAATTTTTGCCCCCCTTTTATAAACCGGTATAACTTTGCCTATCTTTAAATCATCGGGAAACTCACCAGACAAACGGCCATTAATTTATTAAGTCCACGAGTGGGTCACAAATATACTCATTTACAGTTTTTAAAATCATCACTAACTGGAATGTTATCAATTCCCAACGAGTATTTACTTGGCAGGTTTAAAATTATAGTACGGATTTCATCTCGATTTACTGGAGATAAGAAAATACTTGGCATCGGCTGAGCAGTAGGAGCATTGATCATTAATTTCCCCCTCATGGTTGTCGTTCCTTTTTAACTTTAAGTGTTTGTCTGATTTTTGCTTATTTGTGGTATCGTTGAGAATGCTCCACATAGTTTTTGTTTTATTAGATGATGATAATATTTTTGTGTCATTTATGTTTCTTTTGTGACTGCGCAAATATTTTTATAAGTTTTCCTTTCCTGCCTATATAATATAAAAATATTTCTACAATTTGTTTGTCTATATAGTCTGAACAAATCATCTACATAATTTTCATACAATTTTATTTGAGTATTTACCAATTTTTCCTCATTTGACTTTATTCTAGTAGTACTGACTGAAAATGCAGAATCAAAGTAATAATAAAGGGTTTCATAGAAACTTTTATATTTAAGATGGACGTTTTTTTCAGTATGTACCTTATTCCAAGATTCTGACGCTACATGTTGCCTGAATTTTGCGATGTTTGCTTCAGTAAAGAATCTTTTTTGTGACTATTTTACTTCTTTATTTTTATTTTTATTTGAACTGCTAGGATTAGACTAAAGTGATCTGAAATTAGAGATTCTAATATACTGGCATTTGCCAAGTGGTCTGGGATGTTACAGTAAATGTTATCTATTTGTGTACGTGAATTTACCGATTACGATCTAGTTATGCCCTGGATTCCAGATGATAAATTGTATGACTGAAGCAGTTGTAAGACCGCCACAGCATCCTCTGCCCCCTCTCGAAAATTTGCATTGAAGTCGCCCCCTGCTATGACGTAACTTGAGTTTCTGGATACCGCATCCAGGACCTCCGTAAGTTTATCAATAAAAGCACTCAAGCCTCCTGTTAGCCACATGTATAAAGAAACAATATTAAAAACCTTATCGTTAATTTTTAATTTAATACATGAATATTCAAAATGTTTATCAACTTGCAAAACAGTGCCCCCACCTCTGAAGGACGGTCTACAGCAATAGTCTATCAGTTCATAACCACTGAGACGTATGTTTTCAATTTCTTCATTTTTTAACCAGTGCTCACAGACACAAAATACCTCAGGTTTATAACGGTTTAGAAAAACTTCCAAATCTAGGACTTTGTTTTTTAAGCTCCGTATATTGGTGAAAACTATATTTATTTTTTCGCTCGCTCTATTTTTGTCACGAGTTTTTAGGCAGGAAGCTGTGGTGTAATTTGTACAACTGTAGGATCCATCTGTCTTGATGTTGTCAACGGCACCCTCTATTTTGTTAAAAACTGCGATACAACTGCTCCGTTTGGCCAAATTCCTTTTCGCCACGCATTTCTAAATTTATTTTGGTTTACTGTTACTTTCATTGAAGCATACAATTCTGGATATTTTGATGCGTGATTTTCGCAAACAACCTCAGGAAGATGTTTGATTAAAATATTTTTTAGATCTTCTGGTCTGGTGCCAGGCTTCAATCTAGTAACATGAAGCGAAACATATGTTAGCACAGTTTGTACTTCAAGATTTTCGTCGTTATTTCCACCTATCATAAATTTTCTATTTCGGCGAGAGTTGGTGACTCTATTCCAGGTGCTACTTGACTCATTTGTGTCGTCGCACAGGTTCTGAATTTCTTGCATTTTTGTTGCAGTTTGGGCCTAGTAGTTGCAATATTAATAGGAGCGGTTTTGATGATGTGCTTTCTACCGCATAGACAAGTGGAAGCGTCACTTTAGCGCTGAACTATATTTCGGTTAAATTCGGTTGTCTCGAGCACCTTTTTGGCAATTTTTACGTGAGGCAAAGGTCCCACATTAGCCTCCTAAACGCAGCCTGTTGCAGTAGGGCTGGGATAGCTACATTGGAGACACAGTATGTGCAGGGGTCTGGACGGCAGATTAGACTTTCACTCACATTCAACAGTAAAAGGCAGATGTCGGTAAATAACAAAGTTTATTAACATTTAATAAAACTTACAAAATATTTAAAACAACGGTTAGGTACCAAAATTCGGAGTTCATTATACATAAAATAAGAACTTAAGATATGCCATTCTAGTTTAATTTGATCTAATTAGGTCCCTGTTCAGGCGCCTTTTTGTGACGTACGGGAAACCAGGTGGTGAGAGGCTAGCCAACTACTAGTTACTACAGTTAATTGGGAAGCAAGCGGTGGTAAACAAACAAACGGTAAGAGTGGTACACAAAAAATAAAATCGGTAAAGAAAAACGATAAGCGAAAAAACGGTAAGCGGTAAGAAACAACACCATAGTAAGTAATAAAAGTACCAAATAAATAAAACGGTTTTCGGATTCGCTGCGGCGTGTAACCTGTAAGTTACACTCGGATCGGAAAATAAAACGGTTATCGGACTTGGTATCAGCTTACGGCGGAGATTATTCTAGATGGACAGCACAGCAATAATCACAACGGTGGTATTTCGGTTCGGTCCAGAAATGTTGAAATTATATCAACACTTTATGCGGTGTTTGCCAAGCGCCTCAAACCCCACAGCTGGGTGCCTTTATTAAATGAGTTACGGTTCGGCCACGTGGTCTCTTGTCGGATTTGATGCGGAAAATTTGTATGTATCAGAATATAAAGTTAGTTAATTAATTTACTGTAGCCTAGATTTTATTCTCAATTCCCGGACTATAATAAATTTCTAAACAGTTATTTCAAAGTAATGAGTTTTGTTAAAAATTCGGATCATACAAAATATTGGAAACAAAATGAACGGTAACTAAAATTTCTACTCACTCAGTAGAACAACAGCACTATAACAAATTTCACAAAAATTATTTTTGGATGACATATTTTATTTTAATTCGTTTAAATGCGAAATAGTTAAAATAAAATACAGGGTAATTATAACTTCTACACACTTGGTAGAACAACAGATATTATTTTAACTCAGTGTCATCACAAATGGTCTCAATTAAAATAAAATAAACGGTAAACGGTAAACGTTATTCTGATTATCTCTCGATATATCATCTATGTTCTTTTTCCCTCTGGACATTCTTTGGCACATAGCTATTTGGATACAATCGGGAGAATTTAACAGGTCTTAACTAGGACACCCTTACTTTGATAATATTTAACTTTAAATTAAGATTTTTTTGGCTAAGTCGGAAAATGATAATTATATTCTGATACATTTAAACGAAAAACATTTCAAGTTATTGCTTTAAAACACATATTTTAGTGAATTAGTATTATCGGTGTTAATATAAAAAAACCACGACAGGAAACCAGCGGCGATGATGAAACGGTGTACTTAAATGTGGTGAAAACCGGAAATAATAGTCGACTTGACTATTCGACGGACCGGGCAAATCTACTCTAATGAAACTTATTTACGCCGGCGGACTTACCAACGCCCTCAGTATCTATTTTTGTAATTAACGTTAATATTACGGACAGCCCTCTCAAGGTCAGGTCAGCTAACTCAATTAGGAGAAATCTATAACAATGATTTTAACATATGTTCGAACGTAAACGGGGCAAATAACGAAGTGTATTATTAATTTAATTTGAATTTTTGGCAACGGAAAATTCACTTCGTTATAATGACCACTGAAAGTGATCTCAATCTTGACCTAAATTTATGACTGATATAATCCACGTGTTCAATAATTGGCTCTTCTATCGATATTTACGCCTAAATATACTACTGTATTCTTCCATTCTATTTCTTTATTGTTGAATTTTAGTTTGGTTGGCATTTGTTTAAGTTTCCTAGTGAACAGTGCTGGTTGTGTTTTATTATCATTAACTAGTAGGCCCCGATATTTATAGAAGTTGATAGTAGCGTCAGTTTGTTGTTGTAATAGTTTTTGTAAGTTTGACGATGTAGTAAGTAAAGGGGTGTCATTGGCATAAAGACAGATTGTGTTTCTATGGTCGGTTGGTCCTGGCAGGTCATGCGTGTAAACATTAAACAACACTGGACCCAAAGCAGAACCCTGAGGGACGCCAGAGTGGGCGGGGCTGACGAGAGAGTACGCCTGATTAACTGCAACTCGAAATTTGCTATCGGTAAGATGTGACTGTATCGTTCTTATGATACGAATTGAAATACCTGAGACAAGGAGTTTATACAGTAGACCAAGGTGTCAGACTTTGTCGAAAGTTTTTTCGAGGTCAAGGGCGACAAACCCCATGAATTCACCTCGATTTATGTCGGTGGTAATAATCTCCCCTACACGGAAAAGCTGCAGAGTAGTGGAATGACTAGCTCGAAAACCAAATTGGTAACGGTTTTCAGTTTTAGCTTTATCTAGTTGTTGTATTATATTAAGTAGTAATGAGTCATATACTTTCGCCAGAGGTGATGGTAGATTAATAGGCTTATAGTTTTCTATTCTTATGGGTGTTTTGTGCGGTTTAAGAATGCATACTATTTTAGCCGTGCGTCATGCTAACGGTTAATAAGGATGATGCAGGCAAGAGTTCAATAACTTGGTGAGATACATGTAAGTAGATGGTGGTAAATATTTTAAGCAGAAATGCGGTATGTTGTCCAGGCCTGGTGCTTTTGGAATTAACTTTTATTATAGCTGCTCTAATTTGCGATGGTTTAAAGTAAATGGCATCCAAACTAGTGGTTAAATGTATTCTTGTTAGGATGTCGATTCTATGATCAACTATGTTGTGTATGTGAATTGGTATTGGGTTTGGTTGTAGGAAAAGGAAAAGTGTAGCTGTTTGTGAGATGCTTCCTTTAAGTTTCCATAGTATATCATCCTCTCTTGTTTATGTTCATCTGAGTTTTCTGTATCTTCCTTTTTTTATCTATCAGAGTGTATCATATTTTTGATATTTATTTATTATTTTCGTTCTTGTGAATTCTTTGTTCTGTAGTAGGGAGTTATTTTAGGTGTCATTATTAGCTATCCTTGTAGTATAACTGTATTTGATTCACTATTAATGTAAACAAGTTGTTTATATATCGTAGGTACAGTGCAATCGAGAAGTGAACGTCACGTGACACAGAAAAGTCACTAAAATTATCAAAATTGATTTCTATTCTACGCATATTATTAAAACTAATTTCGTATGTATCTAGTTTAGGAAATTCTAAATAAATGCAAATGGCTGCCACTTTGTGTTTTGTGATCGGCTTATCGAACGCCTTGTTTTCATTGTATACTTTGCAGATTTTGTTTAAGTTTTAAAACTTAATTTTGAATTATTTAACATCCACAATTATCCTTAATCAATTCATGTGGCGAATTTTGTTTGTTAAGATAGAGACGAGTTTATATTTTACGAAATTGTCCTACGATGTATAGGTTAGGTGTATGGAAAAAAGTTGGTGCTATCAATTTAAATCTCTATACATTAAATAAAGAAGATTTTAGTACAGATGCCGATGTATTTCCGAATATTACATACCTACACACATTTAAAAATAAATTATTATTTGTTTGCTTATAATTGTATTGAAACATATTCTTTATATGATATTGCAAACAGCAGAAAAAATAACTATCTATAACTAAAAGAAAAACTATGTGTAAAAATATTAATGAAATCTTTGCATTCTTTCAATAATCTGAATTCTATATCTATAAAGAATATGTTTCAATACATGAAAGGAGTGCATAGTTAAAAGAATGAGTACGAGGCATTCAAAACTCGAAGTTTACAACCAGTTTGTTAGTGGTTAGGTGAAACAATTTCTCTACTTATTATCGCAAAATTTAGTTATAAATTAGAAATCATTTTTGCCATGTACTTGCATAATTAAATGTTGTTTCATGAGTATTTACTAACACACAAATCCATTTTTGAGGTTATGATGATTTCTTCGTACTCAGTGATTGTGGTGCAGGTATAGGCAGAACACGTTCGCCAGCCCAATTTACAGTGTATACGGTACAAAGTGAAGTGATGAGACGTCATTCCTTTTAGTTCTTTAGCAGTAATAGTTATGGCTAAACAGTTAACCGTTATGCAACACAATGTGTAGATTTTGTGAAATATGTGCTCATGAAAGGAAACAAATTAAGCGAAGAACTTAAAGTTATAGTAAGGTAATCACAATTTATCTAGCGATTGACCCAGCACCGAACTATGCAAACCGTTGTAATTTCTGTAAGAACTTTTTTTATCATGTCGTATTAATGTTAATATTGTCTAACTTATGTGCATTATTAAATATTCTTCTTTCCTTTTATTGTTTTATTTATCACTTACTACTATCGGTAGGTAAGTTGAATGTCGACTACGCTGAACTAGTACATATGCTTTTAAATGAGAATAAAATATATCTAATAAGTAAATATACAATTATTTATTATCACCAAGTTTAATATAATATAACTTAGATGGCATTGGTACTTAAGTAATTACAATGATCTGGCGAGTGAATGTATATTGTTTTAAAATATATCTTGTGGTGTTTAAAAACCACTCAATTCTTTTTTTTAGCATTACAAAACTGTGAAAATAGGTGAAAGTCGGCGTTCAGACACAGTTTTCAAATATTAAACAACCACAATATATACTTTAAAACAATACATTTACTCCCAAGAACATCGACGACACTTTGAACTTTCATTCTTAATTTATAAACTTTATTAGATTTTATATAATCTGTAGCTTTCTTCGAAGTTCCTCTTGAATTGCACCATATATAAAACGGTTGTCTCTGTAACATTTTTCTCTTTCGACTCGAGCCTCCTTTCACTCAACCCAAGTTTAGATACAAAAAATATCAGTCAAACCAATACAAACTGTTAATTTATATACCAAATTGTTTATAGATTGCACTAACAGCACATATTTTATCACAACCACTTTCAGTTTCATAGCTGGGTTTTACATCTTATGTTAAGAGAGGAAGCCTAACTTGATTCTAGTGTTGTAAGTTGTAACACAGCAGTGTGGCCTGCAATATAAACCTACGTTGAAAATAAAATTCTTACTTTACCATATAACAATTTACCATTAACAAAATGCTTTGAATACTCCTACACAATCATTTCTTTTTACTGCTTGCAATCAATTGATGTGTTCGAACTCAACTTTTGATAGTTGAAAAATCGATGATATTTAATAAAAACTGGCGTCATTTCATATTGCCACACATTTACAATTAATAATACAGCAAAAACTTAGCAAACTGTATAATATAATGCCCACAAAAGTGGTAATTTAATAAAAAGTTTGGTTAGTTGCTATTTAACATTTTGGGAATTTGGGTTTGTTGTACTTAAGCTGACGAATGTCAAAATTTGTGAGGTCGCGCGCACGCGACGTATATAAATCAATAAGTCACTGTCGCCAACGTGCAAATATTGAAAGTACCACAAAATAGTGTGAAGTGGCGCACAAAAAAACTTTAGAAAGCGGCGCATTCAGTCTTTCTCGATCTCCCTGTAATTAATTATCCCTAATGCAAGCCGCCGATTCTAAAAAATAACTTTCTGTCTGCCACGTGGGTCAGACTATCTGTCTGTTTGGTATAACTACTCAACTTCAGACTGATTAAATTTTGCTGTTATTTTTCGAATATTATTATTGTACTGAAATATAACATTCTGAAGTAATGCTCGAGCGGTTCCGGAGATGGTGAGGCCATAGAGAAGAGGGAGGTTTTTTAGTGAGGTAGAAATCCCACACACGCCCGCACGATCGAACAGCAGTGAGGGCAGCCTTTTGAAGGTTTTTCCTCCAAAAAAAAAAAAAGACATTAAATTTTGCTGTTATTTTTCGAATATTATTATTGTACTGAAATGTAACATTAAACCTGTTTAATTATGTGTTACAGTTTGAACTTATTTCACTAAATTATATACTGACGTCAGTTTAGGGATGTGGGAAATCGATATTATAGGATTAATAATGCATGTAATCTATCTATTACCGGCGCCGTTTCACTCCACTGGATAAACACTTGTAACTTTAGTATTTGTATTAAGGTACTTAATTACTTAATTTTCCACACTGACTACTTTGATATCATATAATAAACGACGACAAATACATTTAGAAATATGCGACGGATTCACATGAAATGTAACTACTACGCTGTACTAATCGAAATTAAA
Organism: Stenurella melanura; assembly: GCA_963583905.1. Taxonomy (NCBI): domain Eukaryota; kingdom Metazoa; phylum Arthropoda; class Insecta; order Coleoptera; family Cerambycidae; genus Stenurella; species Stenurella melanura. The sequence goes on from OY757316.1 coordinate 45,550,567, forward strand.
TTTACCGCATTCACAGATATCACTTCTAATTGAACTGAAAATATTGCATTTCATTACCCAACTTTCAACACGGGCTTCTGGACTTCTTCATAAAATTTGTTCAAGTGTTTCTTGTCGCTTTCAAATTAAATGTGTAAAACAGATCAGTAGTGGACATCCCACCTTACAACAAAGTGTGTTGAACAAAAATGGATCCATGTGTTTTGTATTTGCTATACAAAGATACAATTCGTCAGAGACAACGTTGAGAACGACGTGTTCGCAAAATTTTCTTCCATCCATTTCTTCTAAGCTACCAATTTTTTAATCATCTGATGATGAATCCCTCAAAGACGGTCGTATCTTTATTTTGTCGATATATAGCTCAACATGGAGGCTTTTCGTAAAAAGAGCAGTGTCTTTACACGCCGACACAACACTACAGACTGCCAAAATAATTTCCTTTAGGCTTTCAGCAGCGATAATAAACTCGTGTTGCAAAAAAGCACCGATTCAAATCAATGTAGTTTTAAAACACCTGTCGCGACGCATTCTGTAATTCCAGGCGACAGAATTTGAACACGTCGTGACACAAGTGACGAGCGGCTGAACGACATCGATGCATAAAAGCGCACATATACAGAGTGTAATTAGTTTCATGTCATTGAAAAAACTGGTGGTAGGGAACGACAAGACAAACAAAACACCTTATTGTCCTTATTGACCTTATTGGGGTCTAAAGCTCATAGTTTTGGAGAAAAAAATAAAAACAAAATTTTCCAAAATACTTAATAACATAGTTTGATAACTGCTGGCATATTGAGGTAGGCTTTATTGCCTCGCGTCTTGTTGCACATGAAAAGCATGACGACAAAACAGTTAAAAGCGACCGACAGAGGACACCGCCATGTTTTTTGCTTCTTCGCGGCCAAATTATCTTATTACGCACACGACGCAACCAACCCGTTCCTTGGTTTTGTCTGTTGCCTTTGCTCTTTTTGAATCTTGTACCACTTATGTTAAGATTTATTTTATTGACTTATCGTTCAAGTCGTTAGTATTTGGTTACGTAAGATACTATTTCTCGTTTGTGCTTTTTGTGTTACTTTTTGGATTTTGGACCAAGTTTTTCTTTTTGTTTTCTTTATTAATAACGTTAATTCACAGTTTAGTGTGGTGTTGAAATTTTGGAACTTGTATAAGAGGATCCAACTTTAAGCACCCGCGATATCGCGAACCGTGTGGGAGTATCCCATCTTGTGGTATGGAGGACATTGAGAGATATGAACTTACATCTCTATCACTATCAACGTGTCCAAGCACTGGAACCTCAAGGTTTTGCAGAGCGAATGCAATTTTGTAAGTGGATTTTAAGAAAACACGCGGCAAATGAGGATGTTTTTAACGTTGCGTGTTTCTCCGATGAGTCGTGTTTTACCAGAAATGGAGTGTTTAATTTTAAAAATATGCACTATTGGGCAGACGAAAATCCACGTGTAATAAGATAGGCGCATTTTCAACGACGATTCAGCGTTAATTTGTGGACAGGAATTTGCGGTAATGATATAATTAGACCTATACAATTACCCGCTAGATTAAATGGTGATGTATAATTAAATTTCTTGCAACAAACATTGCCAAATTTGCTGGTAGATGTACCCTTGGCTACACATTGGTTCAATTATTAACTTCTGTGAGTTCCTAGGCCTCAGCCAGTGCAATAATGTATTACATTCGAATGGCAGACTTTTAGATCTGGTCCTAAGCAGATCACAAATAATGGTTAATCCCTCGGAGAACTACTTAGTCCCTGAAGACCCTCACCACCCACCTTTAGATTTAAGCTTTAGTATAAAATCGGATCATAATAGACATCTAAGCAACAATAACTCATCTTTTAATTTTAAAAAAGCAGACTTTAACAAATTATATGATGATCTGTGCAGTAGACTGGTCATATTTGTCTAGCTTTGATAATGTTAATGGAGCCTGCACTCAACTTTACGATATACTAAACTCTGTATTCTCACAAAGCGTTCCTAAGACAATTCCTAAAAATACGTCATATTCCCCGTGGTTCACTGGATCTATTATAAAAGACATTAAGCTAAAATTCCCTCTATGGAACTTATATAAGGATAATAATGAGGTACACTACCTTAATCAATTCAAAACACTGCGTTCCCAAATAAAAAGAGACGTTCAACTTGCACACAAAATATATGTTCAAAACACAGAAACAAACATTAAAACTAACCCGAGCAACTTCTGGTCTTTTCTAAATACTATGAGAAATACAACTAGTATACCGAATTCGATGTGTTACAACAATAAATCCTTAAAATGATACTCAGAGCAATGTCGATGCATTTGCCCAATATTTTCAATAATCCTTTATCACATCATCTACATATAACATAACCCAACAAGAAACTACAGGCAATGTACCCCAACTTAATATCCCAACCATTACCGAAAATGATGTTTTAAAAGCACAAAAAAATTAAAAAATAAACTTACGACGGGTCCAGATGGTATACCAGCTTTCTTATTAAGAGACTGTGCCTCTATTTTTGCACTGCCTCTTTCTATCATTTTTAATCTAGCACTGCAAACTACTACATTTCCCCAATTATGGACTAAATCAAAAATTTGTCCTGTTTTTAAAAAAGGTGATAAGACTAATATTGAAAATTACAGACCTATAGTAATCCTCTGTAATTTTGGTAAACTCTTTGAAATTCTCCTATACGACATAATCTCTTTTCATGTTAAATCTCAAATCTCCTATAGTCAACATGGGTTCTTGGCAGGTAGATCTACGATTACCAACTTGATAAGCGTTACACACTTTATCGCAAATACACTAGATCATGGTGGCCAAGTGGGTGTAATTTATACAGACCTCTCTAAAGCATTTGACAGACTGGATCATGGGCTCTTACTGCAGAAGCTGTCAGATTTTGGTTTAAGTCTTGACTTTCTAAGTTTTTTCGAGTCATATCTTGGTAACAGAACATTAAACGTGAAGTATCACGGGTTTTCATCTATTGAAGTATTAGCGACATCAGGAGTTCCACAAGGCTCTGTTTTGGGCCCACTGTTATTTATAATTTTCATCAATGACATTTGCCAAGATGTACAAAGTAATGTCCTCCTATACGCCGATGATCTTAAACTGTTTGCATCTATTAACTCCGAAGAAGACTGCCATCGATTGCAACACGACCTCACAAAAATAAACACATGGTGCGAAAATAATAGGCCACCATTAAATATATCAAAATGTAATTCAATAACCTTTACGAGAAGAAATAACTTTATAAACTTTTCCTACAAAATAGGCAATGATATGGTAACTAGATGCACTCAATTCAAAGATCTTGGAGTCATCTTTGACTCAAAATTAACTTTTACTGCCCACATTGATCAGACAATTGCTAATGCCTACAGAAATCTAGGCTTTATTATGCGAAACTCAAGGCACTTTAAAGATATTTCCACACTTCCTCTCCTATTTAATGCCTTTGTACGCCCAAAACTAGAATACGGTGGCATTATCTGGAATCCACAATACAATATTCATATTCTTAATTTGGAACGGGTTCAGAGAAGGCACGTCAAATATCTCTCCCTTAAATCTGAGGGAATTTATCCCCCCAGAGGGACGCCACAATCTAACTTACTAGCTAAATTTAGTCTAAATGACCTAGCGACACGTAGAGTCTATTTTTCTGTTTTGTTCCTAGACAAACTATTAGCAGGTCGGATAGACTGCCTGGATATTCTCAGTTCCATACATTTCAATGTTCCATCTTTTCAGACTCGCTCATACGCCCTATTCTACTTAGCTACGCCAAGAACAAATGTATTAAAATCTTCTCCTATTCACAATATGTGCTCTAACTATTTAAGCTGTCAGTTGAACCTTGATATTTTTAATTGTAGTACTAATAATATAAAGCAATGTATTTTAAATCAATCTTAACCTTTAGTTCCTACTACATCACCGTTTAGTTAAAGTACCTGCTCACATTACTTTGCATTTTCCATTATTAATTATTAATTCCATTATTAATTATTATTCATTGTAAAATATTTAGTTTTAAGTTTTTACTCTGTATTGTATACATACTTATTTGTATATTTCCTGCCCTGTAATTGGATGCACATCTGTCTGGGCAAAGCCGACCATAATGGAGACGCGCCTTTAATGGAGACGCGCCTTTAATGAAGAAAACAGAAACCCAGATCAATAAGAGGAGGTACAAAATTTCACATTTATATGTTGAAAACCACAACATTAGCTATGTAATTCTGCCTCTGAAATGGACACATTACAGTATTAGACAACCCCCATAGTCAAAAAAACACATCCAGTACCCACGGAGTTTTCCAGTAGCTGTGGGTATGAACGAGGTATCGATTAATAGCAAATTTTATTCTTTGTTGTACTTTTCTTAAAAAAAATAACATATTTGATTTCTAATCTAATATTTTAAGAATAATTTGATAGTATTTTCTTATGTGAACTAATGACTAAAGCTGAAACCATTTGTAATCAACAAATTACTGGTATCTTATAAATGAAAATACACTTTACAAGTAGAGGGATAATTTTCAATAATTATACAATTTACATGATTTCTTTACTTCAAAAAAGAACTTGAGCTTGGGCTTTAGTTAAAGAAATAAATGGTATTGAAACCCACTTGTAAGCCCTTTCCGTAGAAATAAAAAAATTCATTGGTTGTTTATCCCTCTTATCGTCAGCATCAGTCGCCCTAACCACTCCAGTAGCGGTACAACCATTTTCATCTGTAAAGTTCACTTCGAGATTTATTAAAGCTTTCAGGTTACCAATAATATTCGTGCATGGTATCTCAGTTTCCTCGTTGCAGTGAAGAAAATAGACTGCGTATCCTTCAGCGATGTGATCAGCTAACCGTAGTATTACACATGGAAAGAAGTTGCCTTGAAACATTGCCAAAATGACATTGGATTTAATATTCCTAAAAATAAAAATATTAAGTATGTTAATTTTTTTTTATTTTAGTTGAACAACTACATTTTTGTCAAGACTTTCAAGTATGAGTATCGTTATTATAAAAAAAGATCGTGACATGTTTACTCCAGAAGTAAAATGGTATAAAGAATTTTTGGAATTATAACGTCACTTTTATGTTTTGTATAAAACTTGGAAATATTAAAGTTAAACCGATTTCTTGTAAAATTCGGGAGCTTATAATAGTCCGGGAGCCAGGCGAAAATTTGGTCAATTATTTCTTCTCGAACGATAATTAGTGAGACGCATCAAGGAATTGTATCATAATGCCTCGTGAACGTCAGCTGGGGTTCCGTTGGTGGGATAAGCGGCGATGGCCTCCCACGCACGGAAAAAAAAATGTTTTAGTCATTTCCTCCCGACTAAACATTTGTGAAACTACAGCTTATCCAATATCTTGAAAAAAAAGTCAGCTGATTATAACATGGTGTATTATCTGTCAGCTGGTCGCTTGAACATGAAAAAACAAAATTACCCATTCAATGATTTCCTCTCAACTAAAATTACCTGATGATAGCTTATATGCTACTGTGAATGAATATGAATGTCAGCTGGCTGTACCTCGGTGGAAAGATCGTCAGCTGATAGCTTGAAAGTTGTAACGCAGAAGTTAAGCGGGAGCATGTATCGCCTATTTAAATGCATCAGCTGGCGTGTTTTCCCTCGACTTACTGCTACTTGATTTTTTTTATTAATTACAGATGTATATTAACAATCAGGTTACAAATTTTTATCCGCGAGGAGATGACGTATGTTAAATTATTCGGCATTACGCTCCGATATGAGTGTTCTGATTAAATCAATATTCTATTTAGATACTTTAAAACAAATAAGTATATAATTGAATAACTGAAGAAATATTTAGATAAGTAAATTAATCAATTTATAGTTTATTGTAACTTAGCTATTCGATAAATAACATTCATTTTAGAGAAGTGATTAAAAATAATAATGTAAATTAATCATTTTCGTTCTCGCTTTGGCTTGTGTCACTCTCATCTCTCTCTGACTGCCAGAGTCGCTGTCAGAGCTGTCTGCCACCATGTCTTCATCATCATCAGCTGTACAAAAATTTAATAAAATATATTAAGATTAATTCCAGAAAACCAGATGAATTCAAATCTGTTGTCGATTTCTACCCAGCCATAGTCTGAAGGTTCATCAGTAGTTGGGACTTTCAGGTGTGCATGCGACCAAATTCGAGCTATGTAACATGCTCTTAAAAATTGCTGATATAGCTCCGATTTGCATGGTGATAGAGAAGAGCCATCAATACCCTTTTTGGGCAACTTGAACGTATCATCACTTTCCAAGAATGTGTATGTTTTTTCAAACAACGCTACTCTTGCCTCATTAATTTTTTTTTTTTCATGTTCAAGCGACCAGCTGACGTATAATACACCATGTTATAGTCAGCTGACTGTTTTTCTTCTTCTAGATATTGGATTACCTATAGTTTCACAAATTTTTAGTCAGGAGGAAATGACTAAAGGCATATATTTTTTCTCCGTGCGTGGGAGGCTACCGCCGCTCATCCCACCCACAGAACCGCAGCTGACGTTCACGAGGCTTCATAATACAACTCTCTGATGCATTCCACTAATTACCGCTTGAGAGGGACTTGGTCATGAAAATCTCTCGCTGGCTCCCGGTCTATAAATTATTCGTAATAAATGCGTGGTCAAATTAGAAGTCCAAGAAATGTCTAACTGAATTATATGCAGTTTTGCTATCACTTATGCAATACGTTAATTAAAGGCATAACACATAAATATTTCAATTATTTACAGATTGCAATATGAATCCCGTGATTAAGGAAGACACTGCTAAAAATTAAGCGTTTTCACATTAGAATAGGGTATATTATTCAAAACAATACTCATACTATTGTGTCACAAGCTTAATGTTAGTTCCTGATTCCCATGGAATTACATGAATATTCGGGGTAACAATTTATTTATTTTCTTACACTATGAAATAATCCTCGAATCTTATTCCAAAAAATATATGTTGTTACTTAGAATATGAGCATATCACAGAAAAAAATAAAGGTGTTCCATCAAATAGTTCATAAAGAGAAAATTCTTGCAAAATATTTTTTTACCCCCTATGATACACATTTTATTGAGTGATACTCATTTTAATGAATAACAAGCTGAAAATTAACATTGGTTTCTGATTCCAATGGAATTATATAAATTTTAGAATTTTTTTCTAATTCATTAGGACACATGTTTTTTCTTTTTAACCGGTGCGGTGCTCGGGGAATCTACAAAATATCACAATTAACCAGTATGTTACTGGGAAATAACCTCTACGCCTGTGACTTTACGTCAAAGAATCGGTTAGAGGTTGCTTTTTTAAATAAATAACACAAATAAGTATAAAAACTTGAAATTAAATATTTCGCTGACGTTTCGGAAATCTAATCTATTTCCTTTTTCAAGGCTTTTTTTGAAAAATCTTCTTTGCTGGGTATGATAAATACACAGCTCCAAGAATCACAATTATTTATGTTATTTGTTAAAAAAAGCAACCTCTAACTGATCCTTTGACGTAAAAGTCACAGGCGTAGAGGTTATTTCCCAGTAACGTACTGGTTAATTGTGATATTTTGTAGATTCCCCGAGCACCAGTTAAAAGAAAAAAATACACGTGGCAGGAAGAAAGGAATTATAAAAAATTAAGATAATGCCACAAACAATATTTAGACAATATTAGTGATCCAAGATTTATGTTTTATTTGTTTACACTATGAAGTAATGCTCCAATCTTATTCCAAAAACCGCTGCCTAAGGAATTACTACTTCCAGATTTTTCGTCCAACTCGCTTTAAAAGAAACATCTTAACTACATTTGCGCTCTAGTATGTGGAAATTATTGGTCATAGAATTTTAATAAGACTTGGGGCAGATGTAATAGAAAAATTTGAGGTGTTGGTTTTTACCATATGAAGTTTCTAAAGTCTTATTAGCTTGCTCTACTCATTTTCCCCTATTCACAACCTCCCACCTCCAACCCCTTCAATGGAATTATTTTAATCAGATGTCATTACAATACATACGTGTACTAACTTTCAAGTGCATATCTCAGTTTTATGTTATCAACTCCTTCAATAACTGAGTGGAGGTGGAGGGGGGGGGGCGAGTTGAAAATATTGGAAAGAAATCTGAGGCCTTGATTTCTGGTATATATACCAAATCCCACGTTTTTGTACTCTTACCAGCTTGCTTTACTTATTTTTCCCTATTTACCTCTGGCTCACCCCCACCCTCCCACCACCACTCCTTCAACGAAATCGTCTCAAAACATAGTTTCAGATGTTGTTATAATACATACGTGTACCAAATTTCAATTGAAAATCTCAATTTTATTTATCAACTCTTTTAATAAGGAACTGGGGGTAGTGGGGGGATGGAAAATATTATAAAAGAACCTGAGGCCTTCGCTTCTATCATATACACCAACTTTCAAGTTTCTGTGCTCTTACCAACTTGCTTGAATTATTTTTTCCTATTTACCTTTATTTTCTCTTAAAAAAAATGATGATAATAATAATAATAATATTTATTTGCCATGTATAACTACAAAGTTTGTACAGTTAGTGTTTTGTACCTAAAAAACAGCACATAATACATGGAGCTTTGTTGACATACTAAATGCTATAGTAAACAAATAAAGTTAGAGTTCCCACAAAAATACAAAGTGCTGTACGTGGGCTTGAATATCTACTTTATTATAACTAACTATTATGCATACAGTTTTATTAGTACTACATTATCTTCTGTACACACATCTAACGAAACAAACGTATCTCAAAATTACAATTACAACACTGTTAAATACAATGTGTGCAACTTAGTAGCTAACAAAATGCTATGCTAAAATTATATCTAAACAATAAACTAACTTACATCTATCTGTATTGTACACACATACTTCTTTTTCCATATAAACTAAGTTCCTATCCTCAATGAACATTTAAATGTTGTTATAAGTATTAATTATTTTTGAAATCAATCTGTTTATGTACGTACCATCTGGGCTTTGACAGCAGCCATTGCTTAAGTTTATTTTTGAAAAGAATCAGTGAATTAATATTTTTTAGACTAGCGGGAACTGCATTATAGGTTTTTGGTCCAAGGTAGGCTGCCTTATTGTTTTAAAAACTTTAGAGATTTTAAGAGCATCTATCTTATATCGTGCAGGATGCCGATGAACAATGGGATTTTCATATCTAACTTTTCTCTGTTGGTAAACTATGGTAACATAAAATAATTGCTCCAAATCAAAAACGTTTGATAAATTATAAAGGGAATCACTCGAGTATAGAATATTTTTGCCGTATATGATTTTTAATATCCACTTCTGAAGTGTATCTAAACTTTTCAGGTGAGTATTATAGGCTTCGCCCCACGCAACTATGCCGTACTTCAGTTGAAATTCCACCAATGCATAATACAGTGTTTTAGATGTGGGATGTCCAGAACTTGTTTTAGATATTTAAATTTACATAGCAGACTTCTAATCTTTTGGACCACTGCATTTATATGTATACCTCATTTTAAGAAACTGTCTAAAGTTATACCGAGGTATTTCATTTGGGTTGCTGGTAGGATTTTAAACTTTGCACTTTCATAGCTTATTTGAAGGGGTGGTAGATGGCTTGGGAAGTTCGGAAATTTCGTCTTATGTATAGCAAAAGGTATGTATTTAGTTTTATTGAAGTTAATAGTTAGCAACCCCGAGTCGAGCCGGGTTCTTATAATTTTGAAATTTTCTTCCGCTGTGTTTATAACATTATTCCAAGTATTACCTGAGTAAAATATAGACGTATCATCGGCAAAACTAATAATTTGTCCTTTAATTTTTTTGCAAGAAGATATTATTTACGTGAATGTTGAACAGAACTGGACCTAATACCGTCCCCTGAGGTACTCCGTACTCCACGGTTTTAAATTCACTTAACATGTCATTAACTGATACGCATTGTTTTCACATTGATAAGTAACTTTGCATTAATAGCAGAGTCTTTCCCCGGAAACCAATTTCTTCTAGTGATACCACCAATTTTTCATGCGACACAGTATCAAATGCTTTTGCCAGATTTACGAAACTGCAAAGTGCCGGCCTGCCTTCATCCAGTGCATTATAAGCATTAGCAATCAGCGCGTCGATTGCATCCTGCGTAGATCTGGCTTCTCTAAAACCATATTGGGATTTACTTATTATATTATATTTATCTAAATATGTAACTATTCTAATTTTTAACAGGGTTTCTAAAATTTTCCCAATATTAGATATTAATGGCACAGGTCTGTAGTTTACACACTCCAGTTTATCCCCTCCCTTGTACAGTGGCTTTACCGCTGCTGTTTTTAAAGCTGTAGGCCACACGCCTAAATTTAATATTTTATTAAATATAAAACACAAGGTAATGATATATAGTCGACAATTACTTTCAGTGTAGATGTTCCAGATGTCGTTATAATACATACGTATACCAAATTTCAAAGTGAATACGTCAATTTTATTTTATCAACGCCGTTAATAACACAGTAGGAGTAGGTGGGGGGGTTGAAAAATATTATAAATAAATCTGAGGCCTTGGCTTCTAGCATATACACCAAATCCCAAGTTCCTGTGCTCCTACTAGCTTGCTTGACTTATTTTCCCCTATTTACCCTTATTTAACACCCAGCCTTTCAACGGAGAGAATAATGGAGAGGGCGTGAAAGGGGGGAGGGGTTGAAAATATTATAAAAAGATCTGAGGTCTTGGCTTCTAGTATATACACCAAATTCCAAGTTACCATACTCATACCAGCTTGCTTCACTTATTTTCCCTTCTTTAACCCCAACCCTTCACGCGAATTAACGCAAAATATATTCTTGTTCCATATCTCGTCATGATACATATGTACCAAATTTCTAGGCAATATCTTAAACGGTTGCTGAGAAAACGTGCGCACAAAGAAAGTTACAGACCGACAGACAAAGACAGACAGGCAGACAGGCAGAACATTTTTTTTCTCAAATTTAAAATCTTAACTTTTTATAACATGGGCTTAGAAACAACAACAAAAAATTGAAAATTATTTTACGATTACTACTTCCACTTCACTACATTAATGTAGAAGTAAAATATAAATGTTGTTACTTAGGATATGAGTATACCGCAGGAAAAGAATAGTGGTTGGTGTTCCATCAAATAATTCATAAAGAAAAATTGTTGCAAAATTATTTTTTTTTACACCCTATTCATTTAATTAAGTATTAATTTTTTTATAATCGACATAACGCATAAATTAAAGATTAGGTTTAAATAGTTAAATATATACCATTAAAAAGGTCAATGATAATAAAATTCTTGCATCATTTAGTAATTTACATTCTATCTGGAATATAGTTAGAACCGCTACTAGAATCATATTCTACTTAAATTCCTAATAATGGGAATTACCTACATATCTGTATGCGGGATATTGGTCAATGTAATAGTGCTCTATCTATCTTTATTCATCATGTGATTGGTCAAGGTATGCGTGTGGAAAATATCCCTTAACGGTCTTGGACCCGTCTATGTATTACAATATGGGTGTCAGAAGAACCGTCAACACATTTCACTTAAAATATGAAAAATGCTGCAGATTTTAAAAATCCTGCGGCTACATTTGTTAAATATTTTCACTAGATGAGTCGTTTTAGAAACAGATCTTTATGTGACATAAATGAGGAAATTAGATCAATGCAAATATAGCATCTGAAGGCAACTAACTGCAAGACTTAATAATTGGTGAAATAGGTTTAAAATGTCATGAAACGTCGAGGTTTTATATTTGAGAGAAAAAGAAATTTCTGTCTGCCTGTCTGTCTGTCAGTCTGTCTGTGTTTTTTTTTTTTTTGTGCGCACGTTTTCTCTCGCAAGGTTTAAGGTATGGACTTAATTTTGTACATGTATGTATTATAACGAGATCTGGAACTGGATTGTTTTTTTAACATATCCGGTGAAGGGTTGGTGGATAAATAGGGGAAAATAGGTAAGAGTACAGAAACTTGCGATTTGTTGTATATACTGGAAGTAAAAGTCTCAGATTTCTTTATAATATTTTTCAACCCTCCCACCACCTCCACTCCATTATTACAGGGGTTGAGAAAATTAAGTTGAGATATTCACTTGAAATTTGGTACACGGATGTATTGTAATGACATCTGATTGAGATGATTCCGTTGAAGGAGTGTAAATTGGGAAAAATAAGTGGAGAATGCTAAGGAGAGTCCAGAAACTTCTTTTTGGGCGTATATACTAGAAATCAACATCTCAATTTTTTTATGACATCTACCTCAAATATTATTAAAATTCTATGACCAATTTCCCCATACTAGAGTGAAAATATTGTCGAAATATTTTCCTTTAAAGAGACTTGGATGGAAAATTTGGATGGAGATGTAGTGATTCCTTAGGCAGCGATTTTTATAATATTTATCTTAAATACGTTTTGAGTTTATACTGGTTCCAAATTTCGGTTTTCTGAGAATTTAAATTAAGATTGTCTTTATTTAAACACTTTATTAACATTATTTACAATTTGGTCTGTCTTTGTAAAATTACTGTTTTTAATTTCTAAACCTTAGTCTACACACAGAAATTAAAATAATGCTAAAATAAAAGAAAACTGCACTCTTACTTTAAATTGACAAATAAAACCCAAGTCTAAACTAACAAAAGAATCATAATTCTAATGAAACTATAATTTTTTACTAAGAAAATTAAAAGAAAAATATAAACATATTAAATTGTCACCCACACAAAAACTATTGTTCCTGAGAAACATTAATATAAACTTATTTTGTCTATTCAAGGCTGGTTTCTAATAATACCGACTAGAATGGGCTATCGCCCATTCTAGCTCCTCCGGAGGGGTGACAGCTAAAGCTGTCAATGCGAGTGCTCCGCACTCGATTAGGTAACGCTTGAATCATTGTAGAAAGCTTGAATTTTAGATTTCAATTTTCACTTTTTTTGGGTTTTTTAAATTTTAAGTTTTCAGTTTTTTAATTTTCAGTTTTTTAGTTTTTCGGTTTTTCATCATTCAGTGTTTCGGTTTTTCAGTTTTCAGTTTTTAATTTTTTCAGTTTTTCAGTTTTCAGTTTTTCAGTCTTCAGTTTTTAGTTTTTCAGTTTTTCAATTTTTCAATTTTCAGTTTTCACTTTTTCAATTTTTTAATTTTGTTTTCAATTTTCAGTTTTTAGTTTTTCAATTTTTCAGTTTTCAGTTTTTAGTTTCATTTTTCAGTTTGTCAGTTTTTCAGTATTTCAGTATTTCAGTTTTTCAGTCTTTTAGTCTTTCAGTGTTTCAGTTTCTCAGTTTCCCAATTTCCCAGTTTTCCAGTTTTTCAGTTTCAGTTTTAAAGTTTTAAAGTTTCGAAGTTTTGAAGTTTTTAATTTTCTAAGTTTCTAAGTTTTTAAGTTTTTAGGTTTTTAAGTTTTTAGGTTTCGAAGATTTGCAGTTTTTAAGTTTTGAAGTTTTTAAGTTAAGTTTTTCAGGTTTTCAGTGTTTCAGTTTTTTGTTTTTCAGTTTTTCTTTGTTCAGTTTTTCATTTGTCAGCCTTTTATTTCAGTTTTTCAGTTTTCAGATTTTCAGTTTCTAGTTTTTCACCTTTCGATTTTTTAGTTTTCAATTTTTCAAGTTTTCAAGTTTCCAAGATTTCAAGTTCTCAAGTTTTCAAGTTTGCAAGTTTTCAAGATTTCAAGTTTTCAATTTCTCAATTTTTCAAGTTTGCAAGTTTTCAAGATTTCAAGTTTTCAAGTCTTCAAGTTTTCAAGTTTATCAGTTTTTCATTATTTCAATTTTTCAGATTTTCAGAATTTTAGTTTTTCAGTTTTTTAATTTTTCAGTTTTTCACTTTCATATTCGATTAGGTACTTCAGCAACCTTCACATTCCGAGTTTCAGCTGAATCGGACGGCAAATAAGAAAGTTGCAGTAAATAGCGGATATTAGGCTATGGGGACGCCGCCATTTTGAAATTTTCAATTTCGAAGTCATATTCACAATCAACTACTTCAGTAACTTCAACATATCGAGTTTCATTCGAATCGGACGATAAATAAGGAAGTTACAGTAAATGATGAATATTATGCTACGGGGACGCCGCCATTTTGAATTTTTGAATTACGATAACATATTGGTGATCTGTGACCTCGATAACATATACATACCTATTTTCAGACGAATGGCACCGTAAATGGTAAAATGGGTCCTGCAACTCCGCCGCCATTTTGAATTTTTCAAGTTCGACGTCATATTCACGATCAGCTACTTCAGTAACTTCAACATACCGAGTTTCATTTGAATCGATTGAAAAATAAGGAAGTTAAAGTAAATGATGAATATTAGGCTATGGGGACGCCGCCATTTTGAATTTTTGAGTTACGATAACATATTCGTGATCTGTGACCTCGATAACACATACGTACTTATTTTCAGTCGAATAGCATCGTAAATGGCAAAATGTGTCCTGCAGCTCCGCCGCCATCTTGAATTTTTCAATTTAGATTTCGGATTCGTAATCGGCGACCTCGAAAACCCCCACATACCGATTTTGAGCGGTGTGACGCCATAATCGACAAACATCGTCCGCCATTTTGGCGCCGCCATTTTGAATTTTGCGATTCCGACGTCACATTCGTGAGCACCGTGGTCGATAATCCCCAAGTACCAAATTTCAGGCCAATCGGACGACAAATAAATTTAATTCGATAAATTTGGCTCACCCTATATCGAGATTTGTTTTGGGCACCCGACTATTGGCATTCTATTTAATTTGTAAAAATTTTACATCAAAACTTATTTCCGCGTTGCTGGCAACGCCGTGTTGCCAGCAACGCGTGCTAACTTCACACACATAATTTTTACCACCTATTACAGTGCTCTGCATTGTCGACAAAAATTTATATCTGAAAGGAAAACATGGACTTTAAAAACTGTGATTTTTCAGGAAATAATGGGAGTTGAGAGGCTTTTTAGGTCTCAAATTAATCATAAAGGACGATATTTTGTTGTGATAGTGGAGTGTGCGGGCCAAATCGGAAATTCGGCCCGACACGGGCGTGTGAAAGTTGGGTTTTTTGTGAGAAAGTGAAAAACGTCTACGTACAAAAAAATTCATAATTAAGCAAGTACATAGAATAGAAGCTCGTTCTGTGTATCGATGGAAAGGGGGAGCTTGGCCCTTTCCCGTGATCCCAAATTTTACAGGGAAAATCGAAAATTCGGCCTCACAGGGGCGAGACAAATGTGACAAATTTGAGTGTGTTAAAACGTAACCTAGAAAATTGTAAAACATGAAATCTCAAAACACTCATATTTTAGTTAATACTTCACGTAAAAGCTCGATCTTAGTCTCTATTTGAACACGGAGATTGGCATTTTATCTACGCAGTACATGCTCTGGGTTAAATAGAAAATTTAGTGTAGTTCTGTGCGAAATAAGAATGGATATTTTCGTAAAAATTGAAAACCGTAAGTACTTTAAAAATTCATAAGTAAATAAAAATCGGGAGTGAAACGGTGTTCGACGTCTCTCTGGAAAGCAGAAGAACGTAGCTTTCCGGCGATACCAAGTTTGACCGGAAAAATGGAAAATTAGGCCCGCGGCGAGCGCGACAAAAGTAGCTGTTCTGGGATCTTTTAAATTTAAAATATCACGTAATTACGAAAAATTCTTCCACTTTGACCGCCCGTAGCTCGTTAATCTTTGGAGCTGGAGAAAAACAAAAAAAAAGACTTTTAGATAATTCATTTTTCTACATTTTCGTTAGGGCAAAGTATTTTGCTCTAGGAGGCCCCGTTTAGAAGTTATGGAGGTTTAAAGGTAAAAATGTCCAATTTTCCGCCTTTTTGCACCGCCGCACCTTTCGGCCGATATCTCCGAAACGAAGACACGTACGGAAATTTTGAAGATACCGGAGGAAGCGGAAAGAAACGCTCTTGTCCTTTGAGATTTTTTTATTTTGAGCTAGCTCCAGCCGTTTTCGAGTTATAGGCGAAAAACCGAAAAAATGAGTCTCGCTTCGGAAACGAAAAAGCGAAAAAACGTGCAATCCTAAAACGTCCGTATCTTTCGAAATACACATTTCGGAGCGCCGTACGGCGTCGCGGCGGAACGGGAAGAGATTCTAGTTATAGCTAGCCGCAAACTGCGAGGTCGAAATCGAAAATTAAGCCAGGCAGGAGCGAAAGGAAATCGTACATTTTTGACGTTTACGAAATACCAAATCGACTTCCCCTATTTTCTCTTTTACCCCTCGACTCCTCATTCCCCAAAAAAGCAGGCGAGAGAGATAGGTGACTTTCGTCCGATTGTAACGGAAAAACCCGGAAAAATACCGGAACCGAGTATAGCCTAAGCACTGTAGGATTCCGTCCCGAACACTTTCGAGCCGGGCACGGACCGGCGAAATGAAGCGCGTCTCGACGGCATGTACCTTAAGATCGCAAAGAGGAAGGGGCTCGCACCAACTGCTCTTTATAATTATGACTAGAATGGGCTATCGCCCATTCTAGCTCCTCCGGAGGGGTGACAGCTAAAGCTGTCAATGCGAGTGCTCCGCACTCGATTAGGTAATGCTTGAATCATTGTAGAAAGCTTGAATTTTAGTTTTCAATTTTCACTTTTTTTGGGTTTTTTAAATTTTAAGTTTTCAGTTTTTTAATTTTCAGTTTTTTAGTTTTTCGGTTTTTCATCATTCAGTGTTTCGGTTTTTCAGTTTTCAGTTTTTAATTTTTTCAGTTTTTCAGTCTTCAGTTTTTAGTTTTTCAGTTTTTCAATTTTTCAATTTTCAGTTTTCACTTTTTCAATTTTTTAATTTTGTTTTCAATTTTCAGTTTTTAGTTTTTCAATTTTTCAGTTTTCAGTTTTTGTGATTTTCAGTTTTTAGTTTCATTTTTCAGTTTGTCAGTTTTTCAGTATTTCAGTTTTTCAGTCTTTCAGTGTTTCAGTTTCTCAGTTTCCCAATTTCCCAGTTTTTCAGTTTCAGTTTTAAAGTTTTAAAGTTTCGAAGTTTTGAAGTTTTTAATTTTCTAAGTTTTTAAGTTTCTAAGTTTTTAAGTTTTTAGGTTTTTAAGCTTTTAGGTTTTGAAGATTTGCAGTTTTTAAGTTTTGAAGTTTTGAAGTTTTTAAGTTAAGTTTTTCAGGTTTTCAGTGTTTCGGTTTTTTGTTTTTCAGTTTTTCAGTTTTTCATTGTTTAGTTTTTCATTTGTCAGCCTTTTGTTTCAGTTTTTCGGTTTTTCAGTTTTCAGATTTCCAGTTTCTAGTTTTTCACCTTTCGATTTTTTAGTTTTCAATTTTTCAAGTTTTCAAGATTTCAAGTTTTCAAGTTTCCAAGATTTCCAGTTTTCAAGTTCTCAAGTTTTCAATTTTTCAAGTTTGCAAGTTTTCAAGATTTCAAGTTTTAAAGTTTTCAAGTCTTCAACTCTTCAAGTTTTCAAGTTTCCAAGTTTTCAAGATTTCAAGTTTTCAATTTTTCAAGTTTGCAAGTTTTCAAGTTTCCAAGATTTCAAGTTTTCAAGTCTTCAAGTTTTCAAGTTTATCAGTTTTTCATTATTTCAGTTTTTCAGATTTTCAGATTTTTAGTTTTTCAGTTTTTCAATTTTTCAGTTTTTCAGTTTTTCACTTTCATATTCGAATAGGTACTTCGGCAACCTTCACATTCCGAGTTTCAGCTGAATCGGACGGCAAATAAGAAAGTTACAGTAAATAGCGGATATTAGGCTATGGGGACGCCGCCATTTTGAAATTTTCAATTTCGACGTCATATTCACAATCAACTACTTCAGTAACTTCAACATATCGAGTTTCATTTGAATCGGACGATAAATAAGGAAGTTACAGTAAATGATGAATATTATGCTACGGGGACGCCGCCATTTTGAATTTTTGAGTTACGATAACATATTCGTGATCTGTGACCTCGATAACATATACATACCTATTTTCAGACGAATGGCACCGTAAATGGTAAAATAGGTCCTGCAACTCCGCCGCCATTTTGAATTTTTCAATTTCGACGTCATATTCACAATCAGCTACTTCAGTAACTTCAACATACCGAGTTTCATTTGAATCGATTGAAAAATAAGGAAGTTAAAGTAAATGATGAATATTAGGCTATGGGGACGCCGCCATTTTGAATTTTTGAGTTACGATAACATATTCGTGATCTGTGACCTCGATAACACATACGTACTTATTTTCAGTCGAATAGCATCGTAAATGGCAAAATGTGTCCTGCAGCTCCGCCGCCATTTTGAATTTTTCAATTTAGATTTCGGATTCGTAATCGGCGACCTCGAAAACCCCCACATACCGATTTTGAGCGGTGTGACGCCATAATCGACAAACATCGTCCGCCATTTTGAATTTTGCGATTCCGACGTCACATTCGTGAGCACCGTGGTCGATAATCCCCGAGTACCAAATTTCAGGCCAATCGGACGACAAATAAATTTAATTCGATAAATTTGGCTCACCCTATATCGAGATTTGTTTTGGGCACCCGACTATTGGCATTCTATTTAATTTGTAAAAATTTTACATCAAAACTTATTTCCGCGTTGCTGGCAACGCCGTGTTGCCAGCAACGCGTGCTAACTTCACACACATAATTTTTACCACCTATTACAATGCTCTGCATTGTCGACAAAAATTTATGTCTGAAAGGAAAACATGGACTTTAAAAACTGTGATTTTTCAGGAAATAATGGGAGTTGAGAGGCTTTTTAGGTCTCAAATTAATCATAAAGGACGATATTTTGTTGTGATAGTGGAGTGTGCGGGCCAAATCGGAAATTCGGCCCGACACGGGCGTGTGAAAGTTGGGTTTTTTGTGAGAAAGTGAAAAACGTCTACGTACAATAAAATTCATAATTAAGCAAGTACATAGAATAGAAGCTCGTTCTGTGTATCGATGGAAAGGGGGAGCTTGGCCCTTTCCCGTGATCCCAAAATTTACAGGGAAAATCGAAAATTCGGCCTCACAGGGGCGAGACAAATGTGACAAATTTGAGTGTGTTAAAACGTAACCTAGAAAATTGTAAAACATGAAATCTTAAAACACTCATATTTTAGTTAATACTTGATGTAAATTCTCGATCTTAGTCTCTATTTGAACACGGAGATTGGCATTTTATCCACGCAGTACGTGCTCTGGGTTAAATAAAAAATTTAGTGTAGTTCTGTGCGAAATAAGAATGGATATTTTCGTAAAAATTGAAAACCGTAAGTAATTTAAAAATTCATAAGTAAATAAAAATCGGGAGTGAAACGGTGTTCGACGTCTCTCTGGAAAGCAGAAGAACGTAGCTTTCTGGCGATACCAAGTTTGACCGGAAAAATGGAAAATTAGGCCCGCGGCGAGCGCGACAAAAGTAGCTTTTCTGGGATCTTTTAAATTTAAAATATCACGTAATTACGAAAAATTCTTCCACTTTGACCGCCCGTAGCTCGTTAATCTTTGGAGCTGGAGAAAAACAAAAAAAAAAACTTTTAGATAATTCATTTTCTACATTTTCGTTAGGGCGAAGTATTTTGCTCTAGGAGGCCCCGTTTAGAAGTTATGGAGGTTTAAAGGTAAAAATGTCCAATTTTCCGCCTTTTTGCACCGCCGCACCTTTCGGCCGATATCTCCGAAACGAAGACACGTACGGAAATTTTGAAGATACCGGAGGAAGCGGAAAGAAACGCTCTTGTCCTTTGAGATTTTTTTATTTTGAGCTAGCTCCGACCGTTTTCGAGTTATAGGCGAAAAACCGAAAAAATGAGACGCGCTTCGGAGCCGAAACAGTGCAAAAACGTGCAATCTTAAAACGTCCGTATTTTTGGAAATACATATTTTGGAGCGCCGTGCGGCATCGCGGCGGAACGGGGAGAGATTCTAGTTATAGCTAGCCGCAAACTGCGAGGTCGAAATCGAAAATTAAGCCCGGCAGGAGCGAAAGGAAATCGTACATTTTTGACGTTTACGAAATACCAAATCGCCTTCCCCTATTTTCTCTTTTACCCCTCGACTCCTCATTCCCCAAAAAAGCAGGCGAGAGAGATAGGTGACTTTCGTCCGATTGTAACGGAAAAACCCGGAAAAATACCGGAACCGAGTATAGCCTATACACTGTAGAATTCCGTCCCGATCACTTTCGAGGCGGGCACGGACCGGCGAAACGAAGCGCGTCTCGACAGCATGTACCTTAAGATCGCAAAGAGGAAGGGGCTCGCACCAACTGCTCTTTATTACTATGACTAGAATGGGCTATCGCCCATTCTAGCTCCTCCGGAGGGGTGACAGCTAAAGCTGTCAATGCGAGTGCTCCGCACTCGATTAGGTAACGCTTGAATCATTGAAGAAAGCTTGAATCATTGTAGAAAGCTTGGTTTTCCGTTTCGATTTCAGATTCGTCATCAGCGACCTGAAAAACATCTAGGTACCGATTTTCAGTCGAATCGGTCCATAAATGACATATGTAGTCACCGTAAATGACAGATTTTATTCAACAATTCGTACCGCCATTTTGAATTTTTCAGTTCCGTAATCATATTCGTTACCATCTACTTTAATAACCTCTAAATACCGAGTTTCAGCCGAATCGGTTGGTAAATAAGAAAGTTACAGTAAATAATGGATAATCGGCTATGGGGACGCCGCCATTTTAAATTTTTTAATTTAGATTTCATATCCACAATCAGCTACTTCAGTAACCTTATAATATCGAGTTTCATTTGAATCGGACGGTAAATAAGGAAGTTAAAGTAAATGATGAATATAAAGCTATGGAGACGCCGCCATTTTGAATTTTTGAGATACGATGACATATTAGTGATCTGTGACCTGGATAACACGTACATACTAATTTTCAAACGAATGGCACCGCAAAAGGCAAAATTTGTCCTGCAACTCGGCCGCCATTTTGAATTTTTCAATTTCGACGTCATATTCACAATCAGCTACTTCAGTAACTTCAACATACCGAGTTTCATTCGAATCGGTTGGGAAATAAGAAAGTTATAGTAAATAATGGATATTAGGCTATGGAGAGGCAGCCATTTTGAATTTTTGAGTTACGATAACATATTCGTGATCTGTGACCTCGATGACATATACATACCTATTTTCAGACGAATGGCACCGTAAATGGCAAAATGTGTCCAGCAGCTCCGCCGCCATTTTGAATTTTTCAATTTCGATTTCGGATTCGTATTTGGCGACCTCAAAAACCCCCACATACCGATTTTGAGAGGTGTGACGCCAAAATCGACAAACATCGTCCGCCATTTTGGTGCCGCCATCTTGAATTTTGCGATTCTGACATCATATTCGTGATCAGCGTGGTCGATAATCCCCGAGTACCAAATTTCAGGTCAATCGGACGACAAATAAATTTAATTGCGATTTTCGATGAATTTGGCTCACCCTATATCAGCATTATTTTGCTCACTCTGTAAATTACAAATTACCCAGAATTCCTAGTATATTGTTATGTGCATTAGTTAAAATGGCGGAAGCAAAAACATGGACTTTAAAAACGGTGATTTTACAGGAAATAATGGGAGTTGAGAGGCTTTCTAGGTGTCAAATTAATCGGAAAGGACGATATTTTGTTGTGATAGTGGAGTGTGCGGGCCAAATCAGAAATTCGGCCCGGCACGGCCGTGTGAAAGTTGGGTTTTTTGTGAGAAAGTGGAAAACATCTACGTACAAATAAATTCAAAATTAAGCAATTACTTGGAATAGAAGCTCGTTCTGCGTCTCGATGGAAAGGGGGAGCTTTGCCCTTTCCGGTGATACCAAATTGTATAGGGAAAATCGAAAATTCGGCCTCGCAGGGGCGAGACAAATGTGACAAATTTGAGTGTGTTAAAACGTAACCTAGAAAATTGTAAAACATGAAATCTTAAAACGCTCATATTTTAGTTAATACTGGACATAGAGGCTCGATCTTGGTCTCTATTTGAACACGAAGATTCGCATTTTATTCGTGCAGTACGTGCCCTGGGTTAATTAAAAAATTTAGTGTAGTTCTGTGCGAAATAAGAATGGATATTTTCGTAAAAATCGAAAACCGTAAGTACTTTAAAAATCCATAAGTAAATAAATATCGGGAGTGAAACGGCGTGCGACGTCTCTCTGGAAAGCAGAAGAACGTAGCTTTCCGGCGATACCAAGTTCGACCGGAAAAATGGAAAATTAGGCCCGCGGCGAGCGCGACAAAAGTAGCTTTTCTCGGATCTTTTAAATTTAAAATTTCACAGATTTACGAAAAAATCTTCCACTTTGACCGCCCGTAGCTCGTTAATCTTTGGAGCTGGAGAAAAATAAAAAAAAAGACTTTTAGATAAACCATTTTTCTACATTTTCGTTAGGGCGAAGTATTTTGCTCTAGGAGGCCCCGTTTAGAAGTTATGGAGGTTTAAAGGAAAAAATGTTGTATTTTCCGCCATTCTGCACCGCCGCACATTTCGGGCGATATCTCCGAAACGAAAAATCGTACGTAATTTTTGAACATACCGGAGGGAGCGGAAGGAAACGCTCTTGTCCTTTGAGATTTTTTTATTTTGAGCTAGCTCCAGCCGTTTTCGAGTTATAGGCGAAAAACCGAAAAAATGAGTCTCGCTTCGGATTCGAAACAGCGCAAAAACGTGCAATCTTAAAACGTCCGTATTTTTTGAAATACATATTTTTGAGCGCCGTACGGCGTCGCGGCGGAACGGGGAGAGATTCTAGTTATAGCTAGCCGCAAACTGCGAGGTCGAAATCGAAAATCGAGCCCGACAGTAACGAAAAGAAATCGAACATTTTTGACGTTTACGAAATACCAAAACGACCTCTCCTATTTTCTCTCTTACCCCTCGACTCCTCATTCCCAAAAAAAGCAGGCGAGAGAGATAGCGGACTTTTACTCGTTAATAATTAAAAAACCACGAAAAATACCCGCCCCGGATACTGCCTAAGCGACGGAAAATTCGCAGGCGAATCGAACGACGCCGGACCCGCGCCGAAAAACCTCCTCCCCTCGGAGGAGTTCCTATTGTAAAATCGCAATTTTAGAGGGGTACAGATCAACTCCCTATTCATAATACACACGGCCTCGCGCCGGCCGTGTTGATAGTCAACTGCATCTCATTGCGATTATTATCATACGTAATTTTCTACATTGATTAATAATAATTAATAGCATGGTACGGTTCCTATCTTAACAACGTAAAATCTTCATAGCCAAGGCATCGCAATACGTACATTTTGCCTCTTAAAAAACCCTGCAAAAGGTTTTTTCGTTGATACTCTTAGTAGTACAGTCAATGAAGGTAAAAATAAGCTACTACTTCCGAAATCTTTCAACCGTCATCGATTTTTCTGCAAATTTGGGAGGCTAGTTTTACCCTTATATTCAAAAGTAACATTGTGCGGAATTGCGCTTTAGGGGTGAAATCAACCCCTTTTGTGAAAAATGTAAAAAAATGCTAATTTAAGCATTCTATCAATGGAATCTTACTAAGTTATGTAGAACGAATATTCTTTAACATTTTGAAGCATGATTTATGATTACCATAAAGTTTTCAATCCTTAAATACTACCCCGTAAAGTCGTAAATCAGGAAAAAAATAGATTTTTTGTCTCTCTTAAAAAATGTTTTCTTAAAATGTTTTCTTAACCGCTTCTCAAGTCACCGAGGTAACTCCTTGAAAATCCAGAATGATTTTGTGTAAGGTAAAGAGAAACGAGGCCCTACAGTTTATAGTGGAGTCCGAACCACATCTTGGGGATAATTTTATAATTAAAATTATTTCGCGGTGAGCAGGGATCGAACCTGCTTCGCTAGGTATGTCAGTATGAAAGCTAAACGCACTAAACCACTGAGCTACCGTCTCTCTGTCATGTGAAATCGCACATTAACGAAACAAAGAATTGTTTAGTGCTCATTATATATAATTTATTTATGAATTGTAAATTTTCAACTGTCAAAAACTACCCCTTCTCCTAAAATTAAAGAAAAAATTATTTTTTAGCAGATTTAACTGTTTCAATTTTGGGTTTCCAATAAAAGATAAACAAAAATGGATTCTACTGATTATTTACAAGTTAATTAATTAATTTATTTATCAATTTATTGTTTAATTTCAACCCCTAGATACCACCCTTAACTTTAGAATCAATTAAAAACAATTTTTTAGGAGCTTTATTAGATTCAGTTTTTCAGAATCGTTTTCACTGCTCATGATATATTTTATTTTATTTGTTTATTTCTAATTTTCAACCCCCAAAATTACCCTTTATGTATGAATTGGTGAAAAATCATTTTTTTAAGATTCTAAAACATTTTGCTAGTGCATCCGTGGCTTATAATAGTTCAATTTATTAGTTTAGATTTAGATTAAAATAAGCATTTCAATATATAACATTTCAAAGTTTTTTTATTTTTTATCGAATATACACGATATTAATAGGTACAAATTGCTTACTCCAAAAATTTCTCTGAAAAAATGAAATTGTTTTTTTGACGATATCTCCGTCAATTTTCATGCTATTGAGCCCATCTAAAAACCATTTTAAAGGTAATTTGATGGACTACAAGAATAAGGACTTTTAGGAGGTTCGGCGCCCTTAGATTTTTAAAGCTAAAGGGTTAAAGGGCTCAGAACAGCTGTTACTAACACGTCGGTATCAACTTCAATCGCCTATATCTTTATTATTTTTCATCGTATAAAAATTAAAAAAAAAAAACAAAATTTTTATTGAAAAAAAATCTATATTTTTGTTTTATACTAAATTTTATGTATCTGTCACCCTTTCGATGTTATTAAAAAAAAAAGAAAATGTTTTAGAAAAATTCAAAAAACACGTTAAAATTAAAATTAACATTTTTCAAAAAGCATGCATTTTAAATCAGTTAAACTTCTGGAGCATATGAATAACACTAAAATAAAAATATTCTAGGAGGAAAATGATGCATTTCAATTCTGGTGGTCGTGAGGTTAATTTTACTGTTCATTTTTTCTTTAAAAAGTTTAGTAGTCAATCTTTTTGGCATTGTATCTCGCTTAATTTAAATGCAATCGACTTTTTACAGTGCTCATTTTAAAGGTCTTTTCAAGTACTACAAAAATTCTTATTAACATTATACCCATAAAGTCGATTATTTTTCCGTTATTTCAAGTTTAACGCACCGATTCGAGCACTCACAAAAAAAAAGTTTCCTTTCGTCAACCATATCTTCCTTTATATTGCACCTAGGATATTTCTAGATAAACGAAGCTCTTTGTTTTTTTATAAGCTACAATTATGTTCCTTACGCTAAAAATGGGCCTTTTCATTAGACGCATAATTTTCGAGTTATTCGTAAAAAACAGTTGAAAAAAGTCATTTTTTAATGAAAATGGCGATTTTTCAATCACGAATAACGTAAAAAGTATGGAGTTTCGAAAAAACTTCATAGAACATTTTTTGCCTAGAATTAGGTTCTCTATCGACTACCGGGGTTATTTTGGCTATAAAAATTTCAGTCCCCGAGAAGGGGTGGCATCCACCCTCAGGGTAAAAGCGCAAGGGTTTGAGGGAGTAAATAACATATGAAATTTTCTCTTCTCATATGTTGATAGTAACCGCAATTTGGAAAATTGGCGCAAAATGGAGCAATCAAATTTTCTACAAAAATGTACTCATACGTTTTTTTTCATAAAATCAGTAGCTTAAAAAATATCAATACTTTACTTTTTTCACTTTCTCGATTCACTACCAAGCCTAAGAGTTATGTGATGTGTTTTAGTGTTTAGGTAGTAAATAAGCATATTTTAATTAATTTTCAGAATAAGTACTTGATTATTTAAAAACTATATTTTTATTTACTCAAAAAATAATTCAGAAAATTTATCTATTTTAAAAATGGGCTGTTGATGTTTTTGACTTAATGCATATTTTCCAAGTGAGACGAAAAATCATAAATCCGCCCATAATGGTCTTTTTTAACCTTTAGTAGAGAGTCTAGAGCCCGCTACGATGCATTTTAAAGGAAGAGGGGTCGACTAAATGGTATACAGAAAAGAAAAACAGATGCTTATTTAAAATTTTCTGTTGGATTCGAATTTCGAGTTCGCCAGTTAATTCGGAATTGTGAAATTGGAGAAAGAAACACATTTTTGTCAAAACTCGGAAAAGCATGAAAATGTGTATTTTCCTATTTCTCACTCAGTATCTCAAGCCCTGTGAGAGATATTGACATTAAATTACTTCCACATCCACGCAGTGGATTGGAAGTATAGTAATCGCAAAAAGATTTTCAATTTTTTTTCTTGAAATAGGTTTAGAATGTCATGAAACGTCTAGATTTTAAATTTAAGCGAAAAAATTCTGTCTGTATGTCTGTCTGTCTGTCTGTCTGTCTGTCGGTCGGTCTGTCCTTCGGTCTGTCTGTCGGTCTGTCTGTCTGTAACTTTTTTTGGTCCGCACATTGTCACGCCCTATTTGGCATTAACATCTGGGGTAAGCAGGGAGTTAATTTACGGGGAACCGGTATATGTGGACACCCGGTATATGTGATTAAAAGAGAAAACATCCGTCATTAATCGTGATAAAATCGACAAGAGCGACCATGGGTTAAACAAGTCGGTACTAATAAGCTTGTGGTTAACCTATCAGGCAATAGATGGCGAACCTGGTAACAAAATAGAATTTCATATTAAACATTGTAATAAATGAGTGATTCTCTTTTATAGTGCTAAACACATTAAAATGCATTGATTTCAGCATTAATCCGAAAAGTACAAATGTTTACTCCATATGTCAGTTTTCGCAAAGTCCGAATGCCGATAATAAAGATCTCAGTAAGAAAACTTAAAGGTTGACAACGTGAATCAAACCTCCTACCAAAAATGTTGAATTAAGTGTAAAGTGCGCACATGACTTAGTTTTTTTATATTAACTGAAGTTATAAATAACGCAGGACGGAGTGAATCTTCCTCTTTCTATTTCGAAAATTCATTAGACACTTGTTTCCAGTGTAATTAAGTCAAAGTCCACGTTGAGGCAAATCGATCTTGGTATCGGAGTTTAAGACTATAATTTCACCAGTTAATTGATAATTTTATATTCTCAATTTATCGATTCTTAAATCGGAGATATTTCAACAAGTAATTAACGTCCAGATAATCTGGGTAAGTTGTATTTTCACTTCTTTTTAGTTCACAACCATGTGTACATTTTGAGGTTAACTTTACACTAATTTACATGTTTTTATCGTAGACGGTTTTGGAGAGGATTCATTTTTGGGCAACAAAAAGTAGTAGTTCCCTAGATTTTTCTATGGTTTGATAGCCACGTGGGCAACCCCACCTAATTTTAACTCGTACAAGTTTCTGAAGCGAAGTATACCGAGCTGTGTTTTCCTGGAGGACGTTCTGGCATAACACCAGACCCCAGATCCTGAGCACCTGAAATCTACAATTCTTCACGTGGGTTAACAAAAGATAAGTTATTTTTGTACCATTTTAAATTAGTGTGCTCATCCTGTAGTTTTAAGTAATCTTTTTTTTTATATTTTATCTTTCATCATTTAGTAGTTAACATTTTGCTTATCGTTCCTTTATTTTGTTATAGTGACTCCTTCAGAGAGATACTGTAGGGTGTAGATTACATTTGTGGCCTAGAGCTATTATATATTTTTTTGTAGGGACTGGTGAATGCACCCACCTGGGGCATAGTTCACCCCGGTCTTTAAAACCTATTGTACATATTTTTTTATTAATATTTAATAATATTCAATATTGTTCTCACTAGTGTGCTATTGTACATATATTTTTTGTTAATATTTAATAATACTCAAATTTGTCAAAATAAATTAATCGTAATAAATATTTTTTTTACCTTACAGCATTCTTTCTATTTATTTATCCTCTCACACTCACCAAAATAGGATTTGTAAGGCCTAGGACCTTTTATTCTTTAAAGTGTGTACGATCTTCACTTTTAGATCGTCTTCGGAACGGTTTAAGATATTGAATTGAAATTTTGTACACGTATATATTATAACAAGATCTGACTAACTAGGCCACTATTTATTTATGCCTATTGGGACATCGAAATTGTCAACAAATCAAGTCAACGCGGCAAATGTCCGCAACTAACATGAAAGTGGTCAAATTGTCTACCGATCTCACTCGGGAAGTAAAAAAATCAATCACCAAACAAGTTTCTTAACGGCACTAAAACATATTGTTCCCCACGCGCGTCGCCTGAGCTACCACATCATAGTACACAAAATAAAAAAACTTGCAGTTTCATTCCCGGACACATGAAGATCAATTGACATATAGTACTCCGAAGACTGAACGTACAAGCTACAAACAAAGTACTTAAAATCACAAATTATCGTTGATTGCATCAAAGCAAATAATTCAGATCAATCACGCAATTTACTGTTATTTACTATAGATTCATTCTGTCATTTAACTGACTCGTAAATATTTGCACTTTGTGATTTACACATTACTCTGATGCACAATTTAACATAAAATGTAACTGCAATACTAGAACACCAGTCATCACCATAAAAAGACTTCTAATTTGCAGACTCAAACGACAGCTCGACCGTGTCTCAACACAGCCACAGCTCAAGATTATATCACTACACCTAATTAATTCGGGATGTCAAAGTCACCTTCTCCCGTGATGTATCGGCCCGAAGCCAGAACTCGACTCCTTCTCAAATCAAAAAATCTACCTCTGAGTACAAGTTAAAGTTTTACGATCGTACCAAAACAATTTTATCAATACATAAATTTTAAACATATTTTTATTTAATTTAATGTACTGAGTGCTATTTCAAAATATGGCCGTTACAAACTTACGATGTCGATAAAATGGCAATATTTCTCTTTCCATACCTAAAGCGACCTTCAACTCCACGTATGTACTTCCTGCTGGACGGCTGTTAGTCAGTGGTCGGTGTGTCTCGGTAGATCTCCAAGTACAATGTAGAATATAGTGACGTCACAAATGGGTACAACTCGATTGTGACGAAAAAAGTTAATAATATGAAATTTTAAGGGCATAATAAGAATATCGAGTATTATATAAAAACGTATAAAAGTCATATAAAAAGAATATCATGGAACAAGTTTATTGTTCCTTTCCTAACAGATGTATAGTTAGTGACGTCACAAATGGGTGCAACTCGATTGTGACGAAAAAAGTTAATAATATGAAATTTTAAGTGCATAATAAGAATATCGAGTATTATATAAAAACGTATAAAATCATATAAAAAGAATATCATGGAACAAGTTTATTGTTCCTTTCCTGACAGATGTGTTATTCAGTGTGTTTTTGAAATACATCCATATATTTTAGTCTGAAGTTCTTATGTAATGTGAAGATCCATACCACTTTTTGAATTTAAACGTTATTAAGTCTACACCTAATGATCCAACTATAAATAAAAGTGAAAATGCACACACAGAAAGTGATATCCATCGATTGAAAATATAATCTCTTGAATTTTGTACAACCAACACAGAGATTCATTCTTTAGGAACACGCACATTAAGGATGTATTCATGGTAAAGTAAATGAGCCTTACGTGCATTTTCCCCGGCGATAAAGCACAATTTGGTTTGGTCAACTCAGTGTATGAAATTGGTCATTGTTAAAAATGTAAAAATGTAATCATTCACTATTACTACATACGTGTAGTAAACTCTACGCAATTGACACCTGCTGCTTTCTTTTTGTGTGTACCACCAGCGTAATGAGAATTCCGAGGAAGGTCGAGATCAGATGCAATATGATCACCTACGCACTGCCAGGAAAATGGTCAAGGTTTCTCGATAAATGTTTACAAAATTCAAAATTTATTTTTCTCTCTTATTTTTTATCATGTTTGATAAATAAGTTTGCGTATGTCAAAAAAATGTGGGCATAATAGATTTGAATATAGGGATGTATCTCAAAAACACCCTTTATAATGGCAATTTAACGTCACCGTCAGCTTTAAATCTGTGATTATTTCATAATGTGTGTGACCATGGTTTTAAATAGTTAGAGAGATGGGTGCGATTTACCCCACAATTTCCGTAATGGTCGAAACTCGGGTTTTCGGATAGCTGTTGACCTCATCTACAAATTCGATAAAAGGACCAGAGGTCTGCCATGGAACGGCGGAAAATGGTCACCTATCGTTTTTGGGAGACCTGTTTTCTGCCAATTCGATGGGCCGTAGATTTTTTACAGAAGTTTAAAATTTTAAAAACAATTTTTTTTCAATTGAGCGACATGGATAAAACTGAGATCAAATTGTTGGCGCGTGTAGATTGCCAAAATACAAATTTCTTCTAAAATCCGAGGGATGGAAGGGGTGAAATCTGCCTCCGAAGTACCGCGCTACGGGCAATAGGAGTGCTTCCTATTAGCCCGGGAGGCAGCGACAGTTTTCGTGAAATCATTTCTATGAAGCTAGATCTTTTTCCATAGAGAGCTTAGGTAGTATCTATAATGAAGGTGTAATTCTACCAAACTCTTAGCGGTGCATAAATGAGTAGAAAATTAAACAACATGTTGCAAAAAAATAGATAGACAAAAATTTTTTTAGAATTGTCACGAATTGTCAAAATATGACGACCCTGCAATTTACGATGCCGATTCATCGCCGACCTTCCTCTTTCTGTAGAGACATAGAACGAGCTTCCATTTGACGTATTTATTTAGTTACGAGCGGCTGAAAACTCCATGTTTCTCGACCTGTCAGGTAAAATTTGAAAGGTCCCAGAAAGCCCTTTTATCTCGCTCGCGTCGAGCCGAATTTACATGTGCAATTTTCGATTTTTACCTCTCGATTCACGTTGTGCGGTCATTGCCGACCTTCTCGCCATCGAGACATAGAACGGGTCTCCGATCACCGTATTTAATCAGTGCTTACGTTTGAAAAATTGACTTGCGGAGGTGCTAATCGGCGACTATTTTTAAATGGTTTGCCGAGTTCGAATCCCGCCCGGAGATACTTTTTTTTCGTTTTCAATTTTTGATTCTATAATTATTGCTATTCGCTCCGTTCTATTGTATTTCTCGGAGAAGTTTTGCATTTTCCGCTGCGCAATATTAATCTGCACTGTTTCGATTAAAAATCACATTGCACCTCCGCTAAAGGGTGGCTAAATATTTGGTAGACGTTGCTGAAATCACAGGGCATAAAGGAGTTTAATAAAATGATTTGTAACGTTCTAAATTTATTTCCCGATTGCACAAAAATGTATTTCCCATCATTTCAATTCCTTCTTTTTATTCAATTTTCGATAGTAAAAAGCATGTATAAAATTTTCAGATGGTATAGAGACGTTGTGGATAGAAATGTTAGAGATAATGCAATCCTGTTTTGAGTGAATCGAAAGTACGTACTTTTACTTTATTAATATTATTATTATTATTATATGCTGAATGTATTTTTTTGGCATTAAAAACATATGAATTGAAAGAGAAATTTCCTTACCGAAACATGCAGATAGTGCAGATAAATATTTCGCGGCGGAAAATGCAAAACTTCTCCGAGAGATGCAATAGAACGGAGCGAATAGCAATTCAAAATATCTGCCGAAAAATTGAAAACGAAGAAAAAAGTATCCCCGGGCGGGATTCAAACTCGGGAAACCACTTAAAAATAGTCGCCAATCAGCACGGCCTCAAGTCAATTTTTCAAACGTAAGAACTGAATAAGAACGGCGATCGGAGACCTGTTCTATGTCTCGATGGCGAGAAGAAAGTCAGCAATGGCCGGACAACGTGAATCGCGAGGTGAAAATCGAAAATTGAGGCCGGCGGGAGCGAAGGCGAATCGTCATTATTTGACATTTCGTGACAATTCAAAAAACAAAATTTTCGTCCATCTGTTTTTTTACAGGTTTAATTTTTTACTCATTTATGCACGACTAAGAGTTTGGTAGAATTACACCTTCATTATAGATACTATCTAAACTCTCGTTGGAAAAAAATCTAGTTTTATAGATATTACCGCCTCCCGGGCTATATATAATTCTGTCAATTCCTGAATTTTAAATTAGCAGATTTTTCGCTAGGCCCAACAAATTTGGAATAAAGTATTTTTTCCATAACTTGGGCGTCTCCCTGGAGACAGTAGCATAATTGCACGCTGGTTGCTAAATTTTGATTTCTACCATATAAAAAAAATCATTGTAACAAAATGGGTGACCTTGGAGACGCAATTATTATTCTTTCCATGTTCTTGGGCGTTGGGCATCCACTTAACTATCCTACCAAGTTTCGCCCGAATATTTTAATTGTTATTTTTTTCACGATATTTTGAAATTCTGCCAAAAATCCCCGACCCAACCAAATTGGCATAAAATTAGTTTCCTTTGATTTGTAGATATCCAAAAATAATGTGAGACCACTTTCTGCCGTTTGGCACACTTTATAAATTTTGATTAAATTTTGTAAACTGGCTCGCTGAAGCGCCCTTAGGGCCCACGGCAGACCTTTGGACTTTTGTTCGAATTTGTACAGGAGGTCAACAGCTTTCCGAAAAACCGACTTTCGAACATTACGTAAACTCAAGGGTCAATTGCGCTCGTCTCTCTAACTAAAAGTGGTTGGTTATTAAATTAGATTGGGCAATTAGTGTTAAAAAGTAAAACTGTGAAACGGTGTATCAAAAAGGATGCATCTCTTACGCAAAACGACCTGGTATTTTAACGGACCTATCTCTCAGATCTTTACTGCTCTCTTCATTACCCATATTAATCCAGATTTCTTGTTGATATGAATGTGTTTTTATCCTAAAAATAATAACTTTACTTATTCGATTTAATACTAATAATAATAGCCCAGGAAGCAGCGACAGATTTTTCGCGTTAATATCTATAAAGCTAGATTTTTTTCCAAAGAAAGTTTAGATAGTGTCTATAATAAAGGTTCAATTCTACCAAACTCTTAGTGGTGCATAAATGACTAAAAAATTAAACACTATGTTGCAAAAAAACAGATGGACAAAAATTTCATTTTTCGAATTGTCACGAATTGTCAAAAAATGACGATTCACCTTATCTCCTGCCGGCCGCAATTTTCGATTTTCACTTCGAGATTCACGTTGTACTGTCATTGCCGACCTTCTCCTAGCCTTCGAGACATATAACGGGTCTCCGATCACCGTATTTATTCAGTTCTTACGTTTGAAAAATTTACTTGCGGTCGTGCTAATCGGCGACTATTTTTAAGTTGTTTCCCAAGTTCGAATCCCGCCCGGGGATACTTTTTTTTCGTTTTCAATTTTTCGGCAGATATTTTTGATTCTATAATTGCTATTCGCTCCGTTCTATTGCATTTATCGGAGAAGAATGATGTACGTTCGTTAACGAGGTGCGATTGCTAACTACAATAAATATAAAGGTTTCATAGACATTTCGGACTAAATAAAGTCCTACTCGACTGCATTACGAAAGTCGATAAAATGGTATGGTAAAATAACAATTGAACATCTATTGTCAGCACTTGCAAAAGCTTACATAATGCACCAGAAAATCACCAATCAGAAACTCTCTATCACTTCTTTCAAAGCGGAGCTAGTCAGCCATTTCTTGGATCTTTCTAAGCTCGAAAATATTGAAACGTCCAACCCACGTGCTCGCGAGGGTCTCCACTTAGAATAGGTTCCATCTTCTGCCCGAAGAAGATGTGTGACATGTTAAGCAAAACTTTCCTCCGAAAATGGAAGAAAATTTACACAAAACATAACGCAATTTTGTTGCTTGAGATTTATTGAGTACGACAAATTTTACTGCATTACGTGTTTTTGTAATATTTGTAGTTGTAATATATAAGCGGTTTTTGATACCAGAATTTTCTTTTTTATGTATTGTTTCACTTATAATTGGCTTGGTATCCGTGGCGGAAAATGCAAAACTTCTCCGAGAAATGCAATAGAACGGAGCGAACAGCAATTTATAGAATCAAGAATATCTGCCAAAAAATTGAAAACGAAAAATAAGTATCCCCGGGCAGGATTCGAACTCAGGAAACCACTTAAAAATAGTCGCCGATTAGCACGACCGCAAGTCAATTTTTCAAACGTAAGAGCTGAATAAATACGGCGATCTGAGACCCGTTCTATGTCTCGATGGTGAGGAGAAGGTCGGCAATGATCGTACAACGTGAATCACGAGGTGAAAATCGAAAATTTGGGCCAGCAGGAGCGAAGGCGAATCATCATTTTTTGACAGTTCGTGACAATTCGAAAAACAAAATTTTCGTTCATCTGTTTTTTTGCAACATGTTTAATTTTTTACTCATTTATGCACCAGTAAGAGTTTGACAGAATTGCACCTTCATTATAGATACTATCTAAACTCTCTTTGGAAAAAAATGTAGCTTTTATAGAAATCATTTTACGAAAAGTGTCGCTGCCTCCCGGGCTATAATATTTACCACGAAATAGCAATACACATAGTGAAATAATTATAAATAAAGGTAAATAAACAGACAGACCCACAATGGTTAGCCTTGTGGTGGGTAATAGCCAAGTTATTCCAATTTGGTACAATAGTTGTAACTATTCTGCTTTTTACAATTATATCAATTGAGTATTTATATTCTAGAAAAAAAAAGTTATAATAAATAAAGAGATGTACTTATACAGAAATTGTGCCATAAATATATCTAACTTATCTAACAATCACAAATACAAAAAGCAGATGGTTAAAGATTATACACATATACACATATTTATTTAAGATAGGACTTTTTTCTTAAATTTTAACTATTTTTGTATTATTTTTAAAATTTTTATTATTATCTTCATTATTAAAACTTCCACTAACTTTTATAAAACAGCAAGTTTGTTTATTGTAACATATTTTATGGAATTTGAATTAAATAGGTCTTTTTGTCAATGATTGCATGTATTTTTAGTCCTGGTGTTAATTTTAGCCAATTTTCTATTTGCTTTTATATGAGATAAGACAGTTTATGTTTCTTAAATTTACAGGAATATTTGAATATGCGACTGAAATTAAATAAGTATAGCTTCTCTGACTTACCGTTTTTTTTTGTTCATTTTAGTAGTTACACGTTGTAAACTGATTTTGACCTTGTTTCAATACTATGACTGACAAGACTAGTTCCTTATTTTTATGCAGATTAATAGCCATACTTAAGAAGAAGAGTTGTCTCTAGTCAAATATTTCACTTTTTTCAAACAATGTATTTGTTGGGTAAGTATAACTTTTTCTAAATATAATTTTGAGTAAACATTTTTGTGTTGATTCTAGTTTTTCTAAGTAATTATTCATTAATTGAATATCTTCGATTATATTTATCAATATTTTTATTATAGAACTTAACTAATTTGACTTGTGTAAAATTTTTACAAGTTTGTAACATCAATAAACTATTTCTATTTCTATTTCATTATACCTCGCCATGCAAGTATTCCGTAATTAATGTGTGGTTGCACTAGCGCATAATACAGTATTTTGAGTTGATGACATCCAAAATCTCTCGAACATATTTGAATTTACTTAATAAACTTCTTAATTTGTTTATCGCGTGGTCGATATGGTCGATTCTATTTTAAGTGTGAGTCTACAATTACACCTAGATATTTTATCCTCTCTGTTGAATTTATATCTATATATATATATATATATATATATATATATATATATATATATATATATATATATATATATATATATATATATATATATATATATATATTGTTGTGTGTTTTTTTTTATTATTTTTGTTTTTTTTTCAATATCGTATATCGTTTATCCCTTTTCTCAATTTTTGTTCTACTTTAACTCACCTTTTCTTTTAGAATAAAATTTTATGATAGACAGAAAAATTTATTTATGGGCGCCACTGTCTAGGGATAAACACACAATCACAACAGTTCAGCATGTTTTTAAAAGACTCTCCCAGTGCGAGTTCACTCACTAGCCAGTCGTTTCAAAGATCATGTGATTTAATTAATGAAATAATTAAAAATGAAATCAATATAACAAATTTATTGGACAAGGGTAAACTCTTTGTGATAAATTGACATATATTCTTATTAAATAACTTATATAAAATCTTTCTTATTTCCTAATTTACATTCAATTTTTGTTTCGTTTACCCTTTTAAACGTTCTATCTTACTTATTTTAACTATACCTATACAATATAAAGGTTTTTGTTTATATTTTAAATAATTATGCATGATTTCCTTTCCAGGAATTTACATGTGACTTCTGGACCTTTGTAGTCCCTATTAATATGCTTTACTTCCTGAAAAGACATCATAAAACTCCCTAGAGATTCCAGTATCAAATGTGAAACAAAATATGTATAACAATACATCTTTAAACTTGAAAAACTTAGAAAGTACCTGGCTTTAACACAAACTTTACTTCAGTCAGTATTTCTCACATGAAAAACTAAATTAGGACATCAAATTCAGGGATGGCTCTTAATTGAGTTACTTTAGGTAAGTGACTTTGTTATTTACCTTTGAATATTTTAAAAGCGATCACTGAAATTTGAGTAATGTTGAAAAGTTCATTTGTATTTAAATTTTTCTATGACTTCGTTTCAAACCTTTTAAACTTGCTACTCTTAATGTTTTATTTTGTTATCAGGTTTGTTTTTCTTATTAAAATTTTATTGTTTGTAAAGTTTTCACCATTTAATTACAAGTATATGGCTTATTTTTTACAAATTTGTCTTTTTAGGTATGGAAACCCGCACTTTCCATTTTACAGAATTCTTTTCACCGTGAAGTGTTCCTGACCAATTATTGTTTCTGTACCACCTCGAAACTTGCCAACGATGGATTTCCCACACTAATTTTAACTGTTGCACTTGCACAAAAGGAAGGTTACCTTCTCAAGATAGAGTAAGATTTACAAATTTTTATACATTTTAAATTTACAAGTTTCTTAATAACAATTTATTTCTTTGTTATACCCAATTTCATTTTCTTTATGAGTACTTGAAATCCCACCAGTTGATTCTTTTAAAATGCACAACTTTAACTTTTGGTTTTTATAGACTGTAAAGCTGTAAAATTGATTTTCATTGACCCTTTTTGTTTGATACGCCTGTCTGCAATTCTTCCCTTTTTTAAGTTAATTATATCATGTCAATATATTACTTTTGTATCTAAATCAATTTCCAACTGTGTGATGTTAGGTAGTTTTTCCCTATAACAAGTAAACGGCATAAAGAATGTTTTAATGTAGTTTATAGTTAGTAATCTATGATGCATCGGTAAAGCTATTTTTTTTAAATCCTTCTCAGTCTTTATTTTTAAACTTGACCAAACCTTACTTGTATAAAAAATAGCCGTATCATCCGCGAAACTTATTATCTCGCCGTTTGTAGAGATAGTGAACAGATTATTATTGTATATATTAAATAGAACTGGTCCCAAAACTGTTCCTTATGGTACCCCTAGTCTACTGATCGTGCGGTGCTTCTTATATCATCTATTACTACTTGCTGTTTCCGATTTGTTAGATAGCTACTCATTAAATCATGTTCTACACCTCGAACGCCGATATTTTGTAGTGTTAATAATAATTTTTTATGACTGACTGTGTTGAAAGCTTTTACCAAATCCACGAAGATGCATATTATCTAGAGATTTGTATATTTTGTTAGACTGACCATTGGGTCTTCTGTCGATTTAGCTTCTCTAAATCCAAACTGTTTGTTTGAAAGTATGTTATATTTATTTAAGAACCGTATTATTCTCTTTTTGATTACTTTTTCAAATATTTTCGCAACACTGGTTATTAATGACATCGGTGTATAGTTTTGCATTCGAGTTTTATCACCAGTTTTATATAGGGGTTTTATTAGAGCATGTTTTGCCGTGATATGTTTAAAAACTAATTCTCGACTATATCAACATGTCACGAATTGCGCTCGCCCCGATATTTCCTAAAATATTTGGAATAGAAAATTGAAATTTGGAGGCCTTATTACACGACTAAAATGCCATATTTTCAATAAAAAATTTAGTTTGGTGCACATCCCGTTTGGCCGTAAATGCCCATCCATAACTTTCGATTTTTAAATGGAACACCCTATATATTTTTACATTTTTGGAATCTAGAGGAAATTTTGCATACAATACATCCATTTTGGTCACTTTTTGATAAACATTAAACATTTAATTAAAAAATCTATTTCTGAATCCAGACTGCTGTGGTGCCCAAAATATATTTTAGTTTGTGTGCTACGTTACTATAAAAATAAAAAGAGCAATATGATTGCATTACTTAATTCTCTAGAGGCGTTTAAAATTTTTAAATGTGATTTTTACCCACTAACTCGGTTTTTTAAATGGGAATTTAATCGTTCACCAACATTTTTAAATACCTCATTTTCATACGAATCTAATGACACCAAAATTTTGAAAATCCGCTCAGAAATATTTGAGATTTCAGCCAAAATACAATGCAACCAAGCTTTTAGAAACATGCGGCTAATAGATAATAGGCTTTGGAAACTAAAATGGCACATTTCTGTGTAAATCTGGTAACCTAATAACATTGGAAAAATCATAGTAGCCATTGAATGTAATAAAACAATATCAGCTGTCAGACAGATACAAAATAAAGCGTTGCGGAAATCTCTTTGAGTAAAAATTAAAGAAAAAGAATTAGTAGAAATGAAAAGGTCGATATGTTACTGATATATGGAGAGCGTCTCAAAAATTCAACTGCAGCTGCAGAACTGTATCAGCAACGATATCCCAACAGACGTCATCCAAGCAGACACTTGTTTGCCAGAGTGGAACAAGAATTAAGAAACGAACCCAATCAACAAGATGACCATCAAACATTTATTGTAAGTGAGGACAAAGAAATTGATGTATTAGGATTTGTGATGGTACACCCAACAACATCAACAAGGGAATTGTCAATGGAATGCGAGATTAGTCAGTCTTCGGTTTGCAGAATTTTAAAGAAACGTAAGTTTCGGTCTTATAAATACCAAATACACCAACATCTTTATGGAGATGATAACGACAGGAGGCTAGTATATTGCAACTGGTTCTTAAATGCAGTACAACAAAACCCAGGTTTCAAAGTATGTTTAACAGAAATAATACTAGGTACTGGGCTCAAGAAAATTCGAGGTTGGTAGGGCGGGGGAATATTCAGGAAAGATTTGGGTTTAACTGTTGGCTTGGAGTATTTGGAGATCGAATAATTGGACCCATATTTTTTGATGGAACACTTACTGGCGAACGATATTTATTCTTTTTACAAAACCAGACAGCAGAATTTCTTGACTTACTTCCTCTTGCCTATTTACAAAATCTGTTTTTCCAACAAGATGGTGCTCCCCCACATAATTCCAGAAGAGTTATAGAATATTTAAACAACTTGCATGGTGAACACCTTATCGCAAATCAAGGTCATATCAGGTGGCCTCCTAGATCACCTGACTTAACACCCCTCGACTATTATGTATGGGGCACTCTCAAAAATAAAGTTTATAAAACTTCTTCAAATACCCGTGAAGAGCTGCAAAATAAAGTTGTACGGGCTCTTAATGAAATGACGCCGGCTGAATTGCGTAGAGCCATTCAAGCAACTGTACGCAGAGCCGAATTGTGTATAGAAAAAAATGGTAGACATTTTGAACAATATCTATAAATGTCAATTTATGGTTTAATTATATTAATTATTTTAAAGATACCTACTGTTACCTAGTTTAAGTTTAATTGTTCAAACGAAATTGATTTTTATTTATTTATAGGCCCGATATCTATGTTCATTTAAATAAAACTCTGAAAACCGAACTCATGTCGCATTCTATTGCAAATGTCATTGTGGATGTAATTGTGTTTACCTCCACATACCTATGCTAAACTTAATTGTAACGTTCTTTGCGCTCACAATTATTAAATGTTTGATAGCTCAAGATTGCCTATAACTACACGAGTCTGTCTGACAGCTGATATTGTTTTATTACATTCAATAGCTACCATGATTTTTCCAATGTTATTAGGTTACCAGATTTACACAGAAATGTGCCATTTTAGTTTCCAAAGCCCACTAATCTATTATCTATTAACCGCATGTTTCTAAAAGCTTGGTTGCGTTGTATTTTGGCTGAAATCTCAAATATTTCTGAGCGGATTTTCAAAATTTTGGTATCATTAGATTCGTATGAAAATGAGGTATTTAAAAATGTTGGTGAACGATTAAATTCCCATTTAAAAAAACCGAGTT
Organism: Stenurella melanura; assembly: GCA_963583905.1. Lineage (NCBI taxonomy): Eukaryota > Metazoa > Arthropoda > Insecta > Coleoptera > Cerambycidae > Stenurella > Stenurella melanura. The sequence continues at coordinate 45,590,890 of OY757316.1, forward strand.
AGTGGGTAAAAATCAGATTTAAAAATTTTAAACGCCTCTAGAGAATTAAGTAATGCAATCATATTGCTCTTTTTATTTTTATAGTAACGTAGCACACAAACTAAAATATATTTTGGGCACCACAGCACTCTGAATTCAGAAATAGATTTTTTAATAAAATTTTTAACGTTTATCAAAAAGTGACCAAAATGGATGTATTGTATTCAAAATTTCCTCTAGATTCCAAAAATGTAAAAATATATAGGGTGTTCCATTTAAAAATCGAAAGTTGTGGGCATTTTCGGTCAAACCGAATGTGCACCAAAGATGGCATTTTAGTCGTGTAATGAGGCCTCCAAATTTCAATTTTTTATTCCAAATATTTTAGGAAATATCGGGGTCAGCGCAATTCGTGACTCACCCGGTATACTTCATTTATTACTCTAGGTTGTTTAATTAATTGTATGTATGAATAAAATTAATTTAAAAAGCCTAGCAAATATAAGAATAAGGGGGGTTTCTCTTAATTCAATCAGATCTTATTTAAGTGCTTAATAGATATCAAACAGTTACTACACATTCTGAGCAACACTCAAAAAAGGTATCGATTAAAACAGGTGTTCCACAAGGCTCTCTTTTAGGTCCGGTTTTTTTTCTGGTTTTTATTAATGATTTTGCACCAAATATATTATCAGATAGTACCGTTCTGATGATACCACATTTTTAAACATTGCTAAAACGAAAGTTGAATTAGAAGGAAAAAACATTTCAACATTAAGTCAAGCATCAGATTGGTTTAACTCAAATCAGTTAAAAATTAACAATGAAAAAACCCAATCCATTATGTTCTCAGGAAATACTGAATACAATTCAGTCAAGTTGCTTGGTATCCATATTGACTCAAAATTAAATTGGAATACACACACTGAACAACTGTCAAAAAAACTAAATACAACTTTATTTCAGATAAGAAAATTAATACAATTGACAAATGTTGACACAGCAATAACATTCTATTATTCAAATTTTTATAGCTTGCTTACATATGGTATCATTTTAAGGGGAAATGCATCAGACGCCGATCGCATTTTCAAAATTCAAAAAAGAGCGGTTAGAATACTAGCCTCAGCAAAATACAGAGAACATTGTAAACCTTTATATAAGAATTTTAAAATTTTAACATTAACCTGCGTATTTATTTATCAGTGTTTAATATATATGAAAGAGAGTAAACACTACTTACAAAATTCAGTATATCACACATATAACACAAGAACTAAGAATGATTTCAGCATTCCTTACCATCGATTAGTCAGATCACAACAACCAACAAATACCACTGCAATTAAATTATTCAATACTCTTCGGCAATACTTAAAAGACTTACCTCTTACAACATTTAAAGAGAGCTAAGTCTTTCGCTTTGGAAAAGACGTTTTTAAAAAGATTTTAAAAAGTCAAAAGTTCACAACTCAAAGAAATTAACTTATTTATTTTATAGTGTTACAATTAAACACATGTGGCAAGTTCGAGAATGGATATAAATCTAATGAGCTCTATAGCAAAACTCCTATTTATAAGCTAGGTATTTATTGTCTAGTAAGCAGCATGCATCATGTGGCCATTAGGTAACATCAGCATAATGTAGATAAGGATGCTCACATAACTCCTCCATCCCTAAGCTGAAAAAATAAAGGATTTTGTTTTTTCAGTATTTTTCGATGAATTCTCAGGGGGTGTGTCCTGGTTCTCTCGTTCGGCATCTTTCTTAAAGCTGAACAATGTGTGAAACAATTTTTGTTTCTTAGGGTAGATAAATTTCAGAAAGCAAATTAATAAAATAACAATAATTATAGATAAACATATATATAAGTCCGTATGATCACTTCTGTTAATGTCACTAAGTGTCTTTAGTTCGTGTAAATGGGTTTCGTCAGCCATGCGTTTGATGTCTGCGAGTCGATTCACTTCTATTTGTTTATAGGGGATGACTTCTTTGTTGTTCTCCTTGGTGGACAATGTTCTCACTGGGAGGATTTCCAAGGGTGTTCCAGGGATGAAACCGGCAATGTTGTAGAATTCATGTCCATGGATAGATATACTACATTTTTGGGGTATATATATCAGATGGGGTTGGTCAATGATATTGTAACCATGTTCTCCGCATTGCTTTTCTATTGTCATCTTAGTTGCTGGTATGGCTAATACATAGGCGTTATTTATTCGTTCCACAATGTCATTTTTTATGACGACGTCTGTAGTTTGGCAGGGTGCTGATCCAGCGCCGCTAAGTATTTGGGGTAGGCAATCTCCTTGTGATACGGTTTGTGTCACATGATACAAACACAGGTCCTCGATACGTGGGCATGGTAGTTCTTCATAGTGGTGATAAGTCGAGTTTACAAGGATACATGGTTTTAGGGGAATTATGGTTTTATTTAGAGCGGGTATAGGGAATAGATGGTAATAATCGTATAAACCTTCGCTCAAAATAGGGAAGTGAAATATGAAGCATATGGTTTGCTTTACATAATAAATTTCTGTTTTTATTAGTTCGTAATAACTCTGAATATTTTTAAATTCTGGGGTTCCCTCGATATACAGGGTATTCATTATCCTTGTCAGATCTATTAGATCATTAATAGGTAGAATAGCACTATGTATTGATTCTAGGTGTGCAAATAATATTGCATCTTGTATGTTGTCTAGTATGGTAATTAACGATAAACAATCTATAATCATATTGTCTAGATAATTTTGCAATCTTAAAAATAGTGTAAATTTATTCAAGCTTTGTTCAATAGTTCTTATTCTAGTATTTATTTGATTTTGATTAATAGTGATTTTTTCGAATGTTGATATTGTTTCGTTCATGAAATTGTTTGTAATTGTTAAATAATTTTCTAAATCTGTATGCATCTCTTTCTGGTTTGACTCTAGGATGGATATAGCGTTGTCATATCGTTTTGCGTCGTCTGAATCTAAGGTGCCAAAGGCCCATTTGGAAGCTTTTCCAATTATATTAAAAAGGCCTCTTTTTGTTCGAGTATTTCCTAACGGTTTCACGTTTTTCAGTTTATTTTCCGCTTGATTTAGTAAGTATTCTAGATGTTCATATATATTATTTAATTGCGGATATAGTTCGTCGTTTACATTTATAATAGGTTTTATTGTTTTCATATTTATTTTTATGCTTAATATGGGGGCATCAAAATTTGTTAAATCAACGTATTTTATAAATGAATGTTTTTGTGAAGTGGTTCGGGTTTTGCCTAACGAAAAAGGAAGGATAGGGTTAGAAATTTTGTCTATCTTGATTTGTGCTTGTACTAGCGACGTCAGGTACAATATGGCTAGTAGTCCCAGCATCTGAAACAGGTAATTTTCCTTTTAGATTTCTGGCTGGTTTAAGCGTAGATTTGTGGCGTGTGCCTTTTGTTGTTAATATTTTATTTTGTTGGTCTTGAACGACCATAACTGATTCGTAGGGAGTAGCGATTTTATTTCTGAGGGTTAATTTTGCATACGCGGTTTTGTGCGTGGTAATCGGTTCTGGTTCATTTCTATTTTCGTTGACTTTCGAAAGGTCTTTACTCTTTTCATTATTCTCGTTAACCATTCTTTCTATTATTTGTAAGTTTGTACTGTGTCTGTTAACGTAATCATTAATAATGTCGTGTTCGGACATTTCGAATGCCGTTTTATTATCGAAATCTCCTTTTATAATTTGAAAAGGTGTGAATTTTGTTGCTGAATGCATGGAGTTATTATATCCTAAAATCGCGTAACTCATTAACGTTTCGATCGTTTGTGTCTTGTTTAGTCCCGTATTTAATATACGTAGTCCTTCTAGTATAGTAGAGTGAAATCGCTCTATAGGGGATTTACTACCAGGATTTCTTACAGTTGTAAAATGTAATTCGATACTATGTTTAGCACAAAATTCTTCGAATAAATGATTTTTAAATTCGGTTCCTAGGTCGCAAGTGATTTTTCTGGGGATACCGTAGTGTGACATGTATTTTAGTAAACCTTCGCAAACATGAGTAGCTGTAAGGCAAATAGGGTAAGCTTGTCCGAAACGGCTAAAACTATCTATTACAGTTAAAAATTTCTGTTTGCTCACAACAAATGTATCTATGTACAAATGTTCAAAAGGACGATGTCCAATAGGGGTTGACTGAAATACAATTTTATGTGGATGTCGTTCATATTTTGTTTTCTGACAGGTGACACAAGTATTTATATAATTTATTACGTCATTATTTAAATTAGGCCAATAGTACAAATTTCGCAGGGCGAGGGTGGTTTCGTTAATACCGCGGTGTACAGTTTTTTGTTCGTGGTGGTATTTGATTTTTTCTTGTTGCGATTCTGGTTTTTCGATATCGTCAACGTAGTTATTTGTCTGTACTAATTTGTAAGCAGTATGTTGAAAATGTCGCTGCAAAATGGGAATTATTTCTTGCATAATTCGTTCGTCAATTAGTATTCCGTATAGTGTTTTAGGTTTTACATATTCTTTAAAAGTTTTCACTACTTCGTTTTCAAACATGTCTTTATTTCTACTAGGAAAAACTATCTGATATCTAGTTTTTGTTCCGAATGGTTTTGCGAGTTTTACGTGGGTACAGGTATTGTCTTTACTAGCTGTAATCATTAGTTGATTTTTAAATGTATTTATTGCATTTTCTGAAATGGGAATATTTAATATCGGGTTTTCGGTTGCGGAATGTATTGTTTCATTTGACGCCTGTGATCTAGGGGGACAAATTTGCGTATCCGAGATTACATTAATTTTCGGAGTGTTCTGCACTGTTAAGTCGGCGGGGGAAACATCCTCGTCTGATCGAAATTCTAGATCAATTAAATCGTCTAATGTTAATTCAGGGAAATCGGTTTCTAATTTGTTTTGATCCGAATCGTCTATATTGCCGTCAATAGATTTGTTTTCTATCGGATGTATTTCAGGCTGAATTTCAATACGCGAGAGAGCGTCTGCTACTTTATTTTCTTTACCCTTTTTGTATATTATGTCATAGTCATATTCCATTAATTTTAAACGCCATCGCATAAGGCGACTGTTTGGCTCTTTCAAGTTATTAACCCACTGTAGAGGTTTGTGGTCTGTGACTATGGTAAATTTTCGGCCAAATAGGATTGGACGCCAGTATTTTGTAAAATTAACGATGGATAATAACTCTTTTTCTATAGTACTATAGTTTATTTCCGCAGGGTTAAGGGTGCGACTAGCGTACGCTACTGGTTTATCATTACCTATAGTTCCTTGTGATAAAACCGCCCCGATTGCGTAGTTACTAGCATCGGTGGTGAGTATAAAAGGCTTGGTAAAGTCGGGGTATTGTAACAGTGGTTCGTTAGTAAGTATGTTTTTACAGGTCTCGAATGCTGACAAAAATTCAGGTGAATGAATAACTTTTTCGCCTTTTTTCAAGCACTTCGTAAAGGGTTTTGTGATTTTTGCAAAATCCTTTATGAATTTCCTATAAAATCCAAGTAGTCCTAAAAATGATTTTATTTCACGTGCCGTTCTAGGAATAGGAAAGTTTTTGATGGCTCGAATTTTGTTGGGGTTAGGTTTTATACCTTGTGGTGTAATAACATGCCCTAAAAATTCGACGTTCTGTTTTAAAAACTCCGACTTGTCTAATTGTATTTTTAATTTTGCCTCTCTCAATTTTGAAAATACTTGTTTTAGATTTTGAATATGTTCCTGAAGGGAAGTACTGAAAATAATTATGTCGTCCATGTAGACTAAACATATTTTATTTTGGAGTTCTCGTAAAACATGGTCCATCACACGTTGAAACGTGGCTGGAGCATTCTTAAGGCCAAATGGCATACGCAAATATTCGTAATGGCCATTTTCGACGTTGAATGCCGTTTTTTCGATGCTGTTTTGTTGCATCTCGATTTGGTGGAATCCGCTAGCTAAATCTAAAGTTGTAAAATAATTACACTTGCCTAATTTGTCAAGTATGTCGTCTATGTTTGGTATCGGGTATCTGTCGTTTATAGTTTTTTCGTTTAGTCGCCTATAGTCAACTACAATACGCCATTTCTTTACTCCGGATGCGTCAGCCTTTTTTGGGACTATCCAAATCGGACTGGACCAGGGTGATTGACTTGGTCTAATAATGCCGTCTTTTAACATCTTGTTAATTTGTGTGTTTACTTCGGTTTTGTGATAGTGGGGAAACCGATAAGTTTTTACATGAATGGGGATTTCGTCGTTAGTTTTTATTTCATGTTTTACTTTGTTGGTAAATGATAGTTTTTGATCAGGGTGATGAAAAATATCGGGAAATTTATTTATAAGTTTTAATATTTCTTCGCGTTCTTCCTCGTTCATATGACTGGTTCTAATTAAGTCATTTAAATTTTTATGTTGGCTTGTTTGACTAGAATAATCGGGTAATGCATCTTCAATATTATAAATTTCAAATTTTTCAGGATCATAAAGTGTGACATCAAAAGGTGTTCTAATTTCTACACATGAAGCCTGATCAGTATTATTTTGAATTTCAAATCTAGCACGAAAATTTTCTGCATAAGTTAAAGTTTCAGGAATGTATAGTCCGAAAAGATTTTGTTCGGGAACTAAAATATTTCCTTCACGTTTATTTACATAAAATAATTTATTAATAGTTTGATGGGGTGGTATTTCAATTTTTACATGCGTTTGCGTATGTTCTTCTCGATATTTGAACGGTATTTGAACTTTATCGTTGTATAAAACTTGTTCTGTAAAATGCATTTGTAAATCTAATTTTCGTAATTCATCTAGGCCTATAATTCCGTCGAAGTAGTCTGAAAAAGGATATAACGTAAATTCTATTTCTTTATCTGACTGTAATTCTTTAAAAGCTGGTATTTTTGCTTTGTACACAGCTTCGCGAGCTTGGCCTATCGATTGTAATAATGAAGGTGCTTTATACATGCAATTTGGAAAATATAATTCGGCTACAATTGGTCTCAACATGGAAACGTTACAACCGGTGTCGATTAATAATTTTAAATCGGGATTTGTCGTTTGTATGTATGGTAAAGCGTTTATATATGCATTAAATGTTATGTCTGTCTGTCTGTTTGAGGAAGTTTGAGAAAATTTGGATTCTCGAGATTTGGATCATAATTATCTATAGGGTCTTCTCTATATTCTTGGTTATATGGGTTGTGGTATTGATCGGGTATTTGATACATTTCATTTTCAGCAATTGAATATTGATTATCGAAATTTTCATTATTTTGTTCTTCAGAATAAAGGTAATTTGCATTTTCGGTATCGTATGTGACGTCGGATGGTTCGTCATTTATCGCGTGTAACTCCTGAATAGTGTATTTTGGATTTTGGGTGCGTTGTACCCAAGGGAACTGTTGTCTCACCTGGCCAGAGGTAAGTCTCGGCTGTGGGTGATTTTGATAGTTTTTGTTTGTGGGGAAACTTTGCCGTGATTGTATTGACATGGGTTCAGGTGCATGTTGAGGGGTTCTATTCTGATTTGGTCTGAACACATTTTGTTTTTGTTGATTTCCAAAAACTTGGTTATTTGTGGGAAATCTAATATTCATATTTGGTCTGGGCTGAATTGGTATAGGTTGACTAGGAAAATTTTGCTGTGGTGGAAATTGCAAAAATTGGTTTTGATAATTATATTTATATGGTATTTGAGTCTGGAATTTGTTAGAATTTTGTTGCGTTATTTGTGTTTTAACAGGTTGTTTGTTAATTGAATTTTGGGTCTGAATTTGAGTTTGTATAAAGTTTTCATTTTCAATATACAAATTTATGGCTTCTTCTAATGCTTTAGGGTTTCTAGATCTAATAAAATCACAAGTTCGCATATTTAAATTCCGTAAAAAGACTTTTAGACTTTGGGACTCATATTGATCTATATAAATTAATTTTTGTTGTTGGGTAATTTCTGTGACAGGTTTTGAGTTTAATTTAAAACATAATTTACTACGGTTTGTTTGAATCCGTCTAGCAAATTCATAGGATTTTCATTATGTTTTATCGTCATGGTAAATAATGTTTGTTCTAAAATGTCCAAAGATCGGTTGTCTCCGAAAGTACTTCTGAGATTTTCTTTAATAAGTGCCCATGAATTTAATTCTGGACGAGCGCCTATTAACATACGGGCCCTGTCTCTTAGTTTACCCGCTATTATGCGTTCGACACATTTATTTAATCCGCGATCTGTGGTATTTCCGTATAGGTCATAAAATTCATCAACCGCATTTATAAATGGTTCTAATTCGAGTTCCGTACCATCATAAGGTGCTATTGAGTCTGCATACAATTTCAGAACATTAATATTTATAACATTTTCAGTAGCCATTTCTGGAGTTTCTGTTTTTTCTGGTTCAGGTTTATCTAATGATAAAGAACTGAGTGAACAAAGTATTGAGTCTAATTGATTATTATCGTTCATGAGATGAAAAATATGATTTTACAATGTTTTCTTATAAAAATTAAATTTGATTGTAAATGATAGAATTTTGACAAGATCTGATCAAGAATTGTTAATTTTTGAAATATAAAATAATACCAAAAATTGTTACTTGTTTTATTTATGATGGTTCTTTGAAATTTGGAAACGGTTCACTTATTTTACGATGTGTGAAAAATTAATAAAGTTTTCAAGTTTCTTAAAATTACTTTTTCTTCTTAAATCTACGTTTCACGTGATTGTGAATTTGAACAGAAATGTTCTCACCTAATTAAATTGTTGAACAGAAATGTTCTCACCTAACTAAATTTTTGAACAGAAATGTTCTCACCTAAACTAAACTTTTCTTGGGTTTATACGATATATACCCAGGAAGTGAACAAAGGAAAACAAACTCGACTTACTTTGATTAGAAGAGGTGTCTGCTGCCTTTGGAGAAGTTATCCACCTGGAACTGCACTTGGTTCTTCTTGCAAATCTACTCAATTCAACTTGCAGTGGCTGTTGTCAATTTCCTTGATGGAAAAGTTGCACTATGCACTTACAACACGAGGTTCTTTTATTTAAGTCTTAAGAAATCAAAATTTCACGTCGATTTCTGCACGATGCACGGACCGACGGACTTAAATCTACACCGACTGCGCCAGCTAAGTCTTTCGCTTTGGAAAAGACGTTTTTAAAAAGATTTTAAAAAGTCAAAAGTTCACAACTCAAAGAAATTAACTTATTTATTTTATAGTGTTACAATTAAACACATGTGGCAAGTTCGAGAATGGATATAAATCTAATGAGCTCTATAGCAAAACTCCTATTTATAAGCTAGGTATTTATTGTCTAGTAAGCAGCATGCATCATGTGGCCATTAGGTAACATCAGCATAATGTAGATAAGGATGCTCACATAACTAGAGAGTATGAGAGAAATATTGATTGAAAACGCCTTTTATAACATAAATGAATTCATTGATTTTTTTTTTTTAAATAAACCTGACTAAATGAAATGTTCGTAGATGTGTTTTTTTATATATTGTTTGGATATTATGTTTCTGTTTGTTATATACTGTGCATTACCATGTTTTATCTGACATGTCCTATATCATATAAATGATCTCTTGGATAAATAAATAAATTGAAATTGAAGTTGATTCAAATAACAGCTGTTTTTAAATACATCATATGATAGTATCAGCGAGCTGATGTTCCGATATTGGGTCAGATACGTTCATCAGAAGAATAGTTATTTAAATTATAGTAAACTAGAATCATTCACCAGTATTTAAATAAACATGTATTCAAAATCGGTAAACAACTGTGCGTCAAATGGACTTTTCTCCAAAGAAAGTGCTAAATTTCCCACTGTGTGCCGCACCAATGCCGTCACAGTAGAAGGCATAGAAATCAAGATCGTACTTTTTTGTTCGTTAATAATTAAAACGTGGTTGAGGAATATAATTAATTAGTAATTATTTTACTTATTGTTTGAAGCATACATTAATATTACAAAATTATATTAATTTTAATAAATAATAACAAATTTTTGACAATAATTATAAAACATACAACCAAAAAAGGCATTTTTTCCCATTTTTTGATTTTTCGGCAATTATTTCCATATAATTTTTTTTTTATTTATTGAAAGTGGAAGTAAGGCAAAAGAAATGAGCCCTGTCCAAAGTCTGTCGGACAAGTTGAAAATTTCACTTTTTTTATAAATTGAATTAAACAACAACCGTTGAATACTATGGTCCACAAATAATAGAGCTTATGTGGAGCATCAAAAGATATAATTTCACCAAGTTTGCGCTAAATCCAATTATTCTTTTAAAAGAAAGAAATAAAAAACAGAAAAAACAGCTTTTTGCGTATTTCTCGAAAAATTTTGAGGTTGGGATGAAATTGCTTTGTACAAATGTTGTAGGTCTCTTTATTACTTATAACTTTTATATTTAACTTTTTTCCATAGGATGCGTAGTTTAGCCACAAATCGCAAGAAACTGTTCTTCACCCCTAAAAAGGAATAAGACTACTAACAGGTCTTTTCACGGGTCACTGCCCATTAAAATACCATCTTAAAAAAATGGGCAAGGCTGAGGACGAAAGTTGTCGATTCTGTACAAAGACAAAGGAAACGTCGGAACACATACTTTGCACATGCAAAGTACTAGTCCTGCAAAGGCTACAACACTTGGAACAGGTGATTTGGACACCTGCAGAAGTGTCAAAGTTAGCCCCCAGGAAAATTCTAGGATTCTTTAGAAGCCTAGGATTGGATGGGAACATATAGATATGGGGTAATCACAAAAGATCTTTATAGGTCGAGGTGAGGAGAGGTCAAACGCCTGAACAACCCAACTGTAATCTGTAATCACCCCTAAAAATTCACCACATTTCACCCCAGAAAGTCGGCGGTGGTTCGGACTATTTTTTCTTCCTTAGTTATGATATGTTCCACAATATTCCACTATAAGTTTGCTGTAGCGACTTATTTTGTTATCCAACCCTAATCTAACCTGGTCTATTTATTTATAATCTAGGAAAATAAGCAAAATAGTTCCATCTAGGTATTGTTGGAATTTCTGCAGGGGGTGCTCAAATGTTCGTAGGGAGTGCCGGGAAGCCCCTGGCTACAGGCCTGGTATACAGTATATGTTTTCTTAACCGCTTATCAAGTCACCCAGGTACACCTTATCCCAATCTTATTATCCGGGATCTTTGTTCTTTACCGCACACTTTTTATACCCAGAATAAGTCTGAGATAAACTATGACTGCTTTAAAATCCATAATTTCCTGATAGGTAAAGAGAAATATTTAGATAGTCTACGATACCGGCTGCAGATTCACAATTTACCAATGCGTGTCAACAGAACTTAATTTTAATACATTTTATTTATACTTTTGTAAATACAGAATCTTACCAAAGTTTTATTTTGCTTGGTGAAGTAGTTACACAATTTTCTATATCTTTTTTCTTTTGGTACTTTAAATAGCTATATGACTATTGTTCCATTTATATGAAGTAACTAAGAATTTTGATATGAAATATACTGAATGTCAGAAAACTGTCACAGAGAAGCTTAGATATCTACATATGACTTTGAATTAATTAAGTCTAGTTGAATAATATTTTTAAATCATGTGTTTATGCTTCCAGAAATATTTTTCGTGCTTTCAGGGACCCAGTTCTTTAAATGGTAGGAATTAATTCTAGACAAAATTTTCTCCTACTGAAATTCTCATGCGAATCGACAAGTCGCGAGAATTGCTATTCTTGAACCTCCTAGGAATCAAATTATTATGAGAAGAACGTCATGGCAGTGGGACGTACAATCGGGTGCATGGAATGGAGAACATTACGGCAAAGTTTCGACACCAGACTGCAGCACTTGCACATAAAGTAAACAGAATCTTTTAACAACTCGTTCAAAGCGTGGTAAAAATTATTAAATTTAACTATAGTTGAGTTTAAAATTGGGAAAAGCATATTATTATACGAAGGCGTGGAAAGGACATAGTAAAAATATTTTTATAATTGCCAGTTTAAACTTGCAATTATCTATAATTGCAACTTTAAACTTGCAATTATACATAATTGCAACTTTAAACTTGCAATTATACCTAAAGGAAATTATGTATAATTGCAAGTTTAAAGTTGCAATTATAGATAATTGCAAGTTTAAAGTTGCAATTATGGATAATTGCAAGTTTAAAGTTGCAATTAGGTATAATTGCAAGTTTAAAGTTGCAATTAGGTATAATTGTCTAATTGCAAGTTTAAAGTTGCAATTATGGATAATTGCAAGTTTAAAGTTGCAATTAGGTATAATTGCAAGTTTAAAGTTGCAATTATGTATAATTGCAAGTTTAAAGTAGCAATTATAGATAATTGCAAGTTTAAAGTTGCAATTATGGATAAATGCAAGTTTAAAGTTGCAATTATAGATAATTGCAAGTTTAAACTGACAATTATAAAAATATTTTTACTATGTCCTTTCCACGCCATCGTATTATTATACAATAATGCATCAATGCTGCGTATTTGGATGTAGGAATGAAGGGTGCCACTCATTTCCAAAAGAAGTAAACGTTAGAAAGCTATGGGAAGCGGCAACACGTTGCAAACACGTTCGGGCAAAGAAACACTCTAAAATGTGTTCACACTTTTATCATGTAAGACAACCAAGTATGATTTTATTCTGAGCATAACCTAAAATCTTGTTATTTTTAGCACTAAAAAACACCAGGCGCATTTTGAAAAAAGGAATAGGATGCCGTAATATCACAAACGTACAGTACAGGTGCAATATACAAAAATATTTCATTCAAAAAACTAATTTAATATATAGGTTTTGTGACGTTTTCATAGAACACAGTTTACCATGACAGTTTGTTTACTGTATGTAGTAGTGGCGCCATCTGCGCCGAGCTTTGCGTAATGTTCCCTATTCTATACTACTGTACAAATCTCCTTTTAATTAATTTTGATGTAAAAATGGTTTTTCAGATGTCAATCTAAATTATATTTTTATGGTTATTTATTGTTTGTTCAACTTTACAAAAACTATTAAAAAATAAGTTACAAAAAATACTTAACAGGAAATATGTACGCAATAATTCAACGTAAAAAACTACAGAAATCTTTATGTTTAAGTTAAGAACTAAAAAAAGTCAATATCCCGTTACTATTTGTAAGCGATTCATCATTGAAAAAATTAAGTTTCTGAAATTGTATGTGTTCTGCATCTCTTGCAATGCCTCAAGTATAGTATTCCACAGATCATCTCTATTTGTAGGCTTAAAGTTTCGAGAGTAAATTTTTTTCATCAAATAGCCCAAAATGTTCACCATCGGATTGAGATCAGGGCGCTTCGCCGGCCAAGGTAAAACGTTAATATTGTCCGCATCTATCCAATTCCTTATAATTCTTGCAGTGTGTACAGAACAATCTTGCTGATATACAAAATTTTGTCGCGGGAATCAGCCATGCCTGATGGTAGCATGACGCCTTGTAAAATATTTTGGTGAACATTTGCAGTCAACCGTTCTATAATTCTGAAGCAACCCCCAAGTCCTTCAGCACTTATCCAACCCCAAACATTTACTGAAAATTTCCCACTGGATCTGTCTTGCTGAACATATTCTTGATACCTGCAATGCTTGTTTGGCTTATACACCCGAATTTTTCCATCGTGAAAAGATTGAAAACATTTTTCATCCATAAATACCACGAAACGCCAGAACTCATCGTTAATAAATTCATTGGCAAAGTGTAAACGCCTCTCTTTATTTAAGTGCGTCAAATAAAGTTTCTTCTCCGCTACCCTACTTCTAAGTCCGTAATTTTTTTATCTTCTACGAGCTGTCCAAACTGATCCTGGAAACTGAGTTACATTCTTTGCTCTGATTGCCGTATCAAAAGGATTATTTATAATATGATTAACCAACTCATCATCCTGTTGTGCAGCCGAAACTCGCTTTCCACCAGATCCTGGAGCCCTTCGATACATGTGTTCATCCCAGCGTTTTTTAATATAAGCAACGAGACGCTTAAATTTAGATCGTCTGCCATGGCACTATAAGATCACCCATCTTCAATTTTTGCAATTGCTCTGGACTTTTGAGCTTCAGACAGAATATTATTTGCCAAAATGTCATTCATTGATACATCATCTGTCATAATAAATACGGGTTTTTTCGTTGAACTTTTTCCCGTATCAGCAACCAAAATTTAATCAGTGTTTTGTGCTCTAGTTTTTATTGTGTTAATGTTAAGTATTTTAAGCGTGCTGTGCAGACATAGCGTAATTTTAATGTTAGTTTTAAGCCACCATTGGCGGCTGGAGTTTTAACTAGTTTGTCCATTTTATTAAGCCGAACCGGTCGCGATCCGCCCAACCCTACGCACACCACGGCGCTACACGACGTGGTTGTCTGGTTGGCTCCGGATCACGATCCGGGGAGGCAATGTTGTATTGTTGTATTTTAATAAATTGTTTGATGATGATGATGATGATGATGATAATGATGCCATAATAAATAAACACGATGTCTGTCAAATGCCGCAATTCTCTGTAGTTATCACAAGTGCCATGGTGGTTCCATTTTGTACATTTTTTAAAGTTCTCTGACTAAATGAAATATGTTCTACTTGCATTCACAGTATCCCAAGCAATGTTTGTTGATAACAAACAGAGCCATAATTAATGACAAATTAGAGGCATAATAATATGTAAATTCCTTAATTTTTTATACCAACTTTCTTATTTTGAATGGAACACCCTGTATATTTTCCACTTTTCGAATGGCCATGAAATTCTGTTCCCAGGCACAACCTATACTTAAACCCAGCAGTTTCGGAGATATTTGACATATTATAAAAAATGTGACAGGTGCAATGGTTTGCAAGAACCGCCATAACTTTCTTCGTGTTGGAGATCCTCATGCGCTGTTTGGCTCATGGTAAGAGCACAAGGTGAGCACATTTTTCATTCTAAACAAATTCCATGATAGTATACCAAGTTTTCCATTTTTCACGTTACAGTTGGTCAAATTCAAACCTCAATTTTTTTTAATTTCAAATTCATTCTGTATAAAATTAAATTCTCTTTTCTCCCCTATAACCATTGTGGGGGAAAATGTTACAACTTTTTGAAATACTTATTCGCGATTTTCTTAAATATTCTAGAATTTTTAGTAAAAATTATCAACTTAGCCATGATTAGAATTAATCATCAATATCAGTCATTCCATTATGTCAAAAAATGCCAACACGTTTAAATTGCACTCACGAAGACTTTTTAAATTTGTTTATTATTTATGGAGAATGTGATAAAGTAATATCAAGAACATTAACACATTTGCTACTCGATACCCACAAAAACAGAAACCATCACCAAGCATATTGAATAATTTTAGAATATTTGACTCTGCCAATTCAGAAAGTCAAAAGAGGAAGCCTATTGTTGGGTGACTAAAACATAGAAATAGCAATTCTTGGATATTTTCGAGGATTTCCAATGATGTCATTAAGGTAAGCTGCTCTGGAATCGGCATTATCCAAGGATTCAATTCACAGAATCTTATCAAAACCTAATTTTAATCCATTCTCGTTCCATATGGTTCAAAAGTTAAAAGAAACAGATTTCCTAACGAGAGAAAATTTTTGTGAATTTATTTTAATAAGGCATGAAGGTGACAATTTCTTTATATCAATACTATATGGACAGACAGAGGCTAAATTTACCAAAAATGGACTTTTTAATCGACACAATTCCCATTACCGGAGCGACTCGAATCCTCATATATTCAGAGAGCGAAATTTTCAGGAACATTTGCAGTTTAATGTTTTTTGTGCCGTAAGAAACGATAGAGCATTACAATTTTATGAGCAAAATTTAAATGGTAAGATAAAATGATTTCTCCAGCTAATTTGTAGTTACAATTTTTTGTGTTTTTAGGTGAGAGATATCTAAATATTCTACTATATTTCGAAAATACCTATCTAGACAATTTATCTCTCGCCGAACACTGACAATTTTTTTATCAGCACGATGGTGCCCCTACACATAACTCATACTTGATCAGTAATTTTTTGCAAGAAGTTTTTTATAATCAATGGATCGCCAACAATGGACCGTTCCCATGGCCTCCTCGCTCGCCCGATTTATCAGTTCTGGATTCTTTTGTTTGAGGAACTATTGAAAATTTAGTTAGAAGAACCAGTCCGAAGGTGCGAAAAATGTCTGGAGGTTCGAGGACGAAATTTTGAACATTTATTGAATTAAAATTAAAATGTATTTTTAATTCATTTTATCTTTGCTATTTTAGTTTTATGCAATTCGGATTTTGGATATATTTTATTTACTTTAACCCTTTCATTCCGGCACTGGTTTTTACATGTCGAGCCCGCAAAACGGCAGCGGGAGACCCTTGCGGAACCGTACAAATTTAGCCATGTAAATTCAAATAATCAATTAAATAAACATTTTTTTTAAATATAAAAAAACACAGACTAATATGCGTTCTACAGTGTTTGGTGATGGTTCCTGTTTTTCTGGGTATCGAGTAGTAAATGGGTTACATGTTCTTGATATTGCTTTATCACTCCTTACAAATAATAAACAAATTTAAAAAGTCTCTGTGAGTATAATTTAAACGTGCTGTAATTTTTTGACATAATAGAACGACTGACATTAATGATTGTTTCTAATCATGGCTATGTTGATAATTTTTACTAAAAATTCTTGAACATTTAATAAAATCGCGAATATCTCAAAAAATTGTGACTTGAACCCCTACAATGCTTATACTAGAGAAAATAGAATTTAATTTTACATAAAATGATGTAAAAAAATACAGGGCGTTCTATTTGAAATAAAAAAGTCTTTGGAATTTGATTTTACAATATGTAACGTGAAAAATGGAAACACCTTATACTCTTCGTCGATTTACTGCACTTTTTATACAATTGTTGCACATTCTATAGGATACTCTTCGCAGTTTTCTTGTAAATAGTGTTAGTTTTAGACATTTTTAATTTAATTACAAAACAAAAAAATATATATACATTTTTCTTTATTTAAAAAAATTATAACTTTTTTATTCATTGATCGATTTTGTTAAAAAGGTTTCTTCCTCTAGCTAACGCTAACTTACTACTGTCCTAATTTCAATACAATCGGACTTTTCGTTCTTAAGTTATCGTGCTTACAAGAAACGTGACGGACGGACAGACGGACGGACAGACGGACAGACAAACGGACGGACAGACGAACGGACGGACATTTTGAAAGGTGTTCAGAATTCGATCACCAACACAGTGATATGAATTTTTTTTTCTACGAGCAATATTACCGAAGTGTGCCGATCGAATGCAACATACTCTTCGTTTTGTATTTACGAAGAGCATAATAAGTAAGTTGGTATCGTCTTCCGGTATAACCGGAAGTACCACATGCTTCTAATTATTTTGGTTGGATTGGCCACGCTGACTTTAGTAACTCCCTAAATTTTCAAAATTCTTCGTTGCATACTTTTCCCAATATCGATCGATTCAGTTCCCGGTGAAACACCATGTATACACCCTGTATATATTACACTTTACTCTTTTCCGTTCATTTTCCGTTAAAACGGATTGTTCACCTGTCACAGCGAGTCATTTGGAATATTATCTACGTAGGCTACGGTACACCGCGCACCGTAGTTGATGTCAGTGTCAGAATTTTCAGGTTGATAATTTCAGATATTTTAACCAATCATAACCCATTTTCGGTTGACGTCACGCTGTCGGCGTGGGGGTCACATACCTCATTGTTTTGTTTTGTTTCCTAGAGATGGGTACAAGCTGTTATTTATTTAATAAAAGGTTTTAATTGCTTCTCCTAGCAACTCATCTCTAATAATTGTTTTCATTTGTATTTCTGTGTGATTGGATCAGGTTTGTGTGCCCTCCAGACGGCGGTCAATACAATGTGTTAAATGTTATTCCAATTTTGAAAGTATCTGCATGGCTATACTGTTTCGATATATATGCTCATGATGATACAAGAAACTTTTTAGATAAGATAGGTAAATTTCTTTTACATAAAATAAAATACGTTTTCACTATAGTGCCGTACTCATGCATATTATTTTAATTAGGTTTAATATAAGAGCTCAAAGTATTTATACCAATGCGATGAGTGCATGAAAATTGAGCCTCATATTTCTTAACTTTTTATATTGGGCGCAAAAAAGCGCAATAGTATATTCAATACCACTGTTTATTTAAAGAAGTTTCACAGAACTGCTAAATTTAAGGGTCAAGCTATTTAATATTAAGTAATCATGGTTTCAGTTTGGTCTATAAATACAAAATGACATCATTAGCAGGTAATGAAATCCCTTGATTTCTTAAAATTGTATAAAAATTAAAATTTCAAATACATTGGTAATTTTAAAATTGCTGCTGAAAACCTAATTCTGGCGGGGTACGCAAGTTTCAAGTTCCACAACTGCGGGTCGTTAAGGTGGCCATTCCCCAGAAAGAGACATCCGATAGGGAAATATTTATTATTTTTGCCTATAACTTTTTTTTCTTAGTATGTATATTTAGAAAAACTATAAGAGTACCTATGTAGAACCATAAGAAGGCTATTGCTATGAATTTTCACTCAATAAATTCAGAAGTTTGCAAAATAGCTAGATTTAAAACTACGAAATAGGAAGATTAACATAATTTTTAAATTTAAATCGAGTTATTTTGCAAACCACTGAAATTATTGCGTGAAAATTCATAGTAATAGTCTTGTTATGGTTATACTTAGGTACTCTTATAGTTTTTTAAAATATATGTACTAAGAGAAAGTTATGAGCAAAAATAATAAATATTTCCCTATCGGATGTCTCTTTCTAGGGAATGGCCACCTTAAATATAGATTTTAGCACCCGCCAAACGGAGGCCTGCATTGCACAAGTCAGCGGTAACAATCCCGGTTATTAACCAAGTCAAGGGATGTTCGCAAATATTTGGTGGGGAGGTTCCAGCCGTTTCCAGTAGCTGTCCGTTTTATTATTAACACGCTTTTATTATCTTCACATGTACCCTAATAGCACATGGACGTCCCGAAAACGTCCCAAGAACGTACTCACAGGACATGAAAACGTCCCGAGGACGTACTCTACAGACGTAAGACGTACCGAGGACGTTTGAGGGACGTTCCGTGTCAGCAAAACGGGGTGTCCCGAGGACGTCCCACCCAGGACTTATGTGGGACGAATGTAGGTCTAGAGAGGACGTCCTGAAAACGTTGTTGGGACATACTATGCAAAACATATAGGTACCTCCCCCTCCACCACTTTTAAGGTGTATTCACAGCAGAGGGTATTTATGTTCCTTTTTGGGTTTTCTAACCACATGCATTTTTTTCGAAATAGAATCCAGTGATTGTATTCTATTTCGAAGGGAATAAATGTGGTTAGAAAAGCCAAAAAGATAAAAAATGACAATATATAATTACCATGTAGAAAAATTATTCAATTAGATTCATTTTAAAACTTAGTACTTTTATTTATCAACACCAAATGACAAATGTAAGCGAACATTTTATTTCTATTGTGCTATTGCAAAATAAGTTATGGCATTTGTATTTTTTTAAATTAACTTCTTACTCTACAAATTCAAGTGTCAAAAATACAATTTTTATGGGATTTAAAAGTTATATATTATAATACCTAGTACAGTATAATATGGTTATATATACATTAAGTCATATTGAATATTATAAGAAATAAGTCAAGTATGCAATAAAACGTAAGATAAATGTATATCTCACCTTTTCTTAACGTTTTGCACACTTCGTCTTTTTATAATTATCTTAGTTTATATTATTTTCTAATATTCTCTCTTTTTAGACACCCTCTCTGTTCTTTCTTTTGCCCTCTTCAATCACGATGTAATAGCCATTTCGGTGTCCTTCCAAGACTTTGAAGCGTTAGCGTCTGCAGCAGCCTCTGTGCAAATAAAAGAAAAATTAACATTTCAGGTAAAATCTTGGCAAAAAACATTATGACTAATATATGCCACTTGATGGCAAGCTTATATTTAAAATAAATTGTTATAATTTTCTTGGTGTCCTATTTAAAAAAAAATCACAGTTTAATGTGAACATTTTTTTGTTTAACTGACTTTTGCATTTGAAAGGTTCCCTTGTTCATTTAAAAATTTTAAGAACACCTCTTTATATGAATGATTGATTCTACAAATAATACCAAAGACCGAGAGAAGCAGAAATATATGTTGACTAATGCTACCGCAGATTAATAACATTATTATAAGTTTAACGTTATATTTTTTGGCAATATTATTACAGAATTCAAGTAAAGAAAATGGCTATGGGTTAAGATGCATTAGGATTTACGGTTAGAAGCAGATTTATTAGGTTGAACATTGATGATGTATAAAAGTTTTTGTACGTACGTACAGCATAATTTCAGAAATATATAATAAATAGGGCATATAAGTTACAAATTTGTAAATTTTCCTCAAAAAGTACCTTTATTAGTTTTTTCCTTATATTAATTTACTGAAATCCCTAAATATACTTTACAAGTTTCTTGATGTTTTCTGGCGAATGTTTTTATTACTCGATGTATCAAACCTTACCTATTAAAAGTTTCATCACCTCCACTTGTTCATCAGAGATGTTGAACCGTCTATAACACTTCGTTTAACACACTGCATGAGTAGGTACTTCTTTTCAATTTTTACTTCCCTCGCATACCGAAGGGAAGTATTGTATTTATAATAATGTTTAACCAACAATCTTCTTTTAAGTGAATAAGTTCGCTCCATGATAAACAACTAAAAACTACATACTCAGGTTCACAGGTGATCTCCCATTGAATTTTAACAGAGCCAAATAAGGTGGGTGGTAGTATATTTATTATAACCTACAAATAAGCCGCACCAAATTTATCTAGAATAAAATATCGATCTAAATACTTATATATTAATAAATCAATTAAATAGACTTACCTGTTTTTGGTACTTTCTTTTGTAGCTGTTAAAAGTGACTAGTGCCAGTGTGCGGAAGAAATTAAAATGCAAAGAATTTATACAAATTCTTTGTAAAAATTATGCAATGCCTGCCAAATTGAATTTCCCAGTTTGACAGCAACTGAGTAACATTACACAAGCTCTGCTTAAATATTGCGGTGAAAATGGCTGTAATATAACCGAAACTCATGAACAAAATAGTTGAAACGAATATAAGATTTCTGAAATCAGAAAAATCAAATTGACAAAATTTAAATGGACCATGAAATATGAAAATATTTTGTTATCAAAAGAAATTTTGTTAGTAAAACTTTTTAAGGATTGTAATTTCATTTTACAGTTCTTAATTTCCTTTTTTAATCATATCCTCATCTGCACAAAAAAAAACATCACTCCTAGAGGTTATTTCACAAATGTGTTTAGGTTTGTCCTGACTAGACTCTAGCAGGATGTCCTCAAAACGTTTTATTCAGAACGTTTTAGGGACGACAGCAAACGGACGTCCTTGGGACGTACCATGTAAACCCGGGACGTTCAGACCAAACGAGGACCTAAGTGAACGTCCTGGGGACGTTTGGTGTTATCAGGGTATCTATCAATCTATCAATGTAACGGAATCTTTCAACGTAATTTTCACCCAATTCTAATTGTTGTATCATCTTGAAACTTGGCAATTGTGTGTAGCTCCGATGACAATACAATATAATATACTCAATGTTATAATATGATCAAAATGGCCGCCGCCCCGAGATGGCAGATTATCATTTTATTTACAACCCCCTTGATATGGGTATCAAAAATTCAAAATGGCGGCGTCAATGGCGGATAGGTTTAATCAATTATCATCGGATTCGACTAAAAATCAGTATCTGCGGGTTATCGAGGTTCCAGATTGGAATTAACTGGTCCCAATTTTTAAGACTAAAGAATAAAAAATAAATAATAGTAGAAAAAAAACTAAAAAAACTCCCTTTAATAGCAAACCAAACTAAAAAATAATACAATACAATACAAACAAGCATGGCGTACTTGATATCAACTGGTATGAATATTTCATAGTAATAAGCACCCCACGGTTTTTTGTATTGTATTATTTTTTTAATTTTTAGTTCGGTTTGCTATTAAAGCGTGTTTTTCTAGTTTTTTTTGTTTTTTGTTATAATAATAGGGTCTTGCCGTTTTTTCTTCTTAACAATAATCTTCTGTTCACAACATCTCGACGGATGTTTTGTGTCATTTACCTTTGATATCAACAAATTCACCAAAATGTCAAATCGATACCAGCTAAAATGTTATGGACAAGATTCAGTTGTCAATTGAAGATTTCATCCTTCTCGCATTTATATGTATTCTAGGTAAATTCCTACTGAGTTTATTTGTTCAATTTGCTCGGATTACAGTTTGTCTCTCTTAGCTGTATATCACGTCGGATAACATCATGCCATCTATCGCGATTGCCTGTTAATATCGGATAGACTGACAGGCGACAATATTGCAACAAATGTGAATTATAATGATGACTATGATTGTTCCACTTTGATGTTTGATGGTACATGTTTAATCTACATTCAATGTCCTCAGCGTTATAATTTTGTTCGTCTATTCTTGGCCAAATAATTGAGAAGGCGAACGCTTGAAATTAGATTAAGAAAGGTTAAGTAACCCAACAAAGCATAATCCCAGGATTTTCTTAATTTTCTTAACCTTCTGAAATGCATGAATTCAATTTATTTCTGCTCTTTCTAAATTAGATTAGTACATGTCCTTCTGACAGTGTTTTATATATTTCTTTTCCTGAAGTTCATAGTTCACCCCAGTATTTCCAGGACTCCTCTCACGTGTAATTATGTTCTAATTTATTTTATTAAATGTGATTACAACAGCTATTGTTCACTTCAGGAAACTTTAGTCTTGCGGATGTCTTGTATGTGATAAAAATAAAACAGCACTTATTTTTCAGCAAGTGTATTATCTCGGCAGTTCCTCCAAGAATGCAAAGATCAAGAATTTTAACTTGTGACACTCTTAAGTATTACTATTCCAACACCTAAAATATTTTCACATGAATTACCGATCAAATAACTCTTATGAAAATGGTCTACAAAAATATTTCAGTTGCACCTTTATTTTATTATACATGACTAATAGTAGAGCTAACATATTTTTTAGCTGTAGGGTTTGCCAAGGCCGCCGAGAGGGGGGTGCGGCCGGTACAAATTAGCAGGGCCCGGGCCTCGTAGGGGCCCGGGCTTGGCTCTTGTAACATGTAGCCCATCTCTCTTCAGACTTTGCAAATAACAAAAAATATCAAACTAAAGATAGAAATGATTACAAATTATAATATGAATTCTTAATTTACTATTTATGATTATGTGAGCAGCAGCAGCGAGTGTATGTACCTAGTTTATCCAAAGTCATATAAGTCATTAAGTCAATTCCAATGGAAACAGAGACTTATGACGTCGGGTATCGGTACTTTAAAGGCGACGCTTTGCAATTTCTTAGACTACTGTACTCTTTACACTGACCACTGAGACTGCAACTAAGCAATTGTAACATACCGATTATCTGGTTGATGGTTGTTACTTTATTACCTATTAATTTATATATTTCTATTTCATATCATATTGTGTTATTTGTTTCTGAACTTTATGGCTTTATGTTTGTTATGTTATATGTTTGAAATGTATTTTTAGTTTAAATTTAACGTGACTTTTAAAAGGAGGTTTTGTTCCCTATAATAAAAAATACAATTTCAAGGACTTTGATCTTTTTTTTGGAGTGGGAGGCCCAAGGCATTTTCAAATACCGGGGCCCGCCCCGGCTCTCCACGGCACTGGGTTTGGCACATATGGTCTCATAATTTACCTGTTTCTGCTCTAGAGCACGAATTTCAACTCAAACATTTGGCTGATACTTTCTGAGGCACTAGGAGTCAAATTGCTCACAAACATACTTTCCTCTGTAGTTTCCAAAAGACAAGCTGAATTACAGTTACAGTTTCAAAGTAAAATATGCTACATAAACATACACTATATGTAAAATTGCGGTAGTCAAATCTGTTAATCTGTTTAAGAGTACAAACAAATAGTCCAGGAGATTGAGTTGAATTTCAGTGTCATTTCCTACCGACCGAAAATAACTGAAAACGTTAGTACTCCTTATTCTAAGGAAGAAAGTGAAACTTAGCTGGCCCACTAGTGAGCCGTTCTAGGGGAGATAATGATGAAATCGCAAAAAAAAATCAGGTCATTTCCTACCGGCTTAATTACTTCCAGATCCACGTAGTGGGAAGTTTTTCCTTGAAATAAGTTTAGAATGTAATGAAACGTCGAGATTTTAAATTTGAGCGAAAAAAAATTTTGATACACGTATGAATTATAACGACATCTGGAATTATATTTTGAGATGATTCCGTTGAAGGGTTGGGGGTTATTTAGGCGTAAATAGGGGAATAATAGTAAAGCAAGTGGTAAGAGTACAGAAACTTGAAATTCTAGTACATACTGGAAGTCAAAGCGTCAGATTTTTTTGCAATATTTTTCAACCCCCCGCCACCCCTACTCCATTATTGAAGGGGTTGATAAAATTAAATTGAGATATTCATTTGAAATTTGGTACACGTATTAGTGGCGTGTGTGAGTAGGGTACACGTAAATAATCTGGGCCGTACCAAAAGTACCTACCACCCCTCCCCCGTTTTTGAGAATGCTGAACACGGTGGCTGTAGTATAATTTCTCTTTGGTGTTGTGCAAACCCCTAGACGGCCAAAAACCACCCCCAAACTGGGTTAAACGCCCAGGATATAGATTTCAAGGTTCAAAAATATCCTACCCCTCTTTTTGGAGGGTGTTGAGCACAATAGTGATGCTGAATATTTATTCCGATTCCCAAAACCCCTCCAACGGCCAATAATCGTCCCGAAAGGGGTGATTTTTTTTACATATATCAGCGGCAAAACGTATATATCGCCGTTTTCGAGGATGCTGCATATTTATTCCGACCCCCCGCAACCCCTCCAACGGCCAATAGTCACCCACGGAAGGGGTGAAAATCTTTTTTTTATGTATCAGCGGCAAAATGTATATAATCCCGTTTTCGAGGATGTCGAGCACGATCTTGATGCTGAATATTTATTCCGACCCCTCCCGCAACCCCCAATGGCCAATAATCAGCCCCGAAAGGGGTGAAAATCTTTCTTTACTATTAGCGGCAAAATGCATATACCGCCTGTTATCGAGGATGATGAGCATAGATAAAATAATGATACTTCTCTTCTTGAATGTAATTGTCTTTCTTTCCCTTTAGAATTTTAATTGGAGGGGTTTGAAAAAAATCGAGTACCACCACCTTGCCCAGCATCCTCGAGAACAGGCGGTATATACATTTTGCCCTGATTAAAAAAAATATATTTTCACCTCTTCTTGGGGTGTTTATTGGCCGTTGGAGGGGTTGCGAGGGGTCGGAATAAATATTCAGCATCACCATCGTGCTCACCATCCTCGAATACGGGGGTAGGATATTTTTGAGCCGTAAAAATTATATCCTAAGCGTTTAACCCCGTTTGGGGGGTTTGCGCAACTCCAAAGAGAAATTCTACCACCCCCATCGTCTTCAGCATCTGCTAAAACGTGGGGGGTAAGGTACTCTTGTTACGTCTCAAATTATATATCATTTTCGGGTTTTCTTCCGACTCTCATATGCCACTATATGTATTATAACGACATCTGGAATTAGATTATATCTTGAGATTATTCCGTTGAAGGGTTGGGGGTTATTTAGGGGTAAATAGGGGAATATAAGTAAAGCAAGCCGGCGGTGGTAGTAATAGAAACTTGAAATTCAGGGTATGTACTAGAAGCCAAAGCGTCAGATTTTTTCATAATATTTTTCAACCCCCCACCACCGCTACTTGCATTATTAAAGGGGTTGACAAAATAAAATTTAGATATTCATTTGAAATTTGGTACATGTATGTATTATAACGGCATCTCTTTACCTAACACAAAATCATTCTGGATTTTCAAGGAGTTACCTCGGTGACTTGAGAAACGATTAAGAAAACATATATTAAACATAAACAAACATATCTGGAACTATATTATATTTTGAGATGATTCCGTTGAAGGGTTGGGGGATAAATAGGGGAAAAAGCAAGCTGGTAAGAGTACAGAAACTTGAAATTCGGTGTATGTACTAAGAGCCGAGGTCTTAGATTATTTATAATATTTTTCAATCCCCCAATACCCTACTTCATTATTAAAGGGCTTACTAAAATAAAATTGAGATATTCATTTGAAATTTGGTATACGTATGTAATATAACGACATCTGGAATTTTGAGATGATTCCCTTGAAGGGTTGGGGTTACATACAGGTATATAGGGAAAAATAAGCAAAGCAAGCTGGTAAGAGTACAGAAATTTGGGATTTGGTGTATATACTAGATGCTAAGGCCTCCGGTTTTTTTTGTAATATTTTCCATCACCCCACCACCCCCACTCCCTTATTAAAATAGTTGATAAAATTAAATTTAGATTTTCACTTGAAAGGTATTATAACGATATCTGAAACTAGATTATATTTTCACATGATTGCGTTGAAGGAGTGGGGGTAAGTGGAGGCAAATAGGGAAAAATAAGTAAAGCAAGCTGGAAGAGTACAGAAATTTGAATTTCGGTGAATGTCCTAGAAGCCAAGGATATTTTAACAATATTTTTCAACCCCTCCACCACCCTTACTCCATTATTAAAGGGGTTGATAAAATTAAATTGAGATATTCACTTCAAATTTGGTAGGAGAAACAATTAGATCAGCTGGAGGTGTTTGGCCCAGAATACGATCAGCTGAAGTTTTCATTCGTGAAATAGATAATTAGTCAAGAATTAGTTAGTTTTTGCGTTCACGGAAAGTCATCAGGATCATGGCCTGACTTGGAGTCGCTGCAGATACGTGGAAGTGATATCCTACTGCTTGAAATTTTGAAAATTTTCTTGACTAATTATCTATTTCACGAAAAAAAAAAACCTCAGCTGATCGTATCCTGGACCAAACAGCTTCAGCTGATCTAATTGTTTTTCCACGCGGAACTCGAACCCAATACCGCGAGCGGAATCTTCATAGTACCAGCTGAAGCTCTTTAGTCCATTAAGCATGCAGCTGAATAATTTTCTCACACTTTATATGATATCAGCTATCATATATTTCAAGTTGATGCCGTAGGAAATCATATGAAAAAAGTTTTTTCTGTACACTTCGAGGGTACAGCTGAAGCTTTTCGGCCCTTTCTAGACGCAGCTAAAGCTATTATTCTGTTCATTCACAATGTCAACTGTTTACAAGAAAAAAGTAAGCCGGTAGGAAATGACGATTTTTTTTTGTAATTTCATCATTACCTCTCCCTAGAACGGCCCACTAGTGGGCCAGCTGAGTCTCGCTTTCTTCTTTAGAATAATGAATTCTAACGATTTCAATTATATTTGGTCGGTAGGAACTGACTTTTTGAAATACAACGCAACTCCTAGACTAAAACGTGCAACATGGTTCTTCTGATATGTTTGGCCCATGGACTTCATAGACTTGCCATGACCGTTAGAGAATGTTATCATCGATGCTAGCAGACTCATATCAAGTGTAAAGCAAGTGTTTTCAAAAGCGCCAGGACGCAGAAAATATTTTGTGGCCCTCTGATCGAGACGCTACTACCTTCAGAGCCTATTTTGAGGCAGTGGGACACTTGAATACAAGCATCATCTTACTATTAACCATCGATTTGTAGTTTGGAATGTCCTTCATCCACTATTGGTGTATGGTAGGTACATTAAAAAGGAATTCAACAAAACGTGTTTGATAAACAAAACCGAAACCTCCTAATAGTGAATGATCACGCGGTTTGCAGTTCACTTACTCGACCGCTGTCGCAATACTAAACGGTCACTACATAATTCGATGCATATAGAACACAATAATATTCTCTGCCTTCTAATAGTGACAGTGGTAGCTGTAAGTGACCTTGATTTGTACGTTACAATTCAACAAACGAAATAAGTTGAAGTGGTGATATCGGGCCGAATCTATTATGGTTATCAAAACAGTAGATTTCAAAACAATCTACAAAAATCAAAACAGTAGTTGACCAATCTAAAGAAGTAGATAGCCGTTTGTTTGTCTTCTAATTCTGAATATAACGTTCTAACATCATATTCACAATTTTAGTTTATTTTCATTGTTTCTCAAACTAGCACAGAGGCTCGCACTCTGTGCGTGTTTGAGAAAGAATTTTAAAAAAGTCTCCTTTGTTTTTCCATTAAATATCCAAATATGATACCATTCAAATTGTGAGAATACCCTGTTTTTTATAAAAGAAAATACTCTAATTCTTTTAATTTAATTTTCTGTTGAAGATTGGAATTTTGCTTATTTTAGGAATTAAAAATTGGTTAGTCACGAATTTTAAATAAAAAAGTAGGTAGTTTACATTAAATAGCCAGGTATTAGTTACTCAGAATTGACAAATATGACCTAATGTATCAGTTCATTCATGGCCAACATACCTATCCGAGCATCGGGAATTTCATTCATGTTTCATAAAGAAGCCACACTAATGGAGCCGGTTTTTTTACCTTTGTATTTCGTATGCGACGAACATCTCTTATGCTAATTTTATGAATAAACTATTCATCATGTCATTGTACCAGTGACGATTTCTATGTAATCTTCATTTGTCTACAAGAAGAGATTTCTATTGCAATTTGTTGTGCAATGCTCATCTACTCAGTATGTGTAAAAATATTGACTGATAAAAACAACAGATCTTCACTTATAATATAAAATATAATTAGTTCCTACTTATTCATAGAAATTGTCTTGGTTTTGCATGAAACAACTTTATGAGTGGCTTTATGTCTCTGATGAGCTCCAGAATAAGGGCGAAAAACGATTCAAACGCTAAGCATTTCCAAGGAACAGAATGATAGATTTCATGAAAATGTAATCCATTAGAATGAAAAAGTTTTAAGACAAGTTGGGTTCTTAAAATTCATTTTAGGCCTTTGTTCTCGTTTTTAACTGAATGTTCATGACCGTAGGGGGTTATGTAGATACTAGTTTAATCTGCATAGCCGTAGGGGACTGTGTGGATGCTAATGTTAGAATGAGAATTTTCAAATAAGAAATTAGACAAATTCATTTTAGGATTTTAGTTTGCTAGCATAACCAGAATTCAGGTAATCGAAAGATTTTATTAATATTTTTACACACAGTTTTTCTTTTAGTTCTTATAGATAGTTGCTATTTTCTGCTGTTTGCAAAATCCTATAAAGAATATGTTTCATTACAATTATAAGCAAACAAATAATAATTCACTTTTAAAAATCATCTACTCAGCGCGGACTAATTTACTTTTTTATCATTAGAGACCCCCGACTCTATTTAAAATATTACAATTAATATTTAGGATTAATATCTTTTATTTCAAAATTATTAAAATATGTTGTTTTGAGTATTTAACAAATAATTTTCACACACTTAATTTTTAATTAATCCAGTGGATTTATAAGCCAAAAATCGCTAGAGATCGAAGAAAATTCCTAAAGCTTTGCCAGAAGTATTAGCAAATGCACCGACATCGCAATACGAAAAGCTCCCACCACTAACGTCTCAAATAGCACGGACCTCTCTTTAAGAAGTAGTGAAGACGTCGTAAATACATTGATTTGATTTTTATTTATTATCTGCTCCACAGGTAAATATCCATTTACAGTGAAAAAGCTGGGGAGGGCCTTAGCTCGCGGTAAAAAATGAATTAAGCGCTTTTTAGACATATTTTGTACACCCTGTATATTGTTCTCTTGAAGCAATCCCTTTTAATTTCCGTCTTCCAATTCCGGGCCGCTTTTCAATTCGGAATATTTTTCTATTTCATTACCTATACTTAATACCTTTTCAATTTTACTTTTGAATTTTTTTTCTCTCTTGTGTAATAAACTAAAAATTAATGAACAAATAACATTAATAGACTAGACTTTGCTCGCTTTGTGTTTATGTTGGCAGCTTCCCTCTTTCTCCTGTAGTATTCCCACACTACTTGCCCTCGTTTTCATCCTTCCAGATGTTGTTAAATGGGTACCATCCACTTCACCGTAGGTAAAACTTCACTGGACCCTTGCTTTATATGCACTTTTAGCCACTATTACAGTTCAAGATGTGTCCGAGTTATTCAGAGACTATTCACCACATTTTATTATTAATTATTAATTGCTTAAGTTCAAACTTATAGCGGGTGTAACAGGTTCATTTTCCTTTATTTTTGAAGGTAATTAATTGAAATTTAGGATATACTACATACATAATAAGCGGCACATCTTGACATACAATTGGGTTTTTTCACTTCCGGTTTCGCCGGAAGTGGCACTAACTTTCGATTTTTAAATAGAACACCCTGTGTATTATTACATTTTTGAATTCTGCATAATTTTCTAAGTCCAACAACGATGCCAAATAAGTGACATTTCAAATATCAATTTTTTTTATAATGTAATATTACTTTTCCATTTAAGTGTGCCATGACGGTTCCGATTTATTCTAAATGATCCGTGTAATGATATAAAAATCGAAATCCCGTTAAAAACACTAAATTACGTGATTTATGAGCAAACAAAATTCACCAAAATGGTTTTTGGGGCAAAACTCAATATTTTCAAATGGAACCATATCGGTACCGTGGTACCATTTATTAGTACTATTAATAAGGAATTTATTCATATATCGTATTAAAATGTGTGATGAACACAAACAAAATTACCGCTAAAAGAAAATAATAAAATACAATTACTTCCACATCCACGTAGTGGATTGGAAGTATTACTTCCACATCCACGTAGTGGATTGGAAGTATAGTAATCGCAAAAAAATTTTCAAAAATTTTTATTCGTGAAATAGGTTTAGAATGTCATGAAACGTCGAGATTTTAAATTTGAGAGAAAAAAAATTTTCTGTCTGTCGGTCTGTCGGTCTGTCTGTCTGTCTGTCTGTCTGTAACTTTTTTTGTCCGCACGTTTTCTCCGGAACGGTTTAAGATATTGACTTGAAATTTTGTACACGTATATATTATAACGAGATCTGGAACTGGATTGTTTTTTGAGGATATCCGGTGAAGGGTTGGGGGTTAAATAGGGGTAAATAGGGGAAAATAAGTAAAGCAAGCTTGTAAGAATACAGAAACTTGAAATTCGGTGTATGTACTAGAAGTTAAGGACTCACATTTTTTTATAATATTTTTCAACCCTCCACCACCCCAACCCCATTAATGGGGTTGATAAATTAAAGTTGAGATATTCATTTGAAATTTCGTACACGTATGTATTATAAGGACGTCTGGAATTAGATTATATTTTGAGATGATTCCGTTGAAGGGTTGGGGGTTAATTTGGGGTAAATATGGGAATATAAGTAAAACAAGTTGGTAAGAGTACAGAAACTTGAAATTCGGTGTATGTACTAGAAGCCAAAGCGTCAGATTTTTTTAATAATATTTTTCAACCCCCACCACCCCTACTCCAATATGAAAAGGGTTGATAAAATAAAATTGAGATATTCATTTGAAATTTGGTACACGTATGTGCTATAACGACATCTGGAACTAGATTGTAATTTGAGATGATTCCGTCGAAGGGTTGGGGTTTAAATAGGAGTAAATAGGGGAAAATAAGTAAAGCAAGCTGGTAATACTACAGAAACTTGAAATTCGGTGTATGTACTAGAAGCCAAAGCGTCAGATTTTTTTATAATATTTTTCAACCCCCACCACCCCTACTCCAATATGAAAAGGGTTGATAAAATAAAATTGAGATATTCATTTGAAATTTGGTACAAGTATGTATTATAACGACATCTGGAACTAGATTATATTTTGAGATGATTCCGTTGAAGGGTTGGGGATTAAATAGGGGTAAATAGGGGAAAATAAGTAAAGCAAGCTGGTAAGACTACAGAAACTTGAAATTCGGTGTATGTACTAGAAGCCAAGGTCTCAGAATATTTATAATATTTTTCAACCCCCACCCCACCCCTACTTCATTATTAAAAGGGTTGATAAAATAAAATTGAGATATTCATTTGAAATTTGGTACACGTATGAATTATAACGACATCTGGAACTAGATTATACTTTGAGATGATTTCGTTGAAGGGTTGGGGGTTATTTAGTGATAGATAGGGGGAAATAAGTAAAACAAGCTGTTATGAGTACAGAAAGTTGAAATTCGGTGTATGTACTAGAAGCCAAGGCCTCAGATTTTTTAATAATATATTTCAGCCCCCCACCACCTCTACTCCATTATTCAAGGGGTTGATAAAATGAAATTGAGATATTCACATGAAATTTAGTACGCATATGTATTATAACGACATCTGGAACTAGATTATAATTTGAGATGATTCCGTAGAAGGGTTGGGGGTTAAATAGGGGAAAATAAGTAAAGCAAGCTGGTAATACTACAGAAACTTGAAATTCGGTGTATGTACTAGAAGCCAAAGCGTCAGATTTTTTTATAATATTTTTCAACCCCCACCCTTATTAAAAGGGTTGATAAAATAAAATTGAGATATTCACTTGAAATTTGGTACACGTATGTATTATAACGACATCTGGAACTAGATTATACTTTGAGATGATTCCGTTGAAGGGTTGGGGGTTAAATAGGGGAAAATAAGTAAAGCAAGTTAGTAAAAGTACAGAAATTTGGGATTTGGTGTATATACTAGAAGCGAAGGTCTCAGGTTTTTTTATTAGTATTTTCCATCTCCCCACCACCCCCACTCCCTTATTAAAAGAGTTGATAAAATTAAATTTAAATTTGCACTTGAAATTTGGTACATTTATGTATTATAACTATATCTAAAACTGGATTATATTTTGACATGATTGCATTGAAGGAATGGGGATAAGTAGAGGTAAATTGGGAAAAATAAGTAAAGCAAGCTGGTAAGAGTACTGCAACTTGAAATTCGGTGTATGTCCTAGAAGCTAAGGCCTCAGATTTTTTAATAATATTTTTCAACCCTTCCACTACCCTTACTACATTATTAGAGGGGTTGATAAAATAAAATTGAGACATTCACTTGTAATTTGGTAGACGCATGTATTATAACGACATCTGGAACTAGATTATATTTTGGGATGATTCCGTAGAAGGGTTGGGGTTAACAATAAGTAAATCAAGCTGGTAAGAGTACAAAAATGTGGGATTCGGTGTATATACTAGAAACCAAGGCCTCAGATTTCTTTCTAATATTTTTCAAACTCCACCACCTCCGCTTCATTATTAATGGGATTGATAACATCAAATTGAGATATTCACTTGAAAGTTAGTACACGTATGTATTGTAGTGACATCTGATTGAGATGACTGCATTAAAGGGGTGGGAGGTGGTAGGTTGGTATAATTTCCACATACTAGAGTGCAAATATAGTTAAGATGTTTCTTTTAAAGTGATTTGGATGAAGAATCTGGATGTGGAAGTAGTGATTCCTTAGGCAGCGGTTTTTTATTCTAATTACCTTGCTACACATGGTTTTGGAATACAAAAAATTAACAAAAAACATTACAACAGTTGTTCAAAATGCTGTCCATTAACGTCAATGCACTTCTGAACTCGCATAGTTGTTTCTTGGAGAACGTTCGCCAATTGCTGGGCCGTTATGCTATTAATTGCTCGTCTTACTCGTAGTTCCAGGTCTTCCTGGGTTGTAACGGCGGTTGCATAGACAATATTTTTTAAATGACAAAGAAATCAAGGGGCGTTAAATCAGGTGACGGAGGCCACCTCGCAGGACCATTCGTCGAAATTACATTTTCTCCTAATCCCCGTTGAAAGTAATCAATTACTATCCTTGAATTATGGGGAGGAGCGCCATCTTGTTGGAAATACACTCCCTATCCTAAATCTAAAGGTAACTCATCTAAAATGTCCTCAATCTCGTTTTCCAGGAGTGTCAAGTATCTGGCATCAGTCAGAGGTCCTTCAAATATTATAGGACCAATGATTCTACTACCGATTATTCCAAGCCAAACATTGAAACCGATCCACACTTGAAAGTCTCTCCCGTAATAACTTTGGATTTTCTTGTGACCAATATTTTGTATTTTGTCAGTTAAATAATCCCAAATTTGTAAACCTTGACTCGTCCGAAAATAAAATCAGTCCCAAAAAATCATTGTTTGGCTGCACGTTATTATACGAAATCCAATTGCAATATTCCATCCTACGTTCGTAATCACTTTCGTATAAATGCTGGTGCAATTGGTATTTAAAAGATTTATAGTAGTATTTGTGCAAAATTCGGCTTACTGTTTGGTGACTGATGTTCAACTCAAACCCAACTTGCCTTAATGAAACAGTCTTATCAACTTCTATTCGAGCCAAAATATTAATTTCCGTTCCTTCGTCAATAATAAAGTTTTCTTCGGATCACTGTTAGGCTCTCTTCGAAATTGGTTTTCAACACATTTAAAATAATTTTTCGCTGGACATTGTCTATCAGGATATCGTCCGCCATAAAGGTCCATAGCTGCAATCGCATTTTTTTACTTTCCCCATAAATAATTAACATGTCCACGTTTTTATCTCTTGTATAAGTTTGCAGCATTTTGAACACAATTAACATGAATTTTAAACAATTTTTAAAGACACGTTAAAAACACCGTTAAACCAACATGTTTGACATGCTAAATATTTCATTGTTTTCAAAACCACCTTAGTTACTTTTTAACATTTAATTAGAACAAAATTGTATTTTCTTATTTTCTTTTGGCTCTAATTTTGTTTGTATTTATCGCACATTTTAATACCACATATAAATAAATTCCTTTTTAATAGTACTAATAAATGGTACCGCGGTACCGATATGGTTCTATTTGAAATAATTGATGTATTTTTTTTTAGGTGGAAAGTAAAATTGAAGTTAGATCTCAGAGTTCTAATGGAGATGTCCCAAATCAACCCAGACCCTCGATATTTAGAAAACAGCGAGCTGCTGTTTCAAAAACAATTTTGATGAATTTTATTTGCTCATAAATCACGTAATTTAGTGTTTTTAACGGAATTTCGATTTTTGTAGCATTACACAGGTTATTTAGAATAAATCGGAACCGTCATGTCATGGCACACTTAAATGGAAAACTAAAAATTATATTATAAAAAGAATTGATGTTTGAAATGTCACTTCTTTGGCTTCGTTGGAGAATTCAAAAATGCAATAATATATAGGGTAAAATCGAAAGTTAGTGTCGCTTCCGGCGAAACCGGAAGTGAAAAAAAAAATGAATTGTATGTCAAAAAGTACCGCTTATTATGTGTGGAGTACATCCTATATTTCAATCAATTATCTTCAAAACTAAAGAAGAAAAGGGGGGTATACCATGAACCTGTTACACCCGGTGTTGCGTGAAGCAGAATTTTTTGAGCCCCAATACCGTATAAATTTTTATGATTTAAAGAGGAGCGGCTCGGCATGCGTCTAGTCTTTCTCACGTCTTTCACATTTTTTTCATGTTTAGTATTAACTGATATCATTAATAATTTATTAAAAAATAGAACTCAATGAGAAAATGAGCATATTTACTAATTACTCTAAAAATAAACAACACATTTTACAGGAACAAATTTAAAGAAAAATTGTAAAATGGAATAAACAATATTGTAAAAAATTTTGTTGATCGATATTAATATTGACATGGCAGTTACTAATTAGGATGTCTTTAAAACGTCTTTGTGACTTAGAAATCAGACGTCTTAAAATCGTCTAAGGTAAGATGGCTTTCAGAAATCTTTATAAGGAATTAAACGTTCAGACCAAAATACGACATGATATTTTGAAGACGACTTGTGCTATCTAGGGTAGTTGAATCGTCCCTTAAAATTGCGAAAACCACCTCCATATTTAATTTACCTCGTGCCTCTATTAAATCGTTTACTTTTAGAAAAAAAATCTTATAAAACATTCTTTAAAAATTGTTCTAATCATATGTTTTTGAAACGAATAGTGCTCTCGCAAATGCTGTGCGAAGATAAAGGTAAATTGGAACGTTATGCTTACTACATACCTATCTCGGGGTTTGACTTAGCCCTGTAGCCAGGGCAGGTGGTGCCAGGAGTACACAGTATTGTCAGCTTCTCCAATACCTAACTGCCAATTTTTAAAGCAATTGCGATGTCACTAGTGCATCCGCCAAATTCTCAAATACAAAAAACTTTTATCCATTTTTGATCAGTTTATACTAAACACAAATTAACGACATTCCCCAGGCGTCGAATATAACTCTACAATTATGCAATAGGCTCCGCAGAAATTGCTTAGCCATTCCAGAGAAATGTCTGAACAAACCTATAAAAAACATACATACTGGTCGTACTAAGAGTCTTCTCCTTTTTACTTCCACATCCACATAGTGGATTGGAAGTATAGTAATCGTAAAAAAAATTTCAAATTTTTTTCTTTCTTGAAATAGGTTTAGAATGTCATGAAACGTCGAGATTTGAAATTTGAGCGAAAAAATTTTTTCTGTCTACCTGTCTGTCTGTCTGTCTATCGGTCTGTCTATCTGTAATTTTTTTTTGTCCGCAAGTTTCTACCGGAACGGTTTAAGATATTGACTTGAAATTTGGTACACGGAACTGGATTGTTTTTTGAAGATATCTGGTGAAGGGTTGGGGGAAAAATAGGGGGAAATGTGTAAAGCAAACTGGTAAGAGTACAGAAACTTGAAATTTGTTGTAACTACTACAAGCCAAATTTTTTATAATATTTTTCATCCCACCACCAGAGGTAAATAAGGAAAAATAAGTAAAGCGAGCTGGTAAGAGTACATAAACTTGATATCCGGTGTATGTCCTAGAAGCCAACGCCTCAGATTTTTTAATAATATTTTTCAACCCCCCACCACCCTTATTCCATAATTAAAGGGGTTGATAAAATAAAATTGAGATATTGACTTGAAATATAGTAGACGTGTGTATTATAACGACATCTGGAACTAGATTATATTTTGAGATGATTCCGTTGCAGTGTTGGGAGTTCAATAGGAGTGTATATGAGAAAATAAGTAAATCAAGCTAGTAAGATTACAGAAATTTGGGATTTGGTGTATATACTAGAAACCAAGGCCTCAGATTTCTTTCAATCCCCGCCACCTTCGCTCCAATATTAATGGAATTGATAACATGGAATTGAGATATTCACTTGAAGGTTAGAACAATTATGTATTGTAATAACATCAGATTGAGATGATTCCATTGAAGGGGTAGGAGGTGGCAGGTTGTGAATAGGGGAAAATAAGTAGGGTAAACTAGAATACTAGAAAAGTCATTTTTATCGTATATGGCAGAAACCAACGCCTCAAACTTTTCTATAACATCTGCCCCAAATATTATTAAAATTCTATGACCAATAATTTCCACATACTAGAGTGCAAGTCTAGTCAAGATGTTCCTTTAAAGTGACTTGAATGAAAAATCTGGATGTGGAAGTAGTGATTCCTTAGGCAGCGGTTTTAAACGTGTTTAAAGTCAGTTGAAAATAACACATTTTATATAAGTTGCATATTAATAAAACCAAATATTATTCATACCAAGGACGATTTAATTTCCAGTGTGATACGTCTCTTGGAAAAAGACAGAATTATACAAAAATTTGACTTTAATGTCAATAATAAAACAGCCTCTACGGAAATTCTGCAATAATTCAATTTTTGGCCCTTAGATTTAACACAGGAAATAAAAATTTGTTCTATGATTGTAACTTCCTTTCAAGTTACAATATAGTAATTGTCCTATTGCAAAAGTCACATCAGCTACTAATAATAATTTACCATCAAGTATAGCTATCCCTTTCTGTTCACACAACATTTTTATATATCTCTGTTAATAATAATCTTGGCCGTACGTTTGTATTAAACTTGTATTAGTTTGTCTTTAATGTATATTATCTATGTTTTTTATTAAATGCATTGTCAAATGCTTTCCATTTAAACATACGAGGTAATGAATATGTTGTAAACTTAATATCACTTGGAATTATACTTGTAGATATTCTGATTAAAAATAAATAAATAAATACGATGCTAGATAGTCGCTTTAGGGGAAGTATTTCTTCTAGACTCGAGCTGTTGGCATGTTGTTTTCTTAATAAAACTAAATTTGAAATTGAATACTTACCTCATTCATTAGAAACCTGTACATGTACATATTCGAATGGAATATTTGACTAAATATACATATAAACATAACATAGTCTATAAAAATAATTAGTAATGATATTATACTAATATTAATAATTATAGTAACACAATTGTCTATTCATAACAAGCAGTCAAGGTTGACACTTTTAGTTTCCAATTTAATGGCAGTTATCCTTGAATTTTGCCTTTTGAATTGTACTTTTGGAAGAACAACAAATAATTATTTCAAAAAATAATAACAGTGACTATCAAATCTACTATAAACAACTATTATGTTTAATCACGCAATGATAATTCTTATACCTAACACCACTATATGACGGTTGAATAATAATTAAATGTATACCTCGCCAATCGTTCAGGGTTCAGAGTTTCTTTTTAATTGTCTTATTTGTATTTATGTCCTGGCGGGGTTTATCTATAGCTATTCCACTCAACCAGGATACCTATGCATAGACATCAACACAATAACCATTCACCGCGATATTGCCATCTACCGACTCTACCCTATGATAGGTAGACAGAGCCAACTCAACCTGAGGAACAAGCTCACGCTTATCAGGACCATCATTGCACCTATTCTGTTGCCTGGGAATATCAAGCAATCACCCACTTGAAAAGAATACAAGCTGTGGAAAACGTCGCACTTAGGCATGCCGTGGATACACCATGGTTTGTCAGAAACGCCGAAATCTTCCTGGAACTGAAGTCATCCGGGAGAGAGCGAAGAATCTATACGCCCGTGCAGCAGAGCATAATAATCTGTTGGTCAGACAGGCGACTGACTACAACTCCAACGACGCTCCGAGGCACAAGAGGTCGAAGCTCCAGATCCTGGATGACGGGTAAATATAACGTAACCATTTTTCTGTTTCAGCCCGACCTTCAAGCCACGCCGCAAGGAGACAATGACCAAAAGCACCCAAATCACCCGATCCCGGGGGTACCAAGCAAACAACCAGCTCTATACCCTTACCCAACCCCGCCCCGGCCTCTGACGCTGGAATAAGCGTCTTTGTCTGAACACAATCCTTGAGCTAAACAGTTCACGCTTCCTTCCGCCGAAATCGGAGCACATGATGCCTATTGGCACCCTGGGCTTCCGACAGTCAACACCTCCCAAACCTCTCCAAACTCCGAGAAGGCTCGGCAACGGCCGTTCCCTCTCACTACAGACGAAATACACTCCCGGGAGCCGACATGCCAGCGAAGGACGAAGACCAAGACAGAATAGCGCGAGAAGAAACGACCCAGCTGATAGGGTCCAACAGCCAAGACTAGGGGAGGTGTGCTAACATCACCTACACCGTCTGCATTTGCGGGGGGGTAGATGAAAAAGCAGGCCCACTCCTTACGAGGCCGGTCCAGGTCTACAGCAATGATTACGGCAAAGAGCTCAAGCTCGACCCCTAATCATCCGAGACCGTCATCTTTAGTCAAGAATATTGGCCCGTCATCTACCGCAGCTGAGACTCGAACTCATGAGAGATGACAGCGACTCCACTCAACAGCGGTCTATCAATCAAAACATGGCTGAAAAATATTATGAAAAAATCTGAGGCCTTGGCTTCTAGTACATGCACCAAATTTCAAGTTCCTGTACTCATACCAGCTTGCTTTACTAATTTTCCCCTATTTAACCCTATTTAACCCCCAACCCTTCAACGGAAGCTTCTCAAAATACAATCTAGTTCCAGGTGTCGTTATAATACATACGTGTACCAAATTTTAAGTGAATATTTCAATTTTATTTTATCAACCCCTTTAATAATGGAGTAGGGGTGGTGGGGGTTGAAAAATATTATAAATAATCTGAGACCTTGGCTTCTAGTACATGCACCTAATTTCAAGTTTCTGTATTCGTACCAGCTTGCTTTACTTATTTTTCACTATTTACCCCTATTTAACCCCCAACCCTTCAACGGAATCATCTCAAAATATAATCTAGTTCAAGATGTGGGTTATAATACGTACGTGTACCAAATTTCAAATGAATGTCTCAATTTTATTTTATGAACCCCTTTAACAATGGACTTGGGGTGGTGGAGGGTAGAAAAATATTATCAAAGATGTGGAAGTAAAATTACACCAGATGCTCGCAAAAATGTTATATGAGATTTTCCTTCAGTAACTGTTAGTGGGAGGATTAAACATCACAAAACCACAAAAATCAGTTCTGAAGGTGCCGCGCAACCCTCCCAAAAAACCACCCCTTCGGTGAAAGAAGCCGTACTGATAACTCGTTAACCGTTGAAGATATAAAAATGTGCTCATCATAAAAAAGATAGCTTGGCTAATTGCTTAAAAAGAGTCCTCTTGTAATTTTCTGGTTTATGCCATGATTTTCGAGAAAATCGATATTGACATAAATTGCAAAATTTGTATTTTTAATGCGCCCGAATTTTGATTTATTTGAAATTTTTTGTGCGCGGCCTATAGAAAAAGTTGAATTGCTCGAAAAGGAAGAAAAATCAAAATGAGTTTTAAAGGGGATATAAAATACTCTTTTGTGTTCCATTTTTGATGACAATTGATATTTATTAGTATATAAAAATAACAATATGATATAGCTATGTCTTGATTTTTTGTGCATCTAACTATTCACAGGCCCATAAAAAATAACTGACTTTAATATAAGTTATAAATGCATTATATTTTAGTTCAAGGTAAGTACTTCAATGCAGAAATAATTAGGAATAAAAATATTCACATTTACAAATTTACCAGCATGTTGAAGTTAGTAAAAAAAAACAAAAAAAAGCTGCATATTTAATTTTTTTATGGTATTTTTTTATGCAATTTTTTAACTATTAAATGATTAGAAACAATGGTTATATGATATATAAACTCAAAAAAAATGAGCTAAATATCCAAGATGTTTGGGACTTTTTTTATTTTTAGGAAACAATAAAAAATTGGCCAAAATTTGACTAACTTCAACATGTTAGTAAATTTGCAAATGTGAATATTTTTATTCCTAACTTTTTCTGCATTGAAGTACTACCTTGAACTTAAAGACAATGCACTTATAATTTATATTAAAGTCGGTTATTTTTTATGGAAACACAAGAGAGTGTTTTATATCCCCTTTAAAACCTATTTTGATTTTTCTTCCTGGCTTCTGTGGGTTTCGAGCAATTAAATTTTTCTATAGGCAGCGCGGAAAAAATTTTTTCAAATAAACGAAAATTCGACGCATTAAAAATACAAATTTTGCAGTTTTTTTCGGTATCGATTTTCTCGAAAATCATAGCATATACAAGAAAATTACAAGAGGACTTTTTTTTAGGAAAGTAGTCCAGCTTTGAGCAATTTTTTTATATCTTCAACGGTTAACGAGTTATCAGTAAAATAAGGGTTTTTTCGCCGAAGGGGTGGTTTTTTAGGGGGGTTGCACGGCACCCCCAGAACTGATTTGGTTTTGTGATGTATAATCCCGCCACTAACAGTTACTGAAGGAAAATCTCAGATCACATGTTTTATTGTAATAACTAAAGCACAGAACAACACTAAAGCGCGTCATGCTATAGAGATACTTTGAAGGTATGCAACACATTTACCTCCTTTTAAGATTTCTTGGTTATATACCTTCTGATATCTCAAATCCTGAAAATTCCTATATGAATATTGTAGTAGACAGGCATTAATTTTTTTATATTACACATGACTATGTTACAAATTTCAAAATGGAATACTTTTTCCAGTATTAAGTCTTATAAAGAATGTCCTAAAATGCACATTCTACTGCAAAGGAACGTCCGCAGTTATTTAGATCTAAATTTTCCGTCTAAATGGATTGCGGAAAAGATTCTATTGCATGGCCAGCACAGTGACCAGACCAGACTTTACATCGCTCAACTTTTCCCTCTGGGCTTATATGTGAAAAGTGTTGTGTGTGAGAAGCTAGTAAGCACTGTGGAAAAACTGGGGGGAAATTATGCAGCAGCTTTGGAGCAGTATTTGACAACGACCGAACCACTCTAAATATCGTCAACAATATTCTTTGACTATATATTATGTATATCATCAAAGGTAATGTTTATAATATGAACTTCTAATATAGGTAGCAAATATTGCTGAGGTCAAGAATATTTGGTTGCATATTTATAAACCTTAATTAGCGTTGGAACTACTTATTTCTAACAGTGTGATTTTATGTAAAACTGAGGAACTTTTTAGATAATTGTTGCACATTGTATGGGATACACTTCGCAATTTGATCGTAAATAATTTTAGTTTTAAACATTTTTTGTTTAATTACAAAACAGAACATTTCTTTTGATGGATGTGTGAGAGAATTTATTAATAAAACGTTGTAAATGCACGTTGTTTTTTAAACACAAATTACTCGAGAGCGGCTTAGTTTATCGAAATGCAACAGGAATACCTTTATTTTGTTTCTAATGATCTGAAAATTAGTTTTTTACAATAATTTTTTGAAAGGACCCCGCACAAAATACAGGGTAAAAGTTATGCAGTCGTTTGAACTAAATCCAGCTGAAATGTATTCGTTGAACCATTCCAAACAAGAGTTCTTATGTGCAGTTAGTCCGAAAAGTCCATATATTTCAAGTTACAGACACTTGAAGGCCAAATACTGATTATTCACAGACTTGCAGGTTTTTAACTTCCCAAGTGTTATAGTAACTCACAGTTGAGATTTCAGAGGAATTGACCAGACCAAGAGTTGTAGGAATATGAGTAAACTACCTTGTGGTAGCCTTGACTTGGACATCTAGAAATATTTTCAATGTCATTTGATCGTAAATTCTTTTTTTTTTTTTTCAATAAAACCCATATTTTTCACGTTGGATTCAGAAAAATCTCATAATCTCACTTTAAGATATAAATCTTTCAAGAAAAAGTTATATAGAAGGGAAGGATATTTACCAATAAAAGACATCAGAAAATCAGAAAAGGCATTGTTTCAAGATAGCTTGGAAATTCTGATTAAGTAAGAACTTACTGAGATAAAAGTTGTAGGAAATCAAATAAACTAACGTACAGTTTTAAAATTTTACATTGTGGCATTAATTATTTCATTTTGCTGAATATAACCCGTTCTTAGCGTTACTCAGAGTCCACGGCACGGACGTGACGGGTGTTGGAATTTTTACTTTTCAATTTATGTTGTTTTTCTCCGTTTTTGGTTTTTCCTTTATTTTTTTGAAGTTTATTAACAATTTTGAATCATCATAGAGTATAATTAAGTTAAATATTTTTTAATTATTTTGTAAAGGATCTATTCCATAGCTACATTTTAAACTGACTGTAGAACTTGAAGTGAGGAATAAGATACATTTTCTTGATTTCTAGCATATCCCAGATACCAAAGCACAGATATTACGTGAGCACAAGTTCCAAGAGTTCATGCTCCACACCTACAAGTGCAATAATAGCCAAAAATAGGTTCCTCTCCATAGTCTCCATCTCCATTATGAATGTATTCTTCATTAAAGGAAATCGATACTTGGTACTGAGTAGCGTTTCTGAATCTAGATGAAATCCTTAACCTCATAAATCCCGGTTCGCCATTCCTTTGGTCGATCTCAATGACTTGATCTTCTTCGTCGTCATTTTCACGACCAGCTCTTAAAGAGCTATCTTGGATGTATGACGGAGAAAGACAAACTTGATAAATTCCTATAACTAATTCATATAAATATTCCAATGTTATTACAGGAAACAGCGGTGAATGATTGGCAGTCAATCTAACCCATCGTACTCGCCGTTCTCTAAGATTCTCAGCTTCTACTCTAGCTTGAACTACGTTAACGTCTCACCTCTTCGGCTGAACGGTCATCTGCATCTGGCATTGTTACTCTGACTCTGGGTAACGCTAAGAATGGGTTGTATTCAGCAAAATAAAATAATTCATGCCACAATGCATAAATCTTAAAAGCGTCCGTTTATTTGCCTTCTCTGTAAGTTCCTACTAAATCAAAATTTTTAAGCCATTTTGTAACAATATGTTTTCTGACTTTCAGATGACTTTCTATAGAATTTTTTCTTGAAAGATGCATATCATAAAGTGAGATTCTTTCTG
Source organism: Stenurella melanura (assembly GCA_963583905.1). NCBI lineage: Eukaryota > Metazoa > Arthropoda > Insecta > Coleoptera > Cerambycidae > Stenurella > Stenurella melanura. The sequence goes on from OY757316.1 coordinate 45,635,158, forward strand.
AATCCAACGTGCAAAATATGGGTTTTATTAAGAAAAAAGAGTTTGTGATCAAATGACTTTGAAAAGGCTATCACAAGATAGCTTACTCATATTCCTACAACATTTGTTTTGGTCAATTCTTCTGAAATCTCAACACTGAGTTATTATAGCACTTGGAAAGTTAAAAATCTGCAATTATATGAATAATCATTATTTGACCTTCAAGTGTCCGTAACTTGAAATCTATGGACTTTTTGGATTTACTGCACATAAGAACTCTTGTTCGGATTGGTCCAGCTAATACATTTCAGTTGGTTTTAGTTCAAACGACTGTATAACTTTTATCGTATACAGGGTGTTTCAAAGTTAAAGATACATACGTTACTTGCGGATAGAGGGCACTTTGGCGGTACCGAATTACCCAGCATTAATGCATCCATCGTCCTTCCTTACTGAGATACAGGATGTTTTATTGATTTTGGCCAAATCTTTCTTTGATCATAACTATTGAATCACCCTGTATTATAGGTTCATACTTACAACACATGTCTCACTTATTTTTCTTGATAGAACCTCATAATAAACCAAAAAGAAATCCAGGTTCGGCTTAATACAAAATTGACAATATGTTGTATGCCAGAATCCTGTATGACAAAATTTTGTAGATCTGTTTCGATATTCCAAAAGAGCGGAAAAAATTGAATAGAGTAGCTCACTTAATTTGTTTGCGCATTTCATTCATCAACCTTGATTACTTGCCGTAAATCCAATTTCATTAAAATGGTCGAGACAGTTGGAACTTGAATATTTATTTCAGGGTTTAATTAACAAAAAAATTTAGCTTGCAGCAGTGATAATTCTTACACTTCTAGACTAGGTGAACTATTGTAAAATAATTTTAAGAACAATGTAGTTCACCTGGTAATTTATCTGGGAGGATATGTGGCTCAATCAAATGATTGTTGAAAACACCGCACCAAGTACGTACATATTAACAGCAAATCGATGTTGGGATTTATTTTGTCGTATAGCATGTGGATTCTTTTCTGTCTAAACATGTGAATTTCTTAAATTATAAACATCTTCTCTTGTAAATTGTGCCTCATCTGTAAACTGACATATGTTAAGAATGCTTCGATTCCGAATAATCCATTTACTAAAACTTAAGAGATGATTTTATAATAGCTGCTTTGTCGTCAAGTAGGCAATGGTGAAAATTTTAGTATTTGACAATTATTCATATATACTGGTTCGACATACTTGCGTTCTATTATTCTAAAATATTTGTTATTTGTATTAATATTATTACCCACATTACAAAGTACATAACATGCCTTATCAATTTTCAAATGGTGAATATGCGGATATAATCTATGTGTATGGATTTTGTGATGGCGATGGACGGGCTGCTGTGAGAGAATATCAAAGATTTCCTGGACACCGAATTCCTGATCATAAAACATTTGCTAGAGTTATCAATTATTCTAAAAATCATGGTCGGTATACAACGGCCACTTTAAATGAGCATCAAATAAAGCAACCTTTAGCTGTAGAAGAGAATATGCCAATAATCCGAAAATTAGTACAAGAAGATAGATTGTCAGGTGAACTTTATTATTTAGACTTTTGCAAATTTTTTTACGCGTGTTATTGGAAAATGAAAATATTGCGGGAATTACTAGCATGATGGTGCTCCACTCCATTTTAGGAATATTGTGAGAAATTTCCTAACTGACAATTTTCCAAATATGTGGATAGGTCGAAATGAACCTCATCATTGGCCTTCAAGGTCACTGGATTTCAATCCTGTTGATTATTATCTTTGGGAATTAAAAGCAAAGGTATATGACCTAGCCATTAATAGTACCGAGGAACTTTTGGAACGCGTTAGTAACACTTTCGTAGAAGTTAGAAATAATCCAGATATGGATTATACGTGCAATTAGAAATATTACTACTAGAGCAAGGAATGTATTCAACGAAATGGAGGCCACTTTGAACAGTTATTGTAGTTATGTATTTATTACGTTCACGTATTTATTGTTATTGTTATTGTACAGACACGCATTAAAAATAATACTATTTTTAAATGTAGACTCACAAAGTTAAGTAGTATTTTGATTTATGTGCGCAAATCTACATTGTTTTCAAAATTATTTTACAATAGTTCACTTACCTAGTCTAGAAGTGAAGGAATTGTCGCTGCTGCAAGTTAAATTTTTTTGTTAATTAACCCTGAAATAAATATTCAAGTTTCAACTGTTTGGACCATTTTAGTGAAATTGGATTTACGGCAAGTAATCAAGGTTGATGAATGAAATGCGCAAACAAATTAAGTGAGCCACTCTGTTCAATTTTTTCCGCTCTTTTCGAATATCGAAACAGATCTACAAAATTTTGCCATACGGGGGTGTTGATTTTGACATATAACATATTGTCAATTTTTTATTAAGCCGGACCTGGATTTCTTTTTATTTTATTTTGAAGTACTACCAACTTATTATACAGGGTGGTTCAATAGTTATGATCAAGGAAAGATTTGGCCAAAATTAATAAAAACATCCTGTATCTCAGTAAGGAAGGACGATGGATGCATTAATGCCGGGTAATTTGGAACCGCCAAAGTGCCCTCTATCACAAGTAACGTATGTACCTTTAACTTTGAAACATCCGTATATTGTACGTATTTTGAAAAAAGAATGAAAAATTTGTGAGGCAAATACTAACAATGACAATCACCCTATAAAACTGCACCGTAAACAGAAGGTCTTAACTGATACCATGTAAACTAGTGTTCAGATTGCCTATGACTAAGTTAAAATATGAATTTGATATTTTAAGGGAGTTATACAACAGTATTGTACAGTTAATTTGCTCACTTGACCGCCATCAAAGCTTTTAGTTTCCAAATGTATCTATTAAGTAATATTTTTCTACTTTTCAATATATTTTTTTAAATGAAAGCTTTGTTTCAATTTTACATAATTTTATTTTTTACTTATTTTACAAACAGATTGACAGACAAAACCATTTCATTTGATAACCATGTCAAGAGGGTTGTAAAGAGAAGGAAAATCAGCCATCCTGGGATGTCCACCATATTGGATTTATAATGACGTTACATAGTTTATTGTATTTTACTTGTCAAACCCTTTAATTCAATATCCATATCAAGGCGGTTGAGGAAAAAAAATAATCAGCCATCTTGGTGCGTCCGCCATATTGGATTTAGAATGGCGTCACGTAGTTTCTCGTACTTATACTCGTTAAACTCTTTCATTTGATACCCATATCAAGGGAGTTGTGAAAAAAAGGATAATCCTCCATCTGGGGACGTTGGATTTAGATATTAGATATACTACATTGCATTGTTACCGGACCAACATAGTGTGCAAAATTTCAAAGCTCTAACTTAATTAGGACTAGTCAAAATTTTGATTGCAAAATTTGAAGCCGACAACAAAGCAAGTTAAATAAAATCTTTTAATAAAAGTAATAAGACATTGGTTTCTGGTAGTATATTATACCACCCAGATCAAACCGTTCCGGCACGACTTAAGTTACGACTAAACCACTGCTCTAACTTATTCTGGTTTTTGTGTTAGTGGAAAGTTTATTAAAGCTCAATATATTCACCAGGAAAAAAATGGCTACGACAATGCTTTGCAAGAGATTTCGTGCTTTTTGTAACAATGGATGAAGTTACTAATAAAGACATATATCAGGTGCTAAACGAAAGTACAAGTATGTCAAGTGTTCTAATTGCTGTTAAAAAAATGGCAGACAATACAAATACATGGGAATAAAGAGTTGATTAATGAGACACGTTCATAAGATCAAGCATTTAAATCTTATTTATATACTGAGTGTCGCTATATTAAGACTGTAATAGCCCCTACCTAATTTTCCTTGTATCCAATTTAAACCAAATTTGTCTCAAAAGTTCTGTTTGAGTCACAAAATCATTTACTATCTTCAAATGCAAAGCCAACTAGGGTGCAGAATTGAATGAGAACAATAAAGAAATCATATAAGTATTTCTTTATGAAAAAGAATTTGCCCGGTTTTCCGGTTGCCGGGCAGAGCTTCCAGTTTCCGACATCACATGGTGGCTGCGGCGGCGATTTAACTACGGCTACTACCCACGAGCTGTGACTGTCAATTTCCGAATCGTGTACCCTAAGAAGACGAAGGACCACCAAGATAACCGCCTTTTTCATCTGATCTGTCAACCATTCGGCAAATTTCTGATAGGCCGATATGGTCTTCAGTTCTAAGACCAGCGTAGGGTTCATGCCTCCCAGTACACCGATCTTTAGGACAACCATTTTGATCGATTAGCGTGTGTACAGCCCTTTGACTTCGTACTGAAGATCACGGTATTTAGCTTGTTTCACTTCCCTTTAAAGCGATGTTTGGCTTAGCAGACCTTAAGGATATGATGAGAAACATCACCTGGTCACTAAAACCGACTGCTGGATTTTAATAATCCTCTCGTATAAACAGGATTTATGACGCTTATGTTATGTGAAATACTCGCTTACAGTACTCGGTTCTAGTGACTCGTACGAGTTACTAACTGGCATCGTGGGTAGCCCCCTTAACTGTAGGAAACGAGTAGTTCTAATAAATCTTTACAATTAGTTTGGTTCTCAATCATACCAGCCGGGAAAGTCAACAGACCTCGAGCTAGATGATTTAAATAGGCTACTTGCAAAGTCATTAGATGACAAGGAAATTGCAGTATCCACTTTTCTAGATATAGAAAGAGCGTTTAACAACGCAACAACGCACTCATTAACGAATGCATTGATTAACAAAGGAGTCCCAACAATGCTCTGCTAGTGGATTAAAGCCAGCTTAGAGAAAATGATAATAGTATCCAGTTTAGGTGAGGGTACCATTGAGGAAAATGTGAGTACAGATTGCCCCCAAGGAGGGGTATTATCTCCACTACTGTGAGCAACCCTTGTTGAAGACCTCCGGAAAATTTCTGCGGAAGGCTTTTACTGCCTAAGATATGCTGACAGTTGGTGTAATGAGGAAGGACTCTCTATAAATCCCCTAAAAACCTCACTTTTACACGAAAACGAGTCTTGGAAGGCCTAAAGCCCCTAGTACTCAACGGTGTGGAAATTCCATTTGCCAATGAGGTAAAATACCTAGGAGTCATTTTTAACCAAAAACTGACATGGAATTCCCACATCGAAAAAATCACACAGAAAGTAACCACAGCCCTCGGATGGTGCCCCAAGAGATTAAATCCCAAAATGACCCTATTATTATATACTAGGGTAGTAAGACCCATGATAACCTATGGATCAATAGCAGAAAGTCACACAGAAAGCAACCATAGCCCTCGGATAGTGCCTGAAGAGATTGGGGATTAAATCCCAAAATTACCCTATGGACTTGCCACCACTACACATATTTACCCAAGGAAGAAGCACGTTCAGTGTTGCATAGGCTAATGCAAGGCCCTATGCCAATAAGGGAACAGCACGGAACAGAGCATCAGAAGTTGTACTTAGAGCTGAAGCCGGATCCCATTCTGGGAATGCCCACGTACACTACAGTCCCAAAGTATAACTTGAATAAGAATTTCAAAGTTAAAATACCAGACAGGGAAGACCGGACAAACGGTCCTCTAATACCGGCACAAACAGTCTGGTATATAGATGTCTTTAAGACAGAACAGGGAGTCGGAGCTGGGATTTATGGGATAAGGTCAAAAACGAAAATCCCAATGTCTACGAAAACATGCCACAGTATTCCAGGCTAAAGTGGCCGCAATACAGTGGCGCGCAAAGGAAATTATAAGGCAAGGAACTGTTAATCAGTCAATCGCCATTTTTTCCTATAGTCAGGCTGCGGACTGTATAAATGCCCTTATAGACCTAGGAAGTCAGAATAAAGTAACCGTGGCTTGGGTACACAAGGGATACAAGGGAAATGAAAAGGCTGATGAACTGGACAGAGAAGGCGAGTGTAACGCCCACGACAGAGACAGGCCAAAGGGTTCATTAAAGAACGATCGGCCGAATTTACGGAGGACCTGTTATGCCAGAACAGAAAGGCCATTAGAATAATAGAGGGGTCTTCTAACCGGTCACTGCCGATAATAGACTTAATAGACATCTAAGTCTAATCCCTCTGATAGAGAATGGAGATTCTGCCAAGAGGCAGAGGAAACCTCAGTCCATGTATTGTGTCATTGTGAAGGCCTTGCTAGACTGAGATTCCAACTACTTGGTGAGGAGAAACCAATAGCTGACAGCTACACTAAGGGGCCCTTATCAAGGCTGTGGAGTCTGATTCAAAGGACAAAGCTGGATAAGGAGCTCTAAGGAAAATGAACAGGAGCACCACAATAGATCCATGGGGGTCACGATGGTCAAGGCCAATCAGCCAGCACCTTCTCCCTAACCTAATATAATCTGGTTCTCAATAACTGACTCAATATGTTAAAGGGCGTAAGGCAGCACTGTCTGATCTATATCCCGCACGAGTGCCATGAGTCATACAGGCCTGTAGTTAGGGGTGGGCCAGGACAGGCTACGCCTGCCCTGGAATAATTTTTTCCCGTCCTGCGGCGACTGCAGAAAATGATTAAAATCACAGTACACCCAAACCATAGTTGGTGTATTGAAATAATTGTTGAGGGGACGTAGACCAAGCTCCCTCTACAAAAATGGTACCCCATTGAATACCTAAAAATGAAAATGTGAAAATGATTGCAAAACATATAAAAATCATGTTACGCCCGGCAGACAAGTAAAATTTTGTTATTTGTTATTTTATATGAATTTTTCAATTAAGATTTTAAAAAAAATGATTTTACTTTTTAAAACGCCTGCTTGAAATTTACACAATTTGTGGTAAATAATGAACCATTTTTAAAAAAAAATGTCTGACTGACAATTTTTGTCAATAAATTTGTCAGATTTAATTTGTTATACATATTATTTTTTTTTTCATCAAAGTGCACTTCATAACACCTCCTTGATTCTTGTTTTAAAATAAAGTTTAAGATAAAGATCTTAAACTTTATTTAGATTTAGATAGAAAAGTCTATCTATTATAACTTGTCTGCCTGACAATTTTTGTTAATTAATTCTTACAATATTTTATTTTATTAATTATTGATTTTATTAAAAGCACATTTCATAACAACTCTCTTTTTTTACTTATAGTTTGAGATCTCTTTTGTGCATAAAAACTGGTCTGTCAGCTCACAAAAAAGCCTGAAGAAGACCGACCGCTTCTGCTTAATATACCGCCGGCGTTAAGTTGTGCAGCACACAGGACTGGACAAATTCAAAGAATAAATTAAGGGATATGAATGCTTGTGCAATTGTTTCTCATTTTCATCGTATCATGATGTTCTTTTTAACATTTTTTTTTTGTTAAGGTTAATTTTATTGTTTAATTTCAAGATAAGCTATTTATTTCAAAAATAGTGTGAACAAATTAATCAATTTATTCATTAAACTTTTATGACAAAGAAACAGTTACTCCACCCCTGAAAGTCTACGTTGGCTAGATAACTTATTTCACCGAATCATTAATTCGTTATGACAAATTTCAACCAATTACATTCAGTGGGATCGGTCCACGTTCTTAACTCGTTTGGAAATATGTATGACAATCTTTTGTGATGATAATAAAAGAAGCCGAATACCTTCCTTATGACCTTTTTTGTACATAAACTGAAAACTGATTGCGGCCGGTCTCCTTTAAACGTTTTTGCAAGTTTTTGTATCTCTGAATTATATACAGAACCTACTATATAGTAGGTTCTGTATATAATTCGGTTTATGTACAAAGAAGGTCATAAGGAAGGTGTTCGGCTTCTTTTATTATCATCACAAAAAATCGTCATGCATTCCAGGGAAGAATTTCATCTTATCCTGGACTGTTTAAAAATGTTCTGTCTTATTATTATTATTATTATTATAAATTTTTTATATTTATAACTGTTTCTGTTAAGAAATTTAGATATCTGTTTTTGTTTACGGGGGTTATTTATAATTGAAAATAACAATAAATTATTTAGGCTCACGGGCCCCATCTGAAAATTTGTTTGCCGGCCCTTAGAACAGTTTCTAGCTACAGGCCTGAAGAAGTGATAGTACCGTCGTGAATAATAAATAAGAGGACAACTGTTTTTTTTTCAAGTGCAAATCTATCTTTATTTGAATATCTAATAGCTAACTGAAATAAAACAGTAATTTTATTTTCTATTTTAAAATAGATATGGTACCTATGGCTGGTGTTATTGCTATAGCAGAAGATGGATGGTCAATGAGACAAATTGCACTGCGTTATAATATTAACAAAAATTCTGTATTTATTTTTTTTTTATTATACCTGAATTATAATCTCTGTTTTTGAAACTAGAAAGCGTGCACAATCGGGCCTTTAAAATTGCTTAGGTAACAACCAATTTTAAACAATGATAAATACACAGGTAATCAGAACTAATCTTTATTTACTTAAATGAATATGAATCGCACAATTGGAGTTGTTTGAAATTAATAAACCAGAAGCGATCAGGTCATCGTTGGTAAATTATAAACTAGCAGACTGTAGGACGTTCAATTTTGAGGACAAACTTCACAAATCAACAAATTTTTAATAAAAATGTACATAGCAACCAAACAAAAAATTCTAACCGTCTCTATGTTACCGATTAAAAATTAAATTCAGGAATTACCTTACCATTAATTATTTTTTCTAATTTTTACTTTGCAGTGCAGGTATAATAAAAAAAATTGCGTATAATACACGTGTATAAGTAGCCTTTAAAGCACTTACTCCTTTAGAACCCTACTCGCTACGCTCGTCGTGCCCTAAACCCGTGCGTGCTTTAAGGCTTACTTATACACTTGTATTATAATATACTATTTAAAGTGAATAATTAAGAGTTTAAATAATTCATATGAACTATTATTTAAAACTATTAATATTTGGTTATTGCACAATTTCTATTTATAACTTCTATTAGTCTGTTTGGCATAGAATTCAATAAACTCATGCAATAATCATCGGTAATATTTTCTAATGCTTTATTGTGTGGTCCCATATTTTGGTTTTGAATATTTCTTACAAGTAATCCCCATACAACTATCACAGGGTTAAAGTCTGGACTGTGGCTAGGCCAGTTGTTATTTCGAAACCAGTTAGATACGATATGAGCAATATGAACAGAACAGATATCTTGTTAAAATATGAATTTATTATTAGGAAACAATTGTAACACCGAAGGGAGCATAATATTATCTAAAATCCTAATATACTTTTCACTATTAAATCGTTCCTCAATATGCCACAAAATACCAGGACTACGTGCCGATATCCAAGCCCCACGTATTAACCGAAAATCTGCTATTTTTGTCATTGTTGGATATATATTTCTCTTCGAAGCGAGTATTGGCGGGTCGGTAAATATGATTGCGACCCCTCTGTGTTGAGTGGAAACATTTTTCGTCTGTAAAGACTACACTATTTCAATAATTTACGCCAAATACTACATATTCTAAACCAAATCCTATTCGAGCTTCCTTCTGCTTCTGTGTCGACAGTACGACACCCGCCACGTGCGCCACTTTCCTTCGGTGAAATCAGTGGCGTAGCTGAAAATCTCGGGGCCTCCCCGCAAAATATATGGTCGGGGCCCCCACAAAATAAAAAACTCACATAAATTATAAAGTTTTTCGGCAGCGGCGTACATTCTCTTTAGCAAAGTCTTCGATGATGTGATCAGTATCTAATTTTCTTACTCTCTCTTTCTCAATACTTAATATACATATATAATGCTGACAGTCTTTCTTGTGTCATTGAATTTCGTACAAAGGTCTTAATACGCTTTAATTTTGAAAATGACCTTTCAGCTGTAGCAACAGTAACTGGTAGTGTTAAGAATAATTTTATGGCAATGAAAACATTTGGAACACTTAACAGTAAAGTTTTATGATTTTTTTATAGGGAATATAGCAAAATAAAAGACTGAAGAATCCGCAATTTCTATTATTTGTGTGCTCAATACATTTCTTAGTAACAGAAGTTCGCGGGGAAAATCTGCCGATAAATCTTCAAAATAATTTTCAGCAAGATTGCTAGCTTCCAAATAAAGCTGATCGTCATTCAACTTTGATAATTTTTTGGGATTCAAACAGGAAAATCTCTTTACCACTTCGCTCATCCCAGAAAATCGGCCAACAATCTGTTGAATGACAATATCAAGGTTGGCATAAAATACCTCTACTTTATATAAAAGATGTTTCGTAATCGGTAAGTCGTTCATCTTCTGCTAATTCATCAAAAAACTTTCTAACACGCCTTTTGCCCTTTTTTTGAAATTCTTGTTCTATACCCCATTTATTTGCCAAATCCTCTACTAAAATCAATTATGTACAAAATAACTTTTTATCAACCATTATTATATTAAAATATTTATATATAATATTGACTATTGAATACTGATGTTTAAGATTAGTGTAATTTTTAATTTCGATGATATTTTCCCGTCATAAATTTCTAGACTCGGGGGCCCCCAAGAGCTGGGGGCCCCCCCGCACCGCGGGCCCTGCGGGCCCGTCCGCTACGCCACTGGGTGAAATCGCATGTAGCAGACATGCAGAAACTATTTACTTAACACCGCAGTTTGAAAATAAATAAAAATCGAACTTTTGTGTTTTGTGGTCATAGGAGAGTATGGTACACACTCTCGGAGTTTGGCATTTTTTCCCCGACACATCATGTATATAAAGCATTTATGCTGTGATATAATATTTGGTCTTTAGCCATACCTACCTAATTATTTTTAATATTCATGAATAATAAATCATATTCTTCCAGACTCTCGTTTTATTCATCTCGAATACTTGAGATATTTCCATTACAACTTTTCAGTGAAACGCACGTAACTTATTATCAGGATCACATGCCTAAAGGTCAAAAGGTAAGTCAGAAAGAATTATGAATCTGCCACCGACTAATATTGAGTCTACACCAGACCCCTGGGGTACTTCAATATTTATAGGTATACTGCTCTGTACCGATACTATTGTATGGGTGTGAGAAACTAATAGACAAAGATTCCAGAGCCTCCAGACCTACGTCATTTTAGCAAAGCTAATATTTTGACAATAAATACTGTGATATGTAGTTAAGAACGTATGTATATTTGCCAGCTTGGAAACAGGGCCATTTTACAGGTACAAAAGTTACAAAAGAGCCTTACGTTAGCGTATGATAGCTGGTTTTCATATATGTTTGACAGAATACTGTTAAAAACCAATATTCATTATTGCCAGACACTTCCTATGGGCCCTAACTTCCGCCAGACGCTTTAAAGCTCGAAAAAGCCCAACCTAACCTAACGCAATAAAAGTTTTGTTTTGTTTCGTTTTTTAGATAATTGGAAGTACTAATACTAATCATGAATGTTGTCGTTCACTTCATCGATTTATATTTATATCAAAGTCATGAGATTTTTCTCTTAGCTTGTTACCGCATTAGAAGGTAAATAACAGAAAGTAACGTCTGATGGGGTTATGACAGAAGTTCCAAGCGTAACGATGCGTTCTAGAGATGAATAATGCGGAATTCGGAAATTAAAAGATGATGACGTAAGCGGCAACGGACGTAATTAGTATTATAGTAGATATGATTCCACAGTTATGTTAGGTTAGGTTGGGTTTTTTTCGACGGAAGTTAAGGCCCACGGAAAGTGTCTCGCAATAATGAATGTTGATTTTAACAGCGTTCTGTCAAACACATATGAAAACCCGCTATCATACTTTAACCAAAGATTAGAGAAATAACAAGATAGGATAGCCGGCGGAAAACCTTTTATTTTTTAGCAATGGCGTCATTGACCTCGACAATTAAATCTGAGTTCGCGCGCGCCACAATTTGACAATCAGACGGAGAAGGTAAAATTAGAAAGAGAGCCCAATAGTGAAAAATGGACAACACTGTCCTAATAGAACGATCGAACTCAGCTGACTGTCAGTATCCAAGGTCACTAAAAAAAACAGGTTGCTTTGTAATAAATGTCACATGAAGTATTTCTGTGTTTATATATAAGGTATCTATTCATTTAGGATAGAATTGTACATTGAAAGAATAATTTTGAAACTTTTTTTCTATAAAATGAGAAAAAACAGCCACACGCAGTTATCATCGAGGTCTATGCGTGACGTAGCACTTGTCAACTCTAATGAGCTAACCTATCTTTTAGTAAGCTTGGTCAAATTCGTTTAGTGCCTACACGACATCCGTTTCCGCTGGATCCGGACATCCGTTTCCACTGGATGTCGTGTCCCTTTAAATTGGAGTTCACAACTGTCTTCGTCTATTTCGTCTTTTCCAAGCATTTTGTCAAAGGTAAATTGTTATATGTTAAAGTAAGAATTTTCTTTAAAGTGTGTTTATATTGTAGGCCACGCTGCTGTGTTACAAGACTACAATCAAGTTAGATTTTCTGTCACATAAGATGCAACTTAAAATCCAACTATGAAACTGAACGTGCTTGTGGTAATGTAAAATAAGTGCTGTTAGTGCAATCTATAAACAATTTGGTATAGAAATTAACAGTTGTTGGAATAAACAATTCTAGTTCCTTTTGTATATTACAGTTGGACATTTCAGAATAGTGTTTTCCTGTTTCTGTCATGTTAGTATATTGTTTAATTTCCGGTAGACTATTTATATTTAGCTATATTGAATGTTCCTGTTACTGAATATATTACAGAAGTGTTATTAAACCACTAGTTCAAAGTTCTTTTCCTTATTAGCCACTGTATAATTCTGACAACAGTTTATATTGGTTTGACTGATATTTCTTGTATCAAAACTTGAGTGAAATGGAGGCTCGTGTCGAAAGAGAAAAATGTTACAGAGACGACTGTTTTATACCTATATGGTGCAATTCAAGAGAAACTTCAAAGAAAAGCTAGATTATATAAAATCTGATAAGATTTATAGATTAAGAATGAAAGTTCAGTGTCATCGATGATCTGGGGACTAAATGTATTGTTTTAAATTATATATATTGCGGTTGTTTAAAAAGCGCTATGTTGGATTGTTTAATATTTGAAAACTGAGTCTGAACGCAAACTTTAACCCATTTTCAGATTTGTAATGTGTAATTGAGTAGTTTTTAAACACCACACGATATATTTTAAAATAATATACATTCACTCAAATTGTAATTACTTACTTAAGTATAAATGCCAAAGTTACTTTACAAATGTTAAACTTATTGATAACAAATAATTGTATATTTACTTAGTAGATATATTTTGTTTTATTCTTATTATTTACAAGTACGTACCAATGCACTAGTTCAGCGTAGTCAACATTCAACCTACCTAACGATAGTAGTAAGTGGTAAAGAAAACAATAAAAGGAAAGGAGAATATTTAATAACACATAAGTTAGACAATAGTAACATTAATACATGATAAAAAAGTTCTTACAGAAATTACAATGGTTTGCACAGCTCGGTGCATAAATTTTCCATAGACGAAGGCTCAACCGCTAGAAAAATTGTGTTTACCTTACTGTAATTTTAAGACCTTTACTTAATTTGTTTCTTTTATGAGTACCTGTTTCACAAAATCTACATATTGTATTGCATAACGGTTAACTGCTTAGCCATAGCCATTACTGCTAAAAAACTAAAAGAAATGACGTCTCATCTCCTCACTCTGTACATTATAAATTGCAAATCAGGCTAGCGAACGTGTTTGCCTGTAGCTGCAGCACAATCACAATGAGTACTAAGAAATCATCTGAATCCGAAACAAATCCAAGGAATGAGGCTTTTGCTTAAAGTCCGTAACCTGAAAAATGGATCTGTGTTAGTTATTATTCATAAGACAACATATTATTTTGCGAGAACATTGCAAAAATGATCGAACTGTATATTTACCAATTACTGCTGTCTGTCACTCTGTTTCACACTCCAGGTAGTTTTTTAGTTGCTTGAACCTCTTTGACACTTGCAAAATATTTTCATTCAAATCTCAAACAATGTTGCGAACTTGCGAAAGAATCCATTTCGTTTTGACTAATATATGTCCTATACTCGTTCCTTGCCTTTTGTATAATATAATTAGACAGACGAATCTGTTATTTCCTATCAGTTCATCATAGAAAATGACTATCGTTTTATGTGTTGTTAACATTATAAATACCCATAAAGGAATTATACGAACACGATTATTTCCCATTATATAACACATTCTCAAAAAAAAATTCCGACGTTCAAGGTTTGTTGATTATGTGGAATTCATGTTATATCTCATTTTAATAAATATTGATACCTATTAACCTTGACTTAATTGCGTTGCATCAATTGAGATAAGAATTTCATTATGCAGTAAATACTTTTCCATTCATTCAAAGTAGAACGCTGACAAAGCCATATCAGCATAAATTACACAAAGAGCTTAACAATTGCTAACCTTCAATTTATGCAACCCTAGCATTAGGAAAGTTATAAGTAAGACTAGATTTGTATAGAGCCATCAGAATAGACATATCAGAGATATCATAAGCTAGACATAAGAATCAATTCCATTCCATTACATTATAATTCAATAAGAAACATTTCAAGCTACGTTAAAACAATTCAACTAATATTAAGAAAGTGTAACTCAAGTGTTGTAAAAATCTTCGAAAAATAAAAAATCTTTTTTTAAAAACCTACCGTTCTTGTTACGACGATAACAAGTGGCGCAGTCGTCCGGATTTTTTCTACGAAGCAGGCGAGAACAAGCGACCCTTCTTTGGTGGATTCCAATCCTTTGAGAAAAAGAACCAAAATCCCGAAGAAAATCAACCAAATCAAATTCAAAGAAGAAAATCAATCACAACTCAAATTCAAAGACGAAAATCAAATCAAACAAACAACTAGGCAACTCCAAGGCAAGAAACGGTACGAGTGGAAGGAAGATCTAATCACACCCCTGGCTCGCACATTCTTGAAGAACTTTGTGGAAGGAAGATCTGATCACACCCCTGGCAAAGTGCTCCTGGAATCCTGTTGTCATCAAACAACATCAGCTTCATCATCAGCAACTGGAACAACCCAGCAACTGACAAAACTTCCCAGCAGCAGACTGGTACACATCTCAACAATCATCCAGAACGTCCCAACAACCGGAACATCCCAATCAACAGAGAAACAACCCGTACACATGCAACTTTACCTCAAGACAACACTCTTGTAAGTACAAAGTTTTACCATTGAAAAAGTAGCATTGTATTTTGTATTTTCAAAAAGCCAATTTAAAAATCTATTGAAAGAAAAATGGATAGAGAAAATGAAATTGAAAATGAAATTGAAAACGAAGTCGACGATTTACCCTCATTCAAATTAACAGAATTATTTTCACTAATACCAGAGTACGATGGAGACCAAATTCTCCTTGAATCATTTTTAAGTTCATGTCAAGCCGCCTTACATATTTCAAATGTTGAACAAAAAGTGTTAGTAATAATTCACATTAAAAACAAACTCAGAGGCAAAGCTTCACAATTAGTAAATTCGAAATTCACAAACGATTGGTCAGAAATAAAAAATTTACTAATATCAAATTTTGGTGAAACAAGAAATCTTCCCAGTTTAATACATGATTTACAATACATGAAACAAGGCAAAGATTCTGCTCTCAATTTTGTCCACAAAATTCAAACCCACAATGCGAAATTGCACTCAGCAATAAACAGACAATCAAATTTAACTGAAAATGAAAAGAAATCTCAAGCCGCGTTAATCGACAACATGTGTCTCGACACATTATTGACAGGTTTAGATTCAAAATTAGGTGCAATAATAAGGGCTTCAAACCCTGAAACAATTTTAGATGCAGCACAAAGAATACGCCGAGAAAATCAATTAGGTTACTTAGAAAACCAAAGACAAAACTTAAGACCAAATTTCACAAACAAACCACCACACTTTCAAACAAACCAACCACAAAACAGAAATCAAAAAATGTGTAATTACTGTAAAAAACCAGGTCATTTAATAAACGAATGCAGAAAAAGAAATTTCAACAACAATCAACCCCAATTCAACACAAATCAAACTTTTTCAAACCAACAAAATTTTCAAAGATTTCCTCAACAAAACAATTCATTTCAAAGATTTTCAAATCAACAACCAAGCACATCTTTTCAAAATTCAAACTTTCAACAAAATCAGAGACCTTCGGTAATTCAAAGAAACCCAAATTTCCAAAGACCTAACACAAACAGTGCAAACACCCATTCAAATCAAAATCAAACACAAAATTTTCAAAGACAAGCACATCATTTAAACGAGCAAATGAGCGAAGAAATGACTGGAACTTTTGCTCATTTTCCTCAGACCAGTCAACACCAACAACAACACCAACACCAACCACAATACCAACAAACATCGACTTTACAACAACAAATAGACCAAATTTCACACCGTGTACAAGATTTATAAATATAAATGCGACACGATCCGAAAACCTCTATTATATTACTTCACGAAGCAAAACTTGCAAATTTTTAATTGATACAGGCGCGGGTATATCAATTATAAAACCACAAATTGTTCCCCCAAATTTAATTCAACCCACAGAAAAAATAAATGTACAAGGTATAACGAATGAATTAATTCCAATTTCAACTTGTGTACACTACACCTTTTTTACTGAAAACAGTAATGATCCATTAAAATGTTATGTAGCGGACATTAACATCGATTTTGACGGATTATTAGGTGCGGACTTTCTTGATCATTATGAAAGCGTAATTGATTTAAAAAATCGCAAATTAATCACCAAGTACAAAACACTTGACCTTCACAAAAGCGGAGAAGAACAAATTCAACAAGGCTTACACGAAGAAAACACTCAACAAGAATTTCACGAAGACAAAAATCAACAAATCACTCAAGAAAAACTTCAACAAGAAAGAAAAATTGAAAACAAAATCAAGATTGAACCAAGAACAGAACAAGTCTACAAACTCAAATGCAACAAACCAAACAAGGAACTGATTTTATTATCAGAAGAAAAAGAAGAAGTAATCATCCCAAATGCACTAGTCAAAACCAACGAAAATGGAGAATTTTTCACAACAATTTTAAACAAGTCAGAAAAAGAAAAGGAAATAAATTTGAACAATCTACAATTTGAAGAAATTCCAACAATGCAATCAAACGAGCAGTGTAACAGAAAATTGAACTACACCCAAGTCAACAACACAGACAGACAGGCAGAAATTGAAAAACAACTTCGACTGGAACATCTAAACGAAGAAGAAAAAGAAAAAATTATAAGCACATGTTTAGACTTTTCAGAAATTTTCTACCTAGAAGGAGACCAATTAACTTTCACAAATGAAATCAAACATTCGATCAACACCAACGATGCAAAACCAAGTTTCACAAAATCTTACAGGTACCCTCACATACA
Source organism: Stenurella melanura (assembly GCA_963583905.1). NCBI lineage: Eukaryota > Metazoa > Arthropoda > Insecta > Coleoptera > Cerambycidae > Stenurella > Stenurella melanura. Next base: position 45,652,605 of record OY757316.1, read on the forward strand.
CAAACAAGAAGTGAAAACGCAAATTACAAAAATGCTGGACCAAGGAATCATTCAACCCTCAATATCACCATGGTCATCACCAGTATGGGTAGTCCCCAAAAAGTTAGACGCAAGCGGAAAACAAAAATGGCGTGTGGTAATAGACTATAGGAAACTGAATGAAGTTACCGTAGATGACAAATACCCACTACCAAACATAACAGACTTACTTGATCAGCTAGGAAAATGTCAATACTTTACAACTCTCGATCTAGCATCTGGCTTTCACCAGATTGAGTTAAATCCAAAAGATGTAGAAAAGACAGCATTTTCAGTGGAGAACGGACACTATGAGTACAAAAGGATGCCATTTGGATTGAAGAACGCCCCTTCAACATTCCAACGTGTCATGGACAATATACTAGTAGGAATTCAAAACGAAAGATGCTTAGTATACATGGATGACATCATCATTTACTCGACAACTCTTGAAGAACACATCAACAGACTAAAAGAAATTTTTACCAGACTATCAGAAGCAAATTTAAAAATTCAACCAGACAAATGTGAATTTTTAAGAAAAGAAGTAGCATACTTAGGGCACATAATAACGAAAGACGGAGTAAAACCGAACCCAGAAAAAATTTCAGCAGTTCAAAACTTTCCAACACCAAAAAACCCAAAGGACATTAAATCATTTCTAGGATTAGCAGGTTACTATAGAAGATTCATACCCAACTTTGCGAAAATTGTCAAACCTTTAACCTCTTTACTACGCAAAGATGCAGAATTCAACTTCAACGAACAATGTCACGAAGCTTTCAACAAATTAAAACATGCTTTAACAAATTATCCCATTCTTCAATACCCAGATTTTGACAAGGAATTCATTTTAACCACAGACGCATCAAATTTTGCTATTGGCGCAGTTCTATCACAGAAAATAGACAACAAAGATCTACCAATTGCATACACCAGCAGAACACTCAGCCAAACAGAGTCAAAATACAGCACGATACAGAAAGAATGCCTCAGCATCATCGTAGCTACAAAGACCTTCAGACCATACCTTTATGGAAGAAAATTCAAACTTGTAACAGACCATCGACCTTTGACATGGTTATTTTCAATAAAAGACCCAGGATCAAAACTTGCGAGATGGAGATTAAAACTAGAAGAGTATGATTATGAGATAACATACAAACCTGGAAAACAAAACACCAACGCAGATGCACTATCCCGAATAAAATTACAAGCACTCAGAATATTGCACAACGGATTACAAGAAGATACATTACAAGAAGATAGTAACGATGGAAGCGAAACCACAGAAATAGCCCCCGAAACAATAATCGAAGAATATTCAAGATACAAGAAACTAAAAGAACAAAAATCGTTAATCGACTTTTCAAAATGCAAGAATTCAAACGAAAATTTTCTTGACAAATCTCACAAAAACATATTAACACCAATCATGCAAGGAAAAATAACTGAAAACCAATTTAAAATAATTGAAGACTTTTTCGAAGAGAATCGCCAATATCGAGATGACAAAATAAACGTCCAAAACAGCAAAACAATAAAGAACAGGAAGTATTACATAATACCAACATCTTACGAAAACACAGAACAACTTTTATTTCACGTAATTTACGAAAACAAAAATGATCTATTAGAAAATTCAACTTACTATTTAGAAGAGATGAAAGAAATACCTTTACTTGAAATCTTATCATACATATTTTCAGACGATGAAATTGAATTCATCACATGCAACAAAGAAATAACAACCCCAACAGAAGATCAAAGACCAATTATAATTGATCAATATCACTCAGGCAAAGCAAATCTACACAGAGGCATAAACGAAACAATCAATCGTATAAAACAAAAATACAACTGGACAAATCTCAACAAACAAGTCGAACATTTCATCAAAAATTGCGAAACTTGCAACAAAGCTAAAATATGTCGAAAAAATTTAAGCAATCCCCTCGTAATAACCGAAACACCGAATACCCCATTTGAAAGAATAAATTTAGACATTTTAAAAATCCCAGAAAACAATCTCATTTTAACAATACGAGACGAATTAACAAAATTCACTCAAGCTTACCCTTTACAAGACAAATCAGCGAAAAATGTAGTAAATACTTTACTTTTATATTTTCAACATTACGGAACCCCATTACGTATACATTGCGACAGAGGAGGCGAATTTGATAATCACCTTTTAAAAGACCTTTGCACATTGTATGACATAAAATTAACCTATTCTTCAGTAAATCACCCCCAATCAAACGGATCACTCGAAAGATTCCACGCAACCCTTTTAGAAATGATACGAGCGACAGTAACAGACAATCCCAGAGATCACCCACTAACATGTTTACCGTACGCGATAATATGTTACAATAATTCAAAAAATCAAACACATGGATTCACCCCGTATGAGCTAATATTCGGGCATACAAACTCGAGACCCCCTGAAAAAACGTACAATCAAGAAGAACTAATTTCAAAATACGTACGCGATTTAAATAACAAAATTTCTTATTTTTATCAATTAGCACGAGAACGAACATTCGAGAAAAAAGCAAAAGCAAAAGCAAGATATGACTGGAATTTTCAACCAAAAGAAAAACAATTTAACATTAAAGACCAAGTTTTTATCAAAGAATCACAAAGAAAATCAAAATTAGCAAATAAATCTAACGGACCTTTTGAAATAATTAAAGTTTTAGAAAAGAACGCATTAATTGTAAAAGACCCTGTAACAGACAGAGAATTTACTATAAACTCAGACATGATAAGTTCGAAACTAGAATAAAATACTTTCTTTATTTTCAGGTTATCATTCGCGATAATAAGAGTAAGTACACACACAATGGACTATGACTTAAAATTATTAAACAATACCATTGGAATTTATTATCATCCTGAAACTGAAATGAAAATTGCAAATGACAAATGGACAATAATGACTTACAAAAACATATCTTTATTAAAACAAGTTTACAATCAAAACGTTGATTTAATAAATAACATAAACTCGAGATTATTTTATGAAAACTCTCCGAGATTAAAATTCTTTTACACAGAAGTACAACCACACATAAGTTTAATTAACAAACAATTAAAATCCATTGAAACTAAATTAACGGAAATTAAATATGATACCCCAAATTATCGTTATAAAAGAGGATTATTAAACGGTATAGGATCAATTTGGAAAGCAATAACAGGAAACTTAGACGCATCAGACGGTGAATATTACGCTGATTGTATTAACAAATTAAAAGACGATGAACATCAAATTGAGAATCTTTTAAAAAATCAAATCTCAGTAACCACATCAACAATCAAAAATTTCAATTACACAATACGAAAACTACAAATAGACGAACAAACATTTAACGAAGATATTATAAAAATTCAAAATACTTTGTTAGATATCTCAGATAATGAAAATTATTATGAAGCGAGATTTAAATTTATTGAAATTTGCGAACAAGTCACCGAATCGAACATAATTATTGAAAATGAATTAGATGACATAATTGAAAGCATAACTTTTGCAAGATTAAATACTCTACACCCCTCAATCATTCAACCAAGTGAATTAGTAAATGAATTACGAAAAATTTCACAAAAATTACAAAGAAGTCATTTACCCCTTTTACCAGATTTATCAAATGTAGCATCTTATTTTGACATTATAAGTCTTAAAGCATTTCAAACACAAAGAGAACTCGTATTTGTATTAGACATCCCAATTGTCGAACCGTACAATTTTAAACTATTTCATTTATACTCTATTCCGATTAAAGATAATCGTACACAAATGTTTCATTTAATTTTACCAACTTCAAAATACATAGCACTTTCAGATGATAAGACATTGTACATACATCTGGATAATTTTGAAAATTGTAAACAAATTGAATTCAAATTATGTAAATATTTATTACCAAACCCCGTAGATTTAAATGCAAATTGCGAAGCACAACTTCTACTACATCCATTGAAATTACCAGAAAATTGTGTAACAACATTACTTTATTCAGAAGACTACAAAGTACAATTAATTTCACAAAATACTTGGCTTGTAGCAATCACAAATTCAGTACCTTTTGTAATAAATTGTCTAGGACAATCTGAAACAAAAATAGTTGAACAAAATGCAATTTTAAATTTATACCCACATTGTACAGCATATATAGGATCGACCAGAGTATATGCAATTTATGAAAAAAAGACGTCAATTCAAGAAACAATTCAAATTCCTGAAATTAAATTTAATTGTTGTTCTCATTTACCTAGAGAAATACCAAACTTAAAACCATTAAAAATTTCAAAACTAAATCTTGATGAATTAAATACTGCCGAACATAAATTAAATCAATATAGCAAAGATCTTGACAAATTAATAAATGAACCATTCGTTCAGAAACATATTTCATGGTTTACGTACTTTATAATAGTATTGGTAATATTACTTATTATTTTAATTATATTGTGTAAATGTAAAAGAAGGTATCCAAAAATAGGAATAGCCTTAGGAAACAGCCCAAGTCCAGATCACCCCGACGATAGTTCGAGAAATTTATTAACGAGGTTCAGAAGACAAGTAACCCCTTTAAGAAGACAACCAATCCGAAGAAATTTCAGCGACCCAACCATCGAAGAAGAAATTGAATTAAATCCTAATTCACAAAAATTAGTTTCAAGATAAACTTGACCCCTAATTTTTAATCTTCGTAGGGAGGAATTGTTATATCTCATTTTAATAAATATTGATACCTATTAACCTTGACTTAATTGCGTTGCATCAATTGAGATAAGAATTTCATTATGCAGTAAATACTTTTCCATTCATTCAAAGTAGAACGCTGACAAAGCCATATCAGCATAAATTACACAAAGAGCTTAACAATTGCTAACCTTCAATTTATGCAACCCTAGCATTAGGAAAGTTATAAGTAAGACTAGATTTGTATAGAGCCATCAGAATAGACATATCAGAGATATCATAAGCTAGACATAAGAATCAATTCCATTCCATTACATTATAATTCAATAAGAAACATTTCAAGCTACGTTAAAACAATTCAACTAATATTAAGAAAGTGTAACTCAAGTGTTGTAAAAATCTTCGAAAAATAAAAAATCTTTTTTTAAAAACCTACCGTTCTTGTTACGACGATAACATTCATCATTAAAACAACCTACAGTAATAGACAAATGTTTTTGAGGAACATCAAAAGTTAAAAAATATATTTTCTGCCTTGTTTAATAATTGAATTAACAATATATTGATAAACATCTATGTATGTTTAATATCTAATAAATATGTTTAGCACAGTTGCATTGTACTTGAGCTGATATGTTTTATTTACATATTAGCGATGGTTAACCGCCAAGGATAATTTGTTTTGCATATTTTTGTATCTTACATACAAACACATTCTTGTTGATATTTCATACCTGCAGAATATTAAGTACATATTAGATAATAGCATTTGACGAGTAAGATGTCGGCGGGAAAAACCTTTTACAGCTTTAATAATTCCCCAGATTCTCAATGTGATATTACAGACGGAGAGCTGGCTACGAAAATTAAAAATAAAAAAGTGTAGAGAAAATTCTTATGTAAAAACCCTCCGTACTAGCTGAAAAGTACACAGCTTTGCAGTCAGAAGTCGGGAGAGAGCGTGGGCGGGCGGTCAAAGGCGTTAATTTTTAATCAAATAAAATCTTTGAACGCAGTTCTGAAATTTTGTGTAGTTTATTTATTTATTTTTTTTTTAATTAATTAATTAAGCGACATCAACATCTGAGGTTATTAGCCGCTGTTTTATTTAAAGAACTAAGTACATGCGTTATATTTTAGTTAAAAGTTGCGTTTCATATAGAAATTTAACTAGTTTTCTTACGTTAACAGATTGGTTATTCAAACATACACTAATTTCATTGGACAATCCATTTCTAACTCTCTACTTGCAGCATATCTTGTACAGTATAGCAGCACATGGCTAACAGTTAGGTAAGTATTACAGACGTCACACTTCGGTTGTCTCCTATTTAACAGCATGAATGAACTCGTAAGTTTTGTGTGCCCTATTCTTAATCTTGTTATCGCTACTTGTTCTCTTTTTTTTAGCTTTACGGGAAGAATCCATTTTTCAACATTTGGTTTATTGATTTTCAAACGTTTATCAGTGTTTTGCCACTGATGTTGCCACTGAATCATTATGATTTCTTTTACAAATTTCTTTGCGTCACATTGACGAACAGGGATGTTTTCTGTGATATTAGCTTCTGCTGCTTCTCGTGCGGCTTTATCTACTAATTCATTCCCCTTAATACCAGAATGACTCGGGGTCCATATAAAATGTACTAGCTTGTTATTTTCTAAAGTATTTAGTAGCCGCAGAGTCTCCTGGATCAAGGGGTCTGAACTATGAGAATTGTTTAGAGCCTGTAATGAGCTAAGCGAGTCTGAACAAATTACTGAAATGTTTTGCTGAACTGCCGTGTTTAAAAAACATACAGCTTGCCTTATGGCATATAATTCGGCAGTAAATATAGAGGCACAGTGAGGAAGAGTCCAAGAATATGTTCGACCGGCGGTATAGAAGGCACATCCTACACCATGATCCAGTTTAGAGCCATCAGTAAAAATTGTTTGGCTCCCTGGATATTTCTCTAATACTGACCAAAATGTTGACTGAAGTAAGTTTTTATTGGTTTCATTTTTTTTATATTTTGTACATTCCAGATTTATTTCATATTTATTTGTAATTTCTGTGAATCGCACAGCAACTGGTTTGGTTATGGTGGGGCGACCCTCATAGACCTCTCTTCTTTCATCGTTAAATAATATTTTATAGTTTGGATGTTGTGGCTGAGAGGATATGTTCAGTGCATAATTTAAAAGTAATTGGTCTCTTCTCAAATGCAGAGGTAATATACCTGCTTCACAGTTTAGTGACTGAAGGGGACTTGTGCGGAAAGCTCCTAACCCAAGCCTGAGTGCGGTGCCTTGTATTGAATCTAGTTTCTTGAGCCTAGTTCTTCGGGCTGTGCCGTATATAATACATCCGTAATCAATCCTTGACAGAATAAGTGTTTTATATAATTTTATTAGAGTTTCTCTGTCACAGCCCCAATTAATATTACATAATGCTCTAAGGATATTGAGAATTTTCTTACATTTTACCACTAACTGCTCAATATGAGGACCCCAATAAAGTTTTCTATCTAAAGTTACACCTAGAAATTTGTACGAATCCACATATTCAATTGGCATATTTTGAATATATATTTCAGGATTATCGTGAATTTTTCTTAATCGACAAAAATGCACTGCTTTTGTTTTCACACTAGAAAATTTGAAACCTTTTCTCTCTGCTTGTCCTACAACTTGGTTAACTGCATTCTGGAGTCTTTCTTGTATTTCCTCTATTGAATTTGCTGAATAAAAAATAGCGAGGTCGTCCACATACATACATTTCTGCACTGTATCATCTATGGCGTCAATGATACTATTTACTGCAATAATGAACAGAATTACACTGAGAGTTGACCCTTGAGGAATGCCATTTTCAGTCATATGACTCTCAGATATATTATTTCCTAGTTTAACCTTAAAAGAACGGTCATTTAGGAAGCTTTCTATAAAGGAAGGTAAATTTCCTCTTAATCCCCAGTCATGCAATTGTTTTAATATTCCAAATCTCCATGTTATATCAAAGGCCTTTTCAAGATCGAAGTAGATTGCCACAAGATGTTTTCTACAGGCGAAGCTACGTTGTATATTGTCTTCAATATACACTAAGTTGTCCAATGTAGATCTAGCTTTTCGAAATCCTGTCTGATATGGACACAAGAGGTTGTGGAATTCCAAAAACCATGCGAGGCGTGCGCTGACCATTTTTTCTAAAATTTTTCCTATACAACAGGTAAGAGATATTGATCTGTAGCTACTGGGAGAGAGAGAGGGTCCTTTCCGGGTTTGAGGAATGGAATAATGTAAGCCTCCTTCCAATGTTCTGGGTATTTACCCTCGGTCCATATTTTGTTATAAAGTTTTAGAATATTTTGTTTTTGGCAAGGCGGTAACTCTTTAATAAATTCATATGGTATTTTATCAGAGCCTGGACTAGAACATGATGATAGGGCTTCCCCTAGTTCTTTCATTGAGAAAGGTGCATTATAGGACAAGTTTGTATCTGTTCTGAAGTCTAGTGGGGTTTCGTATAATGCTTTTTGGTTTATGAAATTGTCGTCATAGTTTTCAGAGGAGCTGTAAAATTGAAATTGATTCGCTAGTTCGTTTGCCACTTCTTCAGGATCCGTAATTTCTATATTGTTAACCAAAAGCACAGGAGAGGGCTTAGTGAATTTACGGCCTATGATGCATCTCATTTTTCGCCATACTTCAGGTACCGGTGTATCAGATGAAATAGAAGAGACATAGTCTGACCATGATGTTTGCTTACTTTTTAATATAATATGCCTAGCTTTCGCCCTTAACCTCTTAAAATTAATAAGATTTGCTTGAGAGGGGTGTCTTTTAAATATGTTGTAGGCATGCTTTTTTTCTGAAATTGCTTCAGCTACTTGATTATTCCACCATGGAACAGTTTTTCGTCGGGAATTATAATTGGTCTGAGGAATAGCAGTTTTAGCTGCTGTAATGATTGATTTTGTTAGAGCATTTACCATTAAACTGGTATTTTCCGTTGAGAATTCAAAATTTTTAATTGTATCTTTATATATGTTCCAGTTGGCGCGTTGAAGTTGCCATCGCTGTTGTTGCGTTTGATCGATTGAATGATTGGAAAATTCTATCGTAACTGGTAAGTGATCTGTATCATGGTGGTCATCTAGGACATTCCACCGAAGAATAGGTGTTAATGATGGGGTACAAAGAGAAAGATCAAGTGCCGAAAAATTTTGTGATCTGCTATTAAGGTAGGTACCACAACCTGTGTTTAAAATATTTAGATCTTCTTCATCTATAAATTTTTCTAGGATTCTTCCTCGTATGTCTGCTTTAATTGATCCCCAAAGGGGGTGATGTGCATTGAAATCTCCAAGCAATAAATATGGTGGAGGGAGTTGTGCAGTGATGTTCTGTAGATCATTTTGATTCCAAGCATTATCAGGTAGGTAAATATTACATATGCTCATTTTAGTTGGATATAATATTTGAACAGCTATGACTTGAAGATTAGAATGTATATTTAGGTCAATAGTTGGAATATTATCTTTTACAAATATTACGACCCCTCCTCTCGCTCGCATGTTTGGTACAACATCATATCTAAAAGACTTGTAACCCCTGAGTGAGAAGTTTTCACCGGGTTCAAAATGTGTTTCCTGTAGACAGATAATTATGGGGCATTTTTCTAACATGATCGATTTGAGTTCGCAATAATGATTAATACATCCATTGCAGTTCCATTGAATTATATTTTGTTGTAGAACTTCCATAAATAATTTTCTTCATAAAACTTACAAAGAAAAAATAAACAGAAATTTGAGAAAGGTAGAAGGCATTTTGCGAACAATTAATATAGATAAAAATAACAGAATATATACACACATGTATATAAAATAACAAATAAAGTAAAATATATAACAAACATATAAAACAAGCAAATAGACAAACAAATGAAAAATATCACAGTTGAAAATTATTTAACTAAATAAAATATCACTTTTAAATAATATCACATAAAGAAATATCACAGAAATAATTAGTCCGGGGGGTGCGGACTGTCCAGGTATTTCATTCGAAGGTTGATATTGGTTATCCTTCGGTTTTCTAGGTTTACCCTTAGGCCACCCCTTTATTTTCTTTTTTTTTTCTCGTCTTGAGGTATCACTTTGTTGCGACGAGAGCAGGCTTTCATCAGAATCCCATGATTCTTCTACAGAATAACTAATCTCATCTCTTTTTCTTTTTTCCCTTGAATTTTGAGTTGTGCCCGAAAACGAGCTTGACTTTTTGAGTGGTCCACCACCCCTTGTTCCAGTAAGTGGGGGATTAACAATTATTGGTGGTTGCATGGAATTAACGTTTTGTTGAGTTGAACTAGTTCGTTCACTTAGCAGCTTGTTGAACACTGACTATTTGGTTTTCAATAATTTTTGTAATATTTGGTATAAGCTCATCGATAATAGTAGTTGATAGATTTGTGTCTTTATTGGCTATTTGTGCATATGTCATGCTATTATTTTTAGGACCACATACTTTTTTTCGCGCCTCAGCATAACTTAATTTTTCCAATATTTTTACATTTTGGATATTTATTTCCTCGATCATTCTAGGACATTTTCTAGATTTCGCTGAATGAGGTCCTCCGCAATTAACACATTTGATAGGATCTTGACAAACTTGTCCAGTGTGAGGAAGATTTCCACAGGCACATATTTTTCCTTCTTTACATGAATCAGTTATATGACCAAATTTTTGGCAATTATAGCATCTCAGTGGATTGGGGATATAAGGACGCACTTCTAAGGAATAGAAGGCTACTTTAACTTTAATCGGAATTTTTGGCCTATTAAATGTTAATATATGACTGGGACTGTTAACAAGTTCTCCATTCACTCTCCTTTTAATCCTTTTAACATTCATAACCCCTTCGTGTTTCATCTCATCTAAGATCTCTTCTTCGGAGCAATTTAATAGGTCAGGACATGTAACAACTCCTTTGGGATTATTGAGGGATCTATGAGGTTCAACATTAACGCTATAAGCGTCTAATTTTTGAATATTTAATAGTCTCCTTGCCTGTGCTTCTGAAACAGTTTTTGCTAAAAGGCCATCTTTAATTTTTTTTATATTTTTCAGATTTCCAACAAGACCGAAAAGGCTTTTTGAAATGACGAATGGGCTCACTTTATCGAAGTTACCCTCGTCAATCCTCTTTATTACCAAAAACCGGGGAACTCTGTCCGCCTTTTCTTGGCTGAGAGGGATTGTGGTAGTTTTAGATATACCACAATCAGTTTTGGGGCCTGTTTTTCCTCGGTTGGCCAACGAGGTATGCTGTCGCTCTCCAACTGCAGACCCAGCAGTGCAGTCCACAGAAGGTTGTAAAGAATTATTAGAAATATCCATACAATTCCCACGAGTGAGCTCTGAAATAAATTCAACCGCAGCAGAGCAGGCTTACCACGGAGGGGCTAGGTTACAACCGAAGGATGCCAGGTGTCCGGAGGTAGCCGTTTGAGACTCACTAACGTAAAGCCATTCATCCATCAGCACGACAAACACTTTGGATTACGGATTATTTTTTCGGGGTTTACTCCCCTAGATCCATCGTGTTCTGTAGGAAACAGGGTAACCTCTAGTCGGATGTGGTTCTTCACCACGCACGATGGTCTTGCAAGTGCAGAGGCTGTACGTTGCGCATAACACTTACCAGGGTGCTTCTTTTCAGTTCTCCCCGACGGCCTTACCGGCTTGGGTGGCCCTACCAGGAGTTATAAACTCCCGCCGGCATTGCCCGCAAGTTCGTAAAACTTACTCGAGCACCCCTTACCCCTTGTGTAGTTATTGTTTTTAACTGTATTAAATTTCGGAGCTGCATTCAAAAATTTTATTTTGATTAAAAATTAACGCATTTGACCGCCCGCCCACGCTTCCCTCCCCGGGAGCGACTTCTGGCTGCAGAGCTATTACTCCAGTCACTTTAGACAAGAATTTGGCTTCTGATCTAACAAATTGTATCCTTCATTTTTTTTCTTTTAATCGATTTATTTTGGTGTTTTCATGAAAATATTAAAAATTGAGAACGAAATTACTATGGCATACAAAAATATTAAAGGTCGAAGTTCACAAAAAACGGCTTTTTGCGAATATCGCGCTTTCTATGGCTCGGAGGCCAATTGAGGTTATTATGAAAATGAATGATTCCGCACGAGAATGATCTCTTCCATTCTTTATGTACAACGGACGGTTTAGGCAAAATGTGCTTCGAAATTTCCGCGCAGGGGCAGTTTTATTTTCCTGTTACGTGAACACCAAATACACTATGTTATTGAAATTCGGCTTCAGTGAGTTCTTGTTAACCACGAATAGGATTGTGAGATTTTTACAGTTAAAATTTTGCCTAATATTTTTTTTTGGAAATATTCGATGAGAAATATATATCTAACAACGACAAAAGTGGTAGATTTTTCATTAACATATTGACTTGGATGTAAGGGACGTAGTCCTGGTGTTTTGTAGCATATTGAGGAACGATTTAATAGTGAAACGTATATTAGGATTTTAGACAATATTATGCTCCTGTCTGTGTCACAATTATTTCATTTCATATTTCAACAAGATAATTGTTCAATTCATACTGCCCATAGCGTGACTAACTGGTTTCAAGATAACAATATTAATGTTATTTTCTTACTTTTTATTGGATATTTTGCCACTGAAAAATATTTAAAAATTTTAATGAAAAAACCTCTGCGCCAAACGGATCAGACAGAGGTTGGTTCTTGAGTACTTGACTGTTTCAAAAAGTCTCACACCTAAAAATATATAAACTAGAACAATGTTATAAACTAAAAACTGAAAATCAAAGCTATAGGTAGTTAACGTTTCGGAAGAGAATCTACTTCCGTTCTCAAAACTTTTTTGGCCGTCAACCATGACAGTTCTTAACTGAAACACCCTGTACAGCAGCGTGGTGCGGTTATGTGCAAAAAACCTTCTCCGAATTTTAACATTTTGAGGCAAATAACTTTTTAGAAAAAATAATACCATTTACTTTTAATGTTATTTTGATTTAAACTATGCCTTCCCGAGTATACAGAGACCCCATATTCCTAAGACACCCTGCTATGAACCCGAAAAAAATTGTGTTTAATTGTTAGTATTTTTTAAATTGAAAGATTCAAAGAAGAGAACAAAAATGACTTCTGCCACACTAACTTATTAATTTATTACCAAACAACAACATGGTAATTAAGTACTAATTAATTACTTTAAGTAGGCTGGTAAATAGATGCTTGTTTATACTCATTCTCTTTGACCTTGAAAATACAGTTTCAAGTTTAAAGGTATTATAATAAAAATAAAAATTAGTGGTATTCCTTATTATGGTATGTATTACTCAGCATTAATTTTAAATTGTATCTGTGGGTCACGTATTAACATATATGTAAAAATATAACTCCAAGATGATAAAATATAAGCAATGTAATGTTTCAAATGTGCTCAAAAAAAAATCTTCTAAGAAAGAATCTCTTAAAAACGAAACTACGTATTGTCTTTCGGATTCTCTCATATTTATCAGAATTTAACTTAGACCTGGTTAAATTTGCTGATAATTCAATTAGTAAATAATATATTGTTATGAAGTTATTTGATAGTTTTGTTCTCTAAGAGGAAAATATAGAACTGGCTCTCCAGTTGATATTTTTTACTTAGTTTTCTGATACCAAAAGGAAGAAGATGAAAAAAGAGAACAACAAGAAGATATAGATATCTAATTACCAAATCCTCAATTTATAGTCAAAGTTTTGACATTAAATGTGTAGGGCTTGCCAGTAAACGCCACTCTAAAGTTGGAAAAAGAAGAAAGCTCAACTGCATCCCATGGTTTGTCTCTGAGCCAAATGAATACATACATAACAAAAATCAAGAATATACTTACTCGACGCAGATATTCTGATCACGTGTTTTGTCGGGGCAGACGATTTATACAAATTACATAAACATATGTATCAGACATAGTTTTTAAATTTCCAGTGGTTCACTGAATCTTAGGCTTTTCCAGGAATATGTAATTATGTATAAAAAATTAATAATTAAAAAAAAAATAACGAATCAACTGAGTGTTAAAAAATGCATTAAAATGAAGAAAATAAGATGTAATTGGTTCAAATTAATAAACACAAAAACGTGGGACCCGGGATGAGTAAAATTTTCTATTTGTATTTAAGTATTTTGAGCGCACCACGCTTTTACTTTTATTAATTAGAACCAATTCCACATTATTTGCTTCTTTTTAGAGCATTTTTTTAACAGTTTCAGTTCAATCTTAAAAGCTCGCTTTTTATATTTTTATTCATAAAAAAATATTGACAAGTTGTTTAGGTTTTTTTTTGGTTTGTTGTGCTTACTACTGATGTGTTCTTATAATGAGTGTTTTCATGAACTTTTCTTTCATAATAAAATAATAAAACAAGTTTTTTTAATTTTTTTATTTCTTCAAAAATAAAACAAAAATTTGAATGAAGTTTACTGAAAAAAAAAAATACCACTGAAAAGTGAACCAGCATACTAAAAACTTCTACAATTCACGCCGATTCCAGCAAGGTATAGTTCATTGGTATTCTTTAATTGAATCATAGTTGTTGGTAGTATTTCATGTAGAAAGGAGCTGGTCAACAATAAAAAGGCAAATAATGTATTAAGCATTTATTGCGTATTTTCTTACAACAGATGTTCAAAATGTCTTCCGTCGGTCATAATTCATAAACGACACCTCCTTAGAAAGTTTCGTCTTAGATTTATCATTGCACGATAGTTGTTCCGAACAGTCACTGCTGCAGTTTGCAACTTATCTCGTAGCTGTTGTTCGTTTTGGCTTTCTCTGCTGTAGACGATATCTTTATAATGCCCTCATACGAAGTAGTCCAGGGGATTGAGATCTGGCGAACGTGCTGGCCAGCGAATGTTCCCCACTCTCCCTATCTAGCGATTGGGGTAAACATTATTGAGGTGCTGTCGTACAATGAGGGCATAATGCGCTGGTGCGACATCGTTCTGCAGCCACATTGTTGCCCGTAACTCAAATGAGACATTTTCTAGAAGCCCGTTTAGGTCTTGCTGCAGGAACTCTAAGTATCGTTGACCATTGAGCCTTGGCGGCAGTTCAAACGGCCCAATGAAGCTTCCGCCGAGTATGCCCGCCCGCTCACAAGTTCACTCCGAACTGATGTTGGAAGCGGTGGTTCCGTACTTTCAGATTTTGCAACGCCCAAGAAGATTGTGTATATTAAATATCCTAACCCTATTGAACGTTGATTCGTCGGTTCACAGAATTTTATTGAAAAAATGTGGATCCTCCCGTGAATGTCGGAGCATTTCTCTGCAAAACGCTACCCTAGGAGCATAAGCGTTGGGCAGGAGCGCTTGCACGCGTTGCACGTGATAGGCATGTAACTTATACCGTCGCAATATTCGTTGCACAGTGGACTTGGAAATACCAGAATTTCGCGAGATGCAACGAATACTTGTAGAAGGTTCCTCCAGTGCCATGGCGACTAAGTCTTCGTCGTGATCATCGTTCCTATGCCTTCCGTCTCTGCGTACAGCACCAGGTATTTCACCATGTATGTATGGGTTGTGTACTCATATGAACACCCTATGATCCGGCAAGCGTCCACGACGTTGGTATCGGATGCGTTATTCCCTTGCCGCACGTCGAGCATTTCCTGCACATAACTCATAAATGTAATGCATTTCTGCATACTCACGCGGTGTGTAGTTCATTTTTCAACGTAGCCTTCAAATAAAGCACTATTCAAATTAAAATCACAATCTGAAGCCAAGTAACAAGCAGTTGTCGGAAACACAGACTGTCAGTCAAAGTCAAAAACAGAAGCTAACTCGTATTTTATTAAGAAAAAATGGGAATATGCGTAGGTATAGGAAGCTAGGTTGTTGTGGTTTCGTATTTTTACAGCTCTGATGTATGTAAAGCAAATAATGCCTACTATTTATCATGTGCACATCTCAGAACTGTACAAATACGGAACAGCCAATGCTTCTCTTCTCAGAATCATACATCATTGTATATCAAGACTCTGGGCTAGTTTTATGCAATTCATGCTAAAAAAATATGACTTTGGAGTCTCACTGGCTCTTGGGATACTAGTTTTTGTTATGTATTTATTCGTTTGGCCCAGAGGCAGACGTAATCGCATGATATAGTACACGTTTTTTGACTTTAAAACCCTGGTCCGCAACGATAAGGGGACTCATAATATCATATATTAAAAATGTCACCAGTCCATAGACTATTTCCCGAAAGCACACCCTAAATGTCATAATATTAGTGTACACTACTTACGCAATAAAAATATATAGAATTTAGCCTCATCCTTATTTGTTTATAATAGTAAGTTTATTATTCCCTCTTTCTTCCTTCTGTTATTAATGACTGTTATTGCGTTGTTTTGCATTATTGATTGCTATATTAGAAAATAAGATACATGATTGTAAAAAAATATGATATTGTAAATAATGAAATTGTTTCAAGGAATAGATGACAACAAAGCTTGCACTGTATTGTAATAATAATATAATAATAATAATAATAACAATAATAATAATAATAATAATAATAATAATAATAATATTAATTTTATTGGTCATAAAAAATGCACCGTAGTGCTTTGACATGTCAAAAAAGCTTAAAGAACATATAACGAGTAAATAAATAAACGCAATACAAAATACGAGTATACCGGGTGAGTCACGACTTGCGCTCGCCCCGATATTTCCTAAAATATTTGGAATAGAAAATTGAAATTTGGAGGCCTTATTACACGACTAAAATGCCATCTTTTCAATAAAAAATCAAGTTTGGTGCACATCCGGTTTCACCGGAAATGCCCACAACTTTCGATTTTTAAATGGAACACCCTATATATTTTTACATTTTTGGAATCTAGGTAGGAGGTAATTTTGAATACAATACATCCATTTTGGTCACTTTTTGATAAACACTAAAAATTTTATTAAAAAATATATTTCTGAATCCAGAGTGCTGTGGTGCCCAAAATATATTTTAGTTTGTGTGCTACGTTACTATAAAAATAAAAAGAGCAATATGATTGCATTGCTTAATTCTCTAGAGGCGTTTAAAATTTTTAAATGTGATTTTTACCCACTAACTCGGTTTTTTTTAATGGGAATTAAATCGTTCACCAACATTTTTAAATACCTCATTTTCATACGAATCTAACGATACCAAAATTTTGAAAATCCGCTCAGAAATATTTGAGATTTCAGCCAAAATACAATGCAACCAAGCTTTTAGAAACATGCTGCTAATAGATAATAGATTAGTGGGCTTTGGAAACTAAAATGGCACATTTCTGTGTAAATCTGGTTACCTCAACGAAGTGGAGGGGAAGACCTTCACTTCGTTGGGTTACCTAATAACATTGGAAAAATCATAGTAGCCATTGAATGTAATAAAACAATATCAGCTGTCAGACAGACTCGTGTAGTTATAGGCAATCTTGAGCTATCAAACATTTAATAATTGTGAGCGCAAAGAACGTTACAATTAAGTTTAGCATAGGTATGTGGAGGTAAACACAATTACATCCACAAGGACATTTGCAATAGAATGCGACATTGGTTCGGTTTTCAGAGTTTTATTTAAATCAACATAAATATCGGGCCTATAAATAAATAAAAATCAATTCCGTTTGAACAATTAAACTTAAACTAGGTAACAGTAGGTATATTTAAAATAATTAATATAATTAAACCATAAATTGACATTTATAGATATTGATCAAAATGTCCACCATTTTTTTCTATACACAATTCGGCTCTGCGTACAGTTGCTTGAATGGCTCTACGCAATTCAGCCGGCGTTATTTCGTTAAGAGCCCGCACAACTTTATTTTGCAGCTCTTCATGAGTATTTGAAGAAGTTTTATAAACTTTATTTTTGAGAGTGCCGCATACATAATAGTCGAGGGGTGTTAAGTCAGGTGACCTAGGAGGCCACCTGATATGACCTTGATTTGCGATAAGGCGTTCACCATGCAAGTTGTTTAAATATTTCATCACTCTTCTGGAATTATGTGGGGGAGCACCATCTTGTTGGAAAAACAGATTTTGTAAATAGGCAAGAGGAAGTAAGTCAAGAAATTCTGCTGTCTGGTTTTGTAAAAAGAATAAATATCGTTCGCCAGTAAGCGTTCCATCAAAAAATATGGGTCCAATTATTCGATCTCCAAGTACTCCAAGCCAACAGTTAAACCCAAATCTTTCCTGAATATTCCCCCGCCCTACCAACCTCGGATTTTCTTGAGCCCAGTACCTAGTATTATTTCTGTTAAACATACCTTGGTTCGTAAATCTACTTTCATCTGAATATAAAATATGAAAAGGAAAACCTGGGTTTAGTTGTACTGCATTTAAGAACCAGTTGCAATATACTAGCCTCCTGTCGTTATCATCTCCATAAAGATGTTGGTGTATTTGGTATTTATAAGACCGAAACTTATGTTTCTTTAAAATTCTGCAAACCGAAGACTGAGTAATGTCGCATTCCATTGACAATTCCCTTGATGTTGTTGGGTGTACCATCACAAATCCTAATACATCAATTTCTTTGTCCTCACTTACAATAAATGTTTGATGGTCATCTTGTTGATTGTGGCATTTCCGGTCAAACCGGATGTGCACCAAACTTGATTTTTTATTGAAAAGATCGCATTTTAGTCGTGTAATAAGGCCTCCAAATTTCAATTTTCTATTCCAAATATTTTAGGAAATATCGGGGCGAGCGCAATTCGTGACTCACCCGGTATATAGTAACAATAGGACCAAGTCCCAAATATTGTCAAATAATGTAACAAATAATTAGGATAAATTGATAAACAATAAAATCAAAAATAATGACTAACATGTAAGCATATAAACATAATCATAATTAGGAAAACTGGGTCCTAACGCAATATAAGTACGACATAAAATTCACAATTTAGGACAATAGGTCCCAACAAGATCAAACAATGACGTACTTCTATGCTATTCTTTTTGCACATAAGTTTATTTGATAAAAACATATATTGTAGAACAGTAGCGTCATATTCAGTTAAAACATTTGAAAATTGTCTATTTTGGTATTTTAGTAAATATAAATTTGAATCTATTATATTGTAAATATAGTCCTAGCTGTCTTATACTGTTTGTGCAGGAGTTTATGTGATGTGACAGAAAGTAATCATCTTGTAGAACAGTAGCATAATATTCTACTAAAACAATTTAAAATTTTCTGTTTTTGCATAGAAATAATAAATATAAATTTGAATCTATTATTGTGTCTTATTGTCACATTATAGCGCAGTAAACAACTTGCAAGACAACATAACGATATAACACATATCTGAATTTAATTTTCCAGTTTTTTACTATAATATGACCTTCAAGTTTAATAGAAGATAATTGTCTTTTGCTTATATTTCTTATATTTCTTGTTAGCCAACTATTTCTATAATAAATATTCAATTTGTGTAAAAGGTAAGAAGATGTGATAAAATAGGACGTACTAAACCAAACAAAACTTTAAATTTTTTATTGAATGTAAATTTTAGCTTGCTGAGCAGAGGAACGACTTGAAACACCCCAACTTGCGTAGAGTATGAACATAGAAGGACTCCAGCAACAGGACTATATTGACCCAATATGTTTGGTAAAAATTGGGGAAACATATAAACGTCCAATTTCTATATATTGGTCCTAAAAGTTTGGCCAATATTTATTTTCTTTATGAGAGAAATATTGTATTGGTAGTAATATAGAGCCATACATTTTGAAACTTATTTTAATAAAATAACTAATAACGTTTAACCTAAATTCAATCTAAACCATCTAGCATCTGCCTCTTTCACGGTCCCTTGTTCCGCTAAATAGAGAGTAATCGAACTCGGATTTCCAAAATGGATGCCTCAGGAAATATCTTCTTAAATGCACTTATAATGAGTAAATTATCAATTAAAAATAAGAACAATAAAATTCTCTCTTCCAGCTAACACTAACTTGCGCTTGATTTTTTAACGATTAGACTTTTCCATCTAAGCAAGGTATCGACGGACAAACTGACGGATATTTCGAAAATTCTGTGACTGAGAACTTTTTTACCGTACGACCAAAATTAATAACTTTAATTTTTAATTTTTTAACTTTTTCATCTTTTTATAAATCCGAAAATAGGCATTTTAGGGCATACTTATATGAACAATTATGCATTCAATGACGCCAGGAATCACCTGACGTTTTTGCACTGCGTATACATATCTTTTACTTTCAACTTACATTGTCTAAAAAAGCATGAAAATATAAAATCTGATCACTTTTGTTACTTTCACATTCATGTGGTGGATTGGAAGCATAGTAATTTTCTTTCTGGGAATAAGTTTAGAATGTCATGATTTTAAATTGAATTAAAATTGAATTAAATTAAATTAAATTGGAGCGAAAAAATGTTGTCTGTCGGTCTGTTTGTAACTTTTTTTGTCCGCACGTTTTCTCCGGAACGGTTTAATATATTTTCTTGAAATTTTGTACACGTATTCATTATAACGAGATCTGGAACTGGATTGTTTTTTGAACATATCCGGTGAAGGGTTGAGGGGTAAATAGGGGGAAATAAGTAAAGCAAGCTGGTAAGAGTACAGAAATTTGAAATTTGGTGTATGTACTAGAAGCCAAGGCCTCAAAATGTTTTATAATATTTTCCATCCCTCCATAATAATGGAGTAGGGACTCCATTACTAAAGGGGTTGATAAAAAAAATTGAGACATTCATTTGAACTTTGGTATACGTACATATTATATTGATATCAGGAACTAGATTACATTTTGGGATTATTCCGCTAAAGGGATGGGAGTTAAATTAGGGGTAAACAGGGGAAAATAAATAATGCAAGCTGGTAAGAGTACAGAAATTCGGTGTATGTACTAGAAACGAAGGCATCAAATTTTTGTATAATATTTTTCAACCCTCCACCACCCCTACTCCATTATTAAAGGGGTTGATAAAATTAAATTGAGATATTCATATTCACTTGAAATTAAAAACAATTAATTGAAATATCGTATTCACACTACGCCTGATAATTTTACAACAAGCAAAAGATTAAGCTGTAAAGAATTTGGTCCATTAGAGTGTTGTAAATATTTGATATGAAAATTGAATAATTTTTCTTAGGTTTGTTTTTCACATATTTTACAATTACTATTTTTCAAGTCATAAGGATCAACAAGTTAATTATAATATATATAGATAGGTCCTACATTGACGACATTTGTAGATATTTGAAAAAAATTCTGAACAATATATGCTTAATACTGGTCATAAAAATTCCAAAAATGTATGAGATACAGATAGGTCCTAAATTTTCGAAATATAGGGTGTAATTAGTTTCATGTCATTAAAAAAACTGGTGGTAGGGAACGACAAGACAAACAAAAAAACCTTATATAACATGGGGTCTAAAGCTCATAGTTTTGGAGAAAAAAAAATAAACAATAATTTCGCAAATTTTCAATAAAATATTTTGAGAACTGCTGGAATATTGAGGTAGGTTTAGATAATAATAATAATAATAATAATAATGTGTCTTTATTGTTTTTTTTTTGAAATATTGTACAAAATATTAATAACAACAGGAATGGCGAGGTTCAACATAGTTGCTCTACCACCTAACCATTCCATATAAAATACAAGGGAAGAAAAAAAATTATAATAATCATAAAATTATCAGTATAACATATAAATATGTGAGTAGATTACACTAAATTAATATTATACATTTCTGTTTGCAACAAGGTATGACTTGACATTTTTCTTAAAGGTATTGATGCTTGGAGAAGACTTGATGGAGAGGGGCAGCTTATTATAAATTTTAATGGCATTGTAGGTAAAGGACCTCTGGAATTGGGCAGAGCAGTGTCTGGGAACCGCATACAGATCCCGATATCTAGTGGTACGGTCGTGTCTATTATATCCTTTTATGAGCTTATCATGTAAATATTTTGGCATTTTTAATTTATTCGTTTTATAAACAAGACAAGCCATATGACTCACAAAACGATCGTTCAGGTTCAGCCACTTAGATTCTAAAAATTTACTAGTGATATGATCAAATTTTCGTAAGTCGTAGCTGAATCTGAGACAAGCATTTTGAAGTCTCTGAAGGCTCTCTTTATCTCTGTTTAATATAGCAGGCCAGTAAACTAAATCACCATAAGCTACATAACTCAGTATCAATGTATCACATAACCTTAACTTGACGTCTGAACTAAGAATGTCTTTATGAAAATACAGTACTTTTAACTTACTGAAAGACTTTTGTATTATATTAGAAACATGTTTTTGAAATCTAAGGTTAGTATCCAGAAAGATGCCTAAATTTTTGCAGTACTCACTATAAGGTAGGATCTTACCGTTAAGAGAAATGGTAAATACAGGATTGTTTAAAATTAATTCCCTGTGCTTGCCAAAAACAAGTACTTCTGTTTTGGTTTCATTTAAAATTAGCCCATGAGCAAGCGACACGGAACATATCGTACTTAAGTCAAAGTTGAGGTTGTCTGCTGCCAGCTGAATATCTTGGAGAGAGAAGTGATGAAGTATTTGATAATCATCAGCATATTGGTGCGAATCGGAAAATTGTAAATATTTAGAAAAGTCAGCAGTGTAAACAGAAAACAATAACGGACCCAATATGCTACCCTGTGGCACACCCTTATTTACCTTAATAGTTTTAGAGAAAGTTCCATTTAAATACACTTTTTGTTGCCTATTAGAAAGATAATCAGTGAAAAACTTTAACGGTATGTTACCGAAACCAAAGTATTTTAACTTAATGCATAGAGTAGTAGAGTCTAAGGTGTCAAATGCTTTACTATAATCTAAAAGAACTAGACATGTGTTTTTATCTTTGTCCCTAGCTCTAAATAATTCGTCAGTGACATGTAACAATGCTGTTGATGTACTATGGTTAGCTCGGAATCCGGATTGAGTGGGAGGTAGAATATTATTGTTATTCAGAAAGGTAGTAATTTGCTCGTAAATAATTTTTTCTAAAATTTTAGAGATAGTAGGCAATATGCTTATGGGTCTAAAGTCACATATTTGAGTAGGACTGGTATTCTTAGGCACTGGAAGGACATGTGCAAACTTCCATGAAGTTGGAAACGAACCTGATATTAAGCATTTATTTACTAAAAATGTTAGATGGGTACTTAAATGAGGGAGGAGTAAAGATAACATTTTAAGGTCAATTTCATCTGCACCTTTAGCATTAGATTTAATGGTGGTAAAAATCTTTTCAACTTCATCAACAGAAACTTCATGGAAGTTAAATTCTTCATCTAAATTAGGAAATAGTTTATTAACATACTTATCGGCTATAAAATCATCATCCATAGTAGCCTGAGGTACACTATTAATGAAAAAATTATTAAAGTCATCCGGACTAGCTAAACTGCCAACCGGATTAGTAACCTTAGAATGAATATGGAGAGACTTTAATGTACGCCAAAACGTTTTGGGGTCATTCTTAAACTTGTATTGTAGATAGGCCTTTTTTTCAGATTTCACCGCCATATAAACTAAATTTCTGAGCTCTTTATAGGCTACCCATGCCGCATCAGATTTCAATTTTTTATACTTAAAATACGCCTTATCCCTTAATTTCATCATGATTTTCAGGTTTTCAGTAAGCCATGGAGCAGGCGGCTTGGTAATTCTAATATTCTTGTATGGCGCATGGATGTTAAACAACCAAGTAATGTTGTCATTCCAAAACTGCACAACTTCATCAACAGTTTCTAACTGATACATCAGGTCAAAGTTAATAAGATTGAGGTCTTGCAAGAATAAATCATAATTGAAATTAGAAAAGTCCCTAAAAGTACGATATAAAACACTTTGTTTACTCTTTTGAAATTTTAAATTACATGCTACTAACCTATGATCAGATATGTCATCTGCATTAATAACTTCGCAATCAACAATTACATCTTTACTATTAGAAACAATGACATCAATAAGTGTTCGAGTGCCGTCGGTAATACGAGTAGGCTCATCAACAGCTTGATGTAGACCATATTTATCAAAGAAATTAGCTAATAAAATTGAGGAAGAGTTATTTCTATTTAGTAAATCAACATTGAGATCGCCTCCAAATAAGACGTAATCAAAATCAGATAAACAGTCTATCAAAACATGTTCAATACTATCAAGAGCCATTTTTAAATTTGCATTAGGCGGTCTATATACGGCTCCCAAACACAGCTTCTTACCTTCAATTTTCAGGCTAATCCATAGTTGCTCAATAGAGCCGTTGTCTGGGACATTTAATAATTGAAAATTGATAGAATTTTTTATGTAAAAAGCTACACCCCCTCCACGAGTTTCCCTATCTTTACGAACTAGAACATAATTTTCTATATGTATAGTATTATTCTGAATTTTATCATTCAACCAAGTTTCAGAAAGACCAATCACGGAAAAATTTTCATTTATAATCAAATCTTTTAGCAAGTCAAAACCTGTGCAAACAGAGCGACAATTGAAGTGAGCAAAACTGAAACATGTATTATGCATATGAAGACATTAAGAGAGCTCCAATTACCTAATTTACATTTAACATTGAGTAGAAAAATTGTAAATAAAATTTGTAAATAAAATTTAACACTGTAATGTAAGCATACCTATATGCTATTAAATATGAAAGAAAAATACATAAAACATTATCAAATTATCAAAAAGTAACAGATCATGTAAAAAAAAAAGACAAGAAATAAGTAGGTAGTTTTAATAATTCACTCGAATTTATATTAACTTACAAGGACAAGTAAATATTAGTTGGAGTTGGAGTTTGTGGGAGGGCAGTCACATTTAGGTGACCGCAGCACCTAGGCCCCATTGGGCCCCTTGTACGTCCTCCCGAGGGATACAGGATTCCACCTAGGCCTCCAACCATCCTAATCTTGTGAAGAAGGTGGTGATGCTGCCTAGGGGAATATCCCTCAAGTCGGCCAGTGTAGGCCAACGTTCTCCCAAAATGGATTCTCTGCTAGAGTAGACTGCCGGGCACTCACAGAGTACGTGTTGGACAGTCTCGTCTTCTTGTTCACAACCTCTACATAGGGGTGTGTCATTTAACTTCATGTTGTAAAGGTGTTTCCTCAGCTGGCAATGACCAGTAAGAATTCCTGTCGCGAAGCGCAGGTTCTTCCTGGACATTCCCAGGTAGATCATCGTTGTATCCTTGTCAGGGTATCTAAGCAGATCCCTGGCCAACTGACAACTGTGAGTTTCATCCCACAGTTTTTTAAATTTTCTGTGGGTGTCTTCTTTAATCATTAGCATTATTGCTGAGGTCGGCAGTATGTTGGAAGGGCCAGGTCCAAGTATACTAAGACTGGCTGCCTTCTTAGCCAGACTGTCAGCTTCCCTGTTGCCTCTGCACTGTGCATGCCCTTTGACCCAGCATAGAATGACATTGTTCATGCTGGAGGCGCCCACGAGTGCCTGATGGCATTCCCATACTGACCCTGTTGTTATTTTGTGTCTCTGTAGGGCCAGTAGTGATTGTCTACTATCAGTGTAGATTCTTATTGTTTTTCCTGTTATTTGTCTACGGGAAATTTCTTTTGCGGCTATGGTTATTCCCGCCAGTTCTGTTTGTATTATACTGGCTTGTTTGTCCATAGCCCATTTAATTTGAATTTGCAGGTTCCTGGAGTATACCCCACAACCTGTTCCTTCTTTCTTTTTCGATCCGTCTGTGAAGATGTTAACTGTTCCTTCACTGACGGCCTCATTGCTACTGTTGGTGTGCATTTCATAGGGTCTATCAAAGATGAACTGTGGAGAAATACCATCTGCACGTACCTGCAGAAGTGGCATTTGTTTAATTGCCTCATTCCACAGCCGGCATCTGGTCACTCCACATCCTATGTTTGGCTGTATGCCAACGGATTTGAGACGTGCCATAGTAGTTAGGGCCACCTCTTCTAGATATATGTCTAGTGGTGGCAGGCACAGCATCACTTCCATTGCTCTTGTTGGTGTTGTTCTCATAGCTCCAATTGTGTTTAAACAGGCTACTCGTTGTACCTGGCTGAGCTTACGTTTCGCTACAGTCTGCTGACTCTTAGGCCACCAGACGATGGCTCCATAGGCTATCATTGGTCTTATTATAGCAGTGTAAATCCACATAGCCACTTTGGGTTTCATTCCCCAGGTTTTCCCTATGGTTCTGCGGCACTGCTCAAAAGAGATGTAAGCCTTCTTTAGTCTTCTGTCTAAATGAAGATTCCATGTTAGTTTGGCATCAAAAGTTACTCCAAGGTATTTTACTTCTGATGCGAAATTTAGTGTGGTATTTAGGAGAACGGGGGCCGTCATTGGCCCCAATCTCCTTTTCCTTGTGAAGAGGACCAGCTCTGTCTTCCTGGGGTTGACCGACAGAGAGTGTTCTCTGCACCATCTTTCGATTATTCTCAGGGCCATCTGCATTCGATCACAGAGGACTCCTTCGAATTTACCACTAAGCAGTATCGTTAGATCATCTGCGTATGCAATTGTGTGGAATCCCTCGGAGTTGAGGCGGCGCAGGAGGCTGTCAAGAACTAAGTTCCATAGAAGAGGTGATAAGACACCCCCCTGAGGACAGCCTCTTGCAACCATTCCTCTAACAGCGGTGTCTCCCATGTTAATCTGTACCGCTCTTTTTGAGAGCATGTTGGATATCCAGCCACTTACGATCGGAGAAACGTTCCTGTTCGTGAGGGCTGCTGTGATTTTTGGAAAGGTGGTTTTATCAAAAGCGCCTTCTATGTCTATGAAGACACCCAGGGTGGACTCTTTATTGTCCAAAGACTTTTCAATCCGACCGCTAACCGCATGAAGGGCGGTGTCGGTGGATCTGCCCGGGGTGTATGCATGCTGATTGGGATGTGTGGGATTAGCAGTGATCGCAACATCCCTCAAGTATCGCTCACATAGCTTTTCCATCGCCTTGAGAAGGAACGAGGTCAAGCTAATGGGTCGGTATGCTTTGGGGGTAGTATAGTCTATTCTTCCCGCCTTTGGTATGAACACTACTTTGACTTCTCTCCACACCTTCGGAATATAAAGGTGTGCTAGGCACGTCCTGAATATTGCTGTCAGGTGCGGCACTATTTCATCCAGACCCCATTGTAAAAGGGCTGGATGAATGCCGTCAGTACCTGGCGATTTGAAGGGGGAGAAGCCCAGTATTGCCCATTTAATTCTGTCTTCACTCACAATTTGTTTGGCAGTTTGCCAATCCAGTTCGGTGGGTTGAGTGTCGGTTTCATTTGGCCATTCCTTCCGATCTGTCACTACAGATTCTGGGAAGTGAGTTTCCATAAGCAACTCTAGGCTTTCATGTAGGTCGTTGGTACTGGTACCATCATCCTTTTTCAGTAGACCTAGGTGATTGTCTTTGTTTTTGGCAAGTATTTTATGTAGCCTAGCAGCCTGCGAGTAGTCCTCGATCTCCTCGCAGTAGGCTCTCCATGCCTCTCGTTGTCTCTGTCTGACTAGTTTTTTGAACTCTCTTTGATTGGTTCTGTATGACTCCCAATCTGATTCAAGTTTTGTCATTTTCGCCTTGTTGAACGATGTCCTAGATTGTTTCTTGAGGTCGGTCAGCGTCTGGCACCACCATTTAGTGGCTTCCCCAGGCTGCTGTTGTACGGCCTTCAAGGGACACGATGCTTCGTAAGCTTTTTTCATAGCGGTTTGAACAGTTTTAACATACTGCTCAATCTCTCCGTTGTTTTGTGGCACCCCGTTGTGTACATCCATCAGGTTCTCCCTGAGTTGACGTCGATATTCATCTCTGTCAGTGTCTCGTGGGTTCCTGAGGAGTTTTCTTGGTGCTTTGATTAATTTAATGCCAAATTCAATCCAGCGGTGGTCTGACATTGAAGCAGCGTCAGACACATGCCAGTCTTGGATCGAGTTGGATATACGGTTTGTAGCTAAGGTTATATCTACTATGGTTTGACTTCTAGAGTTAATAAATGTCGGTGTACAGCCTTGGTTAATTATATTAAGGTTATTACCGATTATATAGTCGTAAAGTGACTTACCTCTAACATTGTTGTCTTTGTTGCCCCAGGTTACATGGTGAGCATTGGCGTCACATCCCATGATTAGTTCCCATTTCTGGGTGAGGCAATGAGTTACCAGGTTCTCCATTTCCCTTGTCGGCGGTGGTGTTGCCTGGTCCTGGGGGAGATACACTGATGCTATAACGACTGTTGTTGGTTTGCCTAATATTGCACATTCCACCCTCACGGCCGTGAGATCAGAGGTTGAAAGGTGTTGTAATGGCTGGATTTTGATGTGCCGAGGGGCATAAATCGCTGTCCTCGGCGTCATTGTTGGTGAGCTGAAAATAACTCCGTTTAGTTTTGTTAAACCAGATATTTTAGATTTAACTATCCAGGGTTCTTGGATTAGAGCCAGTGTATCCTGCTCCACATCGAGTCGTCGGCACAATGTTGCCGTTGCCGCTCTACTGTGTTGCAGGTTACACTGGACTACTCTTACCTTATTTAATTGCAGCTCCGCGAAGAGAAAACGGAGTAGCTCAATTTAAGTTAGTTGCCTCCTGTTCCTCAGTGGGAGGGGGGGCAACGTCCATCTCGTCTGGAAGTGGAGTTGGGGAGGTGGCACTCCTTGCAGAGTGCTCAGCCTCTCCAACCTCCGTTTCCATCCTGTTGGTGGGCTGGTCCTCTTCTTTGGCTGATTTTACCCTGAGAGTAAGAGACTGAAAGATGTAATGCAGTCTCATTGATCGTGCTCTCAGGGTTTGCATGTCGTCGTCTCCTATTCCAAAGACGAGTAGGAGTCCCCGTGGGTTTACCTTGGCCTCGTGATGGAAAAGGCACCACCGGCGCACACTCACCATAGGGTTTTGACCCGCCAGGCGACCAATCACCATCTCTTTCTCCTCGTGGTCGCTTTCGGCTTCCACCGGGATCCAGAGAGTGGCTTTAGTCAGCCTGGGCAGTTGGTCAAGACGCACCACGGCGAGTGAGGCGCTCTCCCAAGGCTTCAGGTTAGCCACGGATTTCGTTAGCCATCCTAACGTATACTCGTCTTCGCAGACAATTCTGATGATTTCACCAGAATATGTCCACGAGCGAAACGCTGGTGGCTTTGTTGTTGTGCTTCCGGGAGTGGAGAAGATGCACTTGTCCAGCTCTCCCTTCAGCGTCTTTTTGACAGTGACTTCTTTATCCTTGGGAATTTTCCCAAGGGGGTTGTCCTTGTCGATTATGGCTACCTTAAGGTGGCTTAAGGCAGCTTCTTTGTAGCTGATCGGGGGGGCGGAGCTGGACCCTGGTCCAGGGTTTTGTTTTGCCCTCTTGTAGTTACTCTTCGGAGTGGGCTCCGAAGATGTCCCCGATCGGTTTCGTTTTTTAGCTGGCACCGTTTTTGGGTGCTCAGCCTTCTTTGCGGGCGACCCACCTCTCCTGAACGGATGTGGGTGCCTTCCGGAAGGTGGCACACCTTTGGGGTGCACAGCTTTGGTTGGAGGCTGTCCAGGAGGTGGCAGCGACGACGACGAGGGGTGCGCTATAGCAGCACGTTGTTCCTCCTCGCGTGCTCTCCTCCTCCTTTTGGCCTCGGCCCCGCTGATTCTTTTGCCTCTTCGAGATTTTTTCCATCCCTCAGAGGCGGATTCAGCTGTTGGTTCGTTCTGTGGCGAACGTTGTCGCTCTGCCGCAGACTGTACTTGTTGTGGTGGGCGCTGGCGCTCATCCACAGGTTGGTGCGGCGAGCGTGGCCGCTCTGCCGCTTGATTGGCTATAATTTGATTATCCATGTGGGTTTTTGATTGATTTCGTCCATCTGGTTCCCCACCCGCCACGGAGCCCTCTTTGGGGATGTCGCACGGCAAGCCCGTGCGATCACCAAGGATACCAGATGGATATAGCCCCCAGAGACAGGCGACGCTGTGAGAGGGTGGCGCAAACCTGACTGCCGAGGCCATCGACAGCCAGATCCACGGCCCCCTACGCGCCCCCTGCCGCCAGAGACTCACCCTGCCGGCCCTCTGACGGGACGACGCAGCCGGTTGATCAGGAGTGGGTTAGCTCCCGACCGCCCGTCTAGCCGAACTCCGGACCAAAGTGGCGTGTTGCAGGCACGGCCCACTCAACCACCAGGATTCCTTCATCCGACGACACGGGTCGCCACGCACGGCACAAACACGTGGGGGCTGGTTACTATGGGATGTCGCCCAATTTCCCATAGGCATCGTTAGAGGTACCCTAACCCTGGTACCATTCAGTCCTCGGCACGATGGCTTACACCTTGACTTGGGGGATGTTTTTCGAACCTCCCGGTCTAGATCCGCCGCCTTTTGTTTAAGCAGTGTCACCTCGTGCAGGGTGTGGTTCTTCACCACATGCTTACCAGCACCTCCGAAGGGGCATTGGTGAAGCTGGCGGACGGTCTGGGACGGTGATAGGCTAGGGCAAGAATGCTATGTTCGCGTCAACCGTCCCTGGTGTGCGTCAACCCACCCCGGTAAACCCAATTAAGGGGCCGAGTGAGCCAACGCACTCCTTGACACTAAGTAAATATTAGATATGATACTGAATTGATAGGTACATGAAAAAAAGTTAGAAGAAATGGATCTAATGCTAACTTTCAAGATAATATTCAGTGACCATTTAATATAAAATATATAGTCCTCCCATGTCGATAAATATTAATTTTCCACAACATCGCTCACTAAAATTTTTTTACCGTTATTCATCGCATATATTTTTCCTCCTGATGACCAGGCTTGATTTTTCCCATATTTCTTCTTAGCCGCTAATAATATTTCAGATCTAGATCTGATCTGAAGAAAACTATACTCTAACTCTCGCTTGTGCAATATTTTAGTTACTGTTGGTGTTTTCGTTATGTCCAACCCGCCGCCGTTCGTTGTTTTTGTTATTTTTGAATTTCGCGTAATTGTGTATTTATAGTTAAGATTTATTTTATTGACTTACCGTTCAAGTTGTCAAATTCTTGATTACGTACAGACACAACTTACTTGTTCGTTCTTTTTGTATTCCTTTTTGGCTTCTGTACCAAGCTTTTATTTTATTTTTCTTTATTGACAACATTAGTTGATAGTTTAGTGTTGAACGAAGTGCGTATGTACTTAATTCGACGTACCGAACTGTATATTGATACAGATGCAGAGATTTTGAATCATTTAGGTAGGTAGTAAGCTTTTAACCCAGGACACTCATTTATGTTACAAATGTTAATAAACCACATTTAAATTTTCTAAATTATGAACAATCCAATATTTTGTTCCAAATTAAAAAACACACATGTAAAGAAACACTCTGTTTAAACCTCTATGGCCACTATTTGCTTGCAATTGTGCACGAAGAGAGAACGAATTATTTACCTCTTTATACTTACCTCAGTTCAGTTGAGGCGGTCCATCAAAGGCGGTCGATGATCCTTTGACACCGCGTGTGACGGCGAGCACTTTTTTATGAAAATTTAAAAGTTGTATAATTGTGAAGTACAAGTCCATTGACCAAGAAAAGCAGTGGTTCTCAATAGTTGTCTACCATAATATTAAATATGTTAACCTAGATCAGTTTTTTTCAAAGTGCCCCTAGAGGGAAAAGTCATAAAGGTTTTTTGTTTGTCTAGTCGGTCCCCATTACCAGTTTTTTTTAATGACATGAAACTGATTACACCCTGTATAGATTTGCATATATTGGGTAAAAATTTGAGCACAATTTGAGCCCAATATTGGTCATACATTTCAAACATTAGGTCGCCATTCATATATTGGGTTATAAGGGGCATTGGTCCAATATTTTGTGCCGCTGGGGAAGCGACTATTTCGGATAGCTGCATTTTAATACCGAAAGTTTTTGAAATTTTAGATAATGATAGACTCCACATAAGGTATTCTAACCAAATATATTACCCTCAAAAATACTTTTAAGATATATTACATCTGCTGAAAGTGCTTTTTCCAAGCGCTGTAATGTTAGATTTTATATACAAAACACATAATTACCTAGTAGATATTTGTTGATAGTTTCATGTTTCAGTACAACAGACAACCTTCTAACATCAAGAAAATTTACTTTACAATTTAATATTCTTTGATTTTCTATTTCCAATTAGATATATATCCACAAACCGGAATGTCACTGTGCGTGGGGAAAAGAAACACTTTAGGTACATAACATTTCCTCCATAACAACGACTAGCCATGAACACATGTTTATATCGTCGCAATCGTCGATTAAACATATATTTTCAGGTTTCCGAATAGATAGCCCGTGACTCCGGTTTGAATAAACCCATATTTAATTTTGTGGTCATCTTCGAGTACTACAATATAACTGTCAACCAAAATTAATTATGCAGCACATGAGAGCTTTGATTTGATTAGAACCAGTCTTACCTCGACCGTGTTTATAATTCCTATTGTTCTTATTGTTTTATTTTACACAATTATATAGAAACGACATTTCCTCAATGCAACTTTGAATAATAAATAATTTCTCTTTATATTTTCCATGTTATCTTTTTATACCGACCTTGTTGAATACTTCAATATAAACAAATTAATTGTAATTCGCAACCTTCGATATTGCCGTGAGAAAATTTAAGGAAACTGTCTTTCTTACATAAATTTAAAGTCAGATTGTTTAGTGTAAAAACTCTCATAATAGTAATGGTGAAAACAAAGTAATAAGGCATGTGGAATCTCTTTTATCTAGACTTTCTGCATTTCTCTTTAAAATCTCCAGTCGTTCATTTCTTTTATCGTGGGTTAGCGCTAAATTAAAATATACTCAAACTGATATTATAAAACCGCTGCCTAAGGAATCACTACTTCCACATCCAGATTTTTCATCCAAGTCACTTTAAAGGAAACATCTTGACTGGATTTGCACTCTAGTATGTGGAAATTATTAGTCATAGAATTTTAATAATATTTGGAGCAGATGTCAGAAAAGTTTGAGGCGTTGGTTTCCACCATATACGTTAAAAATTAAGTTTTTAGTTTACCCTACTTATTTTCCCCAGTTCACAACCTACCACGTCTCACCCCTTCAATGGAATCATCTCAATCAGATATCATTACAATACATACGTGTAGTAACTTTCAAGTAAATATTTCAATTTTATGTTATCAAACAATATTACTAAAAAATTTGATGCCTTGGCTTCTAGGACATACACCGAATTTCAAGTTTCTGTACTCTTAGCAGATTTTTCCCTATTTACCAATTACCCTCACTCGTTCAACGCAATCATGTCAAAATATAATCTAAGATATCGTTATACGTGTAACAAATTTCAAGTTAAAATCCAATTTAATTTTATCAACTCTTTTAATAAGGGAGTAGGGGTGGTGGGGCTATGGAAATGTTATAAAAAAAACCTGAGGCAATCACTTCTAGTATATATACACCAAATTCCAAATTTCTATACTCTTACCAGCTTGCTTTACTTATTTTCCCCTATTTAACCCCAACCCTCCAACGCAATCATCTCAAAATATAATCTAGTTCCAGATGTCAAATGAATATTTCAATTTTATTTTATCAACCCCTTTAATAATGGAGTAGGGGTGGTGGGGGGGTTGAAAAATATTATTAAAAAATTTGAGTCTTTGGCTTTTAGTATATACACCGAATTTGAAGTTTCTGTATTCGTACCAGCTTGCTTTACTTATTTTCCCATATTTACCCCTATTTACTCCCCAACCCTTCACTGGATATCTTCAAAAAACAATCCAGTTCCAGACCTCGTTATAATATATACGTGTACAAAATTTCAAGTCAATATACAAAAAAAAAAAGTTACAGTCAGACAGACAGAAATTTTTTTTTTCGCTCAAATTTAAAATCTCGACGTTTCATGAAATTTAACCATATCATAGGGCATCCTTTAAAACCCCTTTGTGCCAAATTTTGTTAAAATATCTCTAGTAGTTTTAGAGGTATAAACAGGTACATATGACGTTTTGTCAAGAATTAATGGCCTTTAACTCTGAACAAAGTGAATTTAGAAACAAAGTTATTTCACATTTTTTGCTACAGATTTGAAATAATAATCAAAAATATCTTCGTACTCGAGAAAAACGCTAAGAAAATTCTGCCCATTTATACGGGCCCTATACAGTTTACTTGTTTTAAATCTAGTCACCTTTGAAATTGTAAACAAAATTATTAACTTGACAGTAATGGCACCCTTTGTAGTTTACGTGTGTCATTATTTGTTGTTTAAATTATCATTTATTTAAAATGGAATATCTTTCTAGCTGATAAAGTCGAATTAATTCGGATAGTGGGTGAAGATATAATTTCATATAGGAGGAGCGGCCAGAATTTTCAATGCAAGACATCCAAATCGAAGAAATCCCGTAGCAGCAAAAACTGTATGTAGTATTAATAGACTTTTTAATGAGACTGGTCGTATTAAGAAGTATAGACAAAAATAATCAAATATTACCTAGTAGATATGCTGACGATCCACGAATCATAGCGGCATTCAGAAATGACCCAACATCTAATATTTGCTCAGTTTCTCGCATTTTAAACGTTAGTAAAAACAAAGTTTCGCGTTGTCTAAGAAGAAACAAACTAAAAGCTAAAAAGATGGTGATGAGAAAAGAAGGCTAGAATATTGTTTGTGGTTACAAGGGGAATATTTGAATGATGAGAATTTTATTAAAAACATCATCCTCACTGACGAAGCCACATTTTTAACTAATGGGGTTGCGTCGTCACAGAACACTCGTATTGGGCGGCTGAAGGACCGATACGTAGCCAAAGTCAATGTCTGGTGTGGCATACTGAATAATAAAATTTTGGGTCCCATTTTTTTGGAACATTTAAATGCCGAAACTTTTTTCAACCTCTTAAATAATTATCTTGATGGATTTTTAATGGACCTTCTACTGTTGCAAATGGTAAATTTAATTTTCCAGTTAGATGGGGCGCCGGTTCACAATTCAATTGTTGTTAGAAATTGGCTAAACCTTAATTTTCCTCAAATGTGGATTGAAAGGAACAGTCCATTACATGAGTGGCCCCTGCGGTTCCCAGATATCACACCAATGGACTTTTATTTTTGGGAATTTTGGGGAATTAAAAACCGCGTTTACAAAACCCGTCCGAGAAACAGACAAGAATTATGTGAGAAGAGTACAGAAGCTTGTCGAGAGGTGACACCAGTAGAATTACGCAAAGTTCTAAATCATAAAAGAAAAATAGTAGAAAAGTGTATTAGATTAAATGGTGGCTTAGTAGAAATAATAAATATTTATTTAATCATTTTGCTATTAACAATTGAAATACATATTTTTATGTTTAGTTTGTGTACTACATATGATATTGATTAACTAAATAATAGAACACTCAATTAAAAACATGTCTTTAGTGCTAAAGGCCATTCATATGTACCCGTTTATACCTCTAAAACTACTAGAGATATTTTAACAAAATTTGGCAAAACGGGATTTTAAAGGATGGCCTATGAGATGGTGGTAACCTTTAAAAAAAAATCCCTAATATAATTTACATGAAAATTTACACCATTTTCACCCCCTTATTCCGCTCGTCTATGAAATAAATGAAATAGGTATATGCGCTTTTAGTTACCTTCAAGAGGTGTATAACTTAACAAAGTTTAAAATAAATAACTGAGCTACGTAGGTGTTACCGTGAAAAGTGGGACACTGTGTATATTATTATATATTATTACTTCCACATCCACGTAGTGGGGTGGAAGTAGAGTAATTCACTTTAATGAGCAACATGCATGAATTTTAGAAATGCAATAATTTATTATTTTTTCGTTATATATGTTATATAAGTTGAGAAAGTAATGAAGAAAAGGTTTTAAAAAAATGTGTAGCCTAAATAAACGACTTTGAAATTCAAAATTTTATGGGAACATATCCACGAGACTGAAAACACCACGCTCTTGGTCTGACGTCATTCGGCATAACGTCGTATGGTCGTCTATCTGCCAAGGGGTTAAATCGTAAATTGTTTTGTGTTTTGTAAATGTGTATTGATATTTTCATAAAAGAAATCATTCATTTATTTATTTATTTTAATTATTAAGTGGTAAAAATGGCAGACAGTGGGTTTTTACGGGGCCAGAGTCACAATTTGCCTGTTGTTGATGTGTTTATGATGCCAAACTTTTTTGCTACTAATACTGATTTTATTAGTGCAGAAATTGGAGGTACTAAAGCAACAAGGTATGTGTCATTCATTATTCTAAACATTAATTCAATTGTGCCCATTTTCATCATTTTACTGTAGTTAAATATAACAAATTATTTATGTACCTAACCTCAAAATAGGTAAATAAGGCAATGTTTTAATGTTATATTAATTAATATTTTTCATCTTAGAATGCTTTACTTTTTTATATAATAAATACCTCCCGTCACTTACTAAGTACATACTTTTAGGTAGGTAGGTACATTAATAGTAAACATTGTTGACATACATAGGTACATATAAATATATAACTGGATAATATGTAGAATGTCGAGAAGTTACATTATTCCCACCGTTCTTATACATTTATACATTTTAATTCAAGGTTCCTATTAACAGAAGTTAGTAAATTTTTGTATTCCTATAAATAGGAAAGTGACCAAATTCACCATCATATGTAAACAAATTATCCCAATAATATTAGGGTTAGGTACATATTTTCATAATATTATTATAAAATAATTAGATTTAATGGGTAAATTTACATCAAAAGATCCTGGCAGCAATATAATCTTGAGGATGACGATAATTCT
This sequence comes from Stenurella melanura, assembly GCA_963583905.1. Classification (NCBI taxonomy): domain Eukaryota; kingdom Metazoa; phylum Arthropoda; class Insecta; order Coleoptera; family Cerambycidae; genus Stenurella; species Stenurella melanura. The sequence continues at coordinate 45,689,232 of OY757316.1, forward strand.
GCATTTCGGTCGTCTCGTCTCATAGCTCTGCACCATTTCTTCCTAACTTTATCGCGTCTAGGCACATTAAAAAATAACTTTTCTGGAGTTTTTATTGTAGTATTTGTACATTTGGGCACAATACAATATTTATAGCTAATTTTCTTTGTATTTTCCATAACACAACATAAATAACGTGTACACATTCGCAATCACAATACGTTTTCCGTCGGTGCGATGTGCCCGATGACGTCACACACAAGTAGCGCGGAAACTTCTCCATTTAAACGCAGTTAAATTGACAGCTGCAGTAAATAATTTTTTTAACCTTTAATTAGAACATAAAACAAAAATAAAATACTGGAAAAATAATGTTTTTTAGTGATCTATTCATCTGTGATGTTTAAAAAAATTATGCATTTTGCTCATTGTGGTGAAGATTCTCGCGTACCCTGTACTCTCAAAAAAATTTACCTCTAACCACCACTGATAGGTTGCTACGATACAACAATTAACTTATCATTTGACAGATTTTTGAAATAAAAGTGTGGTACTTTGACAGTACCGTTTATACTTATGCAATGAGAAGAGTATGTTATTTACTACGGTTTTATATGACATATCTTTTTATCCTCGTTAACATGTCAGTGTTGATAAGAAATAATAAACCCCTATTACAACGCATAGGGTCCGAAATTTTACGGAAAATGGAATACTTAGTCAAGGAATTATTGAAGTTATGTTATTCAGAAGATGGCCATTCGAATTCTGAATTTCACAAAATCTCGTTCGCTATAAAATAATAAATAACTAAATATTTTATATAGATTTACGTAAGTCATGTGTTAATATTCCTTTAGATAAGTCTACATATAATGTGATTTGAATTAAAAATGTATTTTACAAAGCTCCAAGTTTTATTTATTGTGTATACTATAGGCTAAGATTAGAGAAACAAACGGGCGGACTTTTCTCCATTCTCTTCTAAATTGTATCAATAATATATGATAAAAAGTCTTCTTCCTAAAATGTGCCGCCGTAAAAGTTATTAAATAAAATAAGTGCAATCTTACGGTTTCTCGCGAATCACTTTTAAATTTTAATTTTATCGAAAAAAACTGCCTACGCCAATCGAAAGTACGGGAAACTTCACATCAGAAACGTATTCTTTCCCCAGTCTATGCAATTCAATCGCCGCGATTCAGTTGCTGCAACAAAATACCCGCAATTTTTATTATCACACTACGCGATTCTGTATCTGCGTGCAGTCAAGAATAGCACTGCAGAACTGCACAAATTAGAACATGTCCTATTTTTCCACAAGAAATCGCCGCGACTTTTGTAAGAACTTTGGTATTGCCAACATATATTTTTCTATTGACATCGTTTAGGTAGTTGACTAAAAGCTAATATCATATCTCCTCAGTCAACTATACAACTTCATTTTGTATGAGTTATTGTGTTTTGTGGTAGTATTATTTCTTTCTCGATTTCCAATTATTTTCTTACAAAAATGAGTAAAATTAGGTTTATTTATTACTGTAGAAATGCTAGGTATTAACTGATAACGTTGGAAATGACAGGTAAATAACTAAATATTGCAGCGACTGCATTGTAAAGTCTGATAACTACTCAAAGTATTGTGTTGTGGCGACAAGTCGCAGCGATAAATTGCATAATCTGGGAAAGGCTTTAGGTTTTATCAAAAAAATCATCAGAAGCAAAATGAAGCTAATAAAATAGCAAACCGGTTTTCTTTTTAATTTCTGTAGATGCAATATGAACCGAGTTATGGCTCCTTGATTATGATTGTTCGCCGAAAACTGAATTCGAACCTTTCAACGTTAAATAATGGGAAAACGACGAAATTATAGAGGAAAACTTGTCAGATCTTTCTAAAAGTACTTGAAAAGACCTTTAAAATGAGCATTAATAAAAGTCATTGGCTTAAAAACTTACGGAGCTTTGATGAAAAAACCGCTGCCTAAGGAATCACTATGTAACAAAAGTCAAATTAAGGGAGCCAAGTCCGGCCCTGTGCAACAGAATGACCGTATTCTGATCTTGGTAACATTTTAATGGGTCGAGACTTTAGTAAACTATCGTAAAATACCAGTCATAGATACATCTGTTTTATGTTCTTTTGAGTCCAGGAAACGTGCTTTACTCTTTATTAGGTAGGCGACGTTAGCCACTTGGAAACAATAAATAACCATCCAAATTATTTTATGTCCAATTCTCTTTTCGTTTGTCGAGCTTGTTAAATAAGGACTCGCCGGGTGGTCCAGTGAGATTTTCAGGGCTAAAGCAGTTGATAGAGGCTTCCAGGAACCTATGTAATAGACTAAGATAGATAGACCAAAGAAGGCAGATTTTTTCCCCTATACAAAGGCAAAGCAAAGGAACAAAAGGGGTTTTTTTCCATCTGCTGGACTGGTATTATAAAATGTTAAAGACAGGCCATATGATAAATAACATGGTCCGTGAGGTAATTTCAAATAGGGGGTACCGTTTAAACTACAGAAGGTTTTAATTGGTCGAGCTTTTAAAGTTTACTGCCCACTTTTGAAACGTCTTTTTTCTCTTAAGATAACATCTTGACTCTTGGTTTAACTTCGGTTCGGTCACCATCTATCTACGGGGTATAGTGAATTCTCATTTTTCGAACCTTTTTCAATTTTAAAGTTTAAGTACATTTGTTTCGTATTTTGCCGGTTTTAATAAGTAGAAAATTAATGTGTTGTAATTATTGATCTAGTATTCGGTCGCGATTTAGCTAAAAGATTTGAAATTGCCGCGGACCATTTTATTTCTTGATATAGAGTAATTATCGTTTGTTAATTTATTTAATCGTCTTTAAGTGTTTGTGATTGTCAATCTCATTTGTTTTCATTTTCTTATGTAAATATAGTGATTTAAGTGTTTTGAGAAATCACGTGTTTTATTTGCTTGTCAGGAAATTAAGTTCATTTTACATTCAGTAAAGTTTGTTGTGAAGTAACCTGGTTGAGGGACACCAAAAAGGATAAAATCACCTAGAAAGCAAAGGGTAAGCACAGTTTTGTTTTCGATGGATATACTATAATATCGACGGAGTTGGCAAAGTGATTGGGCCACTCCGTACTCTGCCAATGGTAATGTCTAATCAAATCATGTAATTAGGGGAATAAAACCCCAGTCATTACAGTGGCGCAGTCTAAAAAGGATGTTTTTAAGGAAAAAATTTGCATCGCCAATTAATATTCAAGTTAATTAATTGAGTCACTGCATTTTTTAGAATTTTCAAAATTCGTCTTTTAAAATGAACCTACGTATTAACATGTCAGTTGTCGTTGTTGATCTTGTATTAAAATTACCTAAGAGAGTTTAAATTAGTGATTTCAAAAGTAAAAGTTTTTTTTTTAACTCGTAAAATTATACCAGTACGTTGAGAATTTCTTAGAATTAATTTATTTTGCTAGAGTAATGATTCGTGAATGTGTCAAGTAGAGTAAATTAAAATGAGTAAAGAAAGTAGAGGTTAAAAATAAAATATTATCATTGGTGGGGCATATTGTAGTATATGTAAGAACGGCTTGTGTTTAATTCCTAAATAGCAAAGTAAAAAATACCCTGAAACTTAACTACAATAGGCAATTCATAAGGTTATATGTGTATAAAAGAATTAAGGTTGTGTCAAAGCAATAAACAAAGTATATGTAGAAATTAGTGCTCCTATTTACCGAGTGTTGAGAATAAGAAGGGAATTTTACTGATCTGTTGTGAAGTAGGGTATTTAGAGAAACGATATTTAGAAATATATTGTCGAGTAAAATTTAAAAATACGGACCTAGCGTTAAATTATTGCAGTAGACGAGGTTATTGTACCCTCGTTCGGACAAAACCCTATTTATAAACTTAGGTACCTCTAATAAATGGTCATCACACATAATAAATACCTAGCAAACTGCAGTAAAATAGATAGTAACCAGATTAGCTAAGGCAAGTGGCACGAGATAAACAAGGTTTCATTTCAAAAGTAAAAGGGCAATTAATCCAGGGATTATTATAATATACGGATTGATTCAATCAGTAGCTATAATAGGGAGAAATGTGGGATAGCTAAGCATAACAGAGGGAAACACGTTATAAAATTATTTATGTACAGAAACAATTAGCACTGTCGCACAGGTAGCGAAGAAAAACAAGACATTGAAATAGAGACTTTTAGCGGGAATATTCATTTTAGATAGATAGAGTATATATCACTCAATGAAACAAATTACGGTTGTTTTCAAAATTTATGATATACCTAAAACCTAAGTTACTTAAGCGAAAACCGTATTTTTCAAGGTGTTTATGTTATTTTGTTGTAAATTGAAATATGTGCATTCCCAAAGTAAATTACTATGTTAGAATAAATTACTATAACTTCACGTTAACAGCAAGTACACGAAAGAAAGTACAGAGAATTTAAGGAGTTAGGTCATTCAGGCAGAAAGCAAGAGCTATCTATATATTTTGATTATTGTTGGTTTGCTTTCTCACTTTAAAGTAGTAGTAATTCAATATTTTCGTAAAATTCAAAGTAAGTAAGGAATAAAATGTTAAAATGCTAGTTAGAAAGTAATCTAGAGTACTTATTTCATTTCAGAGAGACAGCTTACCGCGGAAATTGTAATAGTACATTTTGTGGAAGATACGTTAAAACGAAACCCAAAAATCGCAATTAGTTACCTAATAAAGTGAATTTTAGAAATATAAGCTATGTTAATGTACATAAATTGGCGCCACGTTCAGGCCAAGATATAGTTTTCCAATAGTTCGTTTGCTTGTTTCAGAGTTGTGTAATTGTTGAAGTAATTGATTAATGATTTATCGAGAAATAATAAGGACTTAAAAATATTTTTATACAATTTTGGTTACAGTATCCCCTATAGTAGGATAATAATAACAGCGCTCTGGAGCGGAGCAGCTCCGGAGTGAACAGAGCACACTCATGTTCAGTTCCAGCAGCACTGTCATTAGGTATGGCGTGCACGTGGGCGACCATCTGGCCGAAGGTGATTTATGGCATGCACGTGGGTGAGCATCGATCGTGGGAAAGTATGTGATTCATAATTCAGATATGCACGTGGCGGATAGGTACAAACAGGAAATCGAACAGGTACACCGAGAGTGATCGAAAATCAAACAGGTAAACAGGAAGTGGTCGAATCGATTGTGGGAGACGGTGCCCAGGTATTACTAGGAAAACACCTGAAGATCGTTACCTGTGCATAGATGGAAGGGTATAATAAAAAATGTGTTACCTGAAGGTCGGGATATAAGGGTTATTAGGGCATTAGGAAAACACCTGAAGTACCTGTGCATAGGTGGAAGGGTATAATAAAAAATGTGTTACCTGAAAGTGGGGATATAAGGGTTATTAGGGTATTAGGAAAACACCTGAAGTACCTGTGCATAGGTGGAAGGGTATAATAAAAATGTGTTACCTGAAGGTCGGGATATAAGGGTTATTAGGGTACTAGGAAAACACCTGAAGTACCTGTGCATAGGTGGAAGGGTATAATAAAAAATGTGTTACCAGAAGGTGGGGATATAAGGGTTATTAGGGTATTAGGAAAACACCTGAAGTACCTGTGCATAGGTGGAAGGGTATATTAAGAGCAGTGTTACCTGAAGGTGGGGATATAAGGGTTATTGGGGTATTAGGAAAACACCTGAAGTACCTGTGCATAGGTGGAAGGGTATAATAAAAAATGTGTTACCAGAAGGTGGGGATATAAGGGTTATTAGGGTATTAGGAAAACACCTGAAGTACCTATGCATAGGTGGAAGGGTATAATAAAAATATGTTACCTGAAGGTCAGGATATACGTATGAGATAAATTTAAAAGGGTATGAAAACATAAGGTACTAGGAAAACACTTAAAGATTGTTACCTGTGGTAGGTATACACAATAGAATCTATTTTTAGCCTTTGTAAATAAAAAAGGTACGAGGAAGACACATGCTACAGCCTTATCTGAAGGTCGGGATATAGGAAACTAAAAAGATAGAATCTATTTTTAGACGCTTGAAAATTATACGCGTGAGCTTATGTGCTGTAAAAGAATCGTTGAGGTAGGTCGGGTCAGATACATTACGGAACTACTTGGAAAACATGCATTCAAGATTTCCTTGAGGGTTATTACCTGTATATAGGAAATACCTATCAGATAAATTTAAAATAATATTCGTGAGGGACAAAGCATATAATATAGTTTTAGCCTTGTAAATAATACGCGAGGCCAAACAGAAAAGAATCGTTGAGGTAGGTCAGAGCAGATACATCACTGGACTAGGAAAATGTGCATTCAAGAATACCTGAAGGCTTGTGTATAGGAAAATTATCTGTCTTAATGATAAAAACAATATATTCGAGCGGAAAATAGTTCGCATTATTGATGAAAACATGCATTCAAGAATACACGAAGGACGCTGCCTGTTATCGTTTCTTGATGGCAGGCAATTCGCAAGGGGGCATTAGAATCTATTTTTAGCATTTGTAAATAATACGTACACACCAGCCGTCAGTAATAATATTTCATCATATGTCTGTTAAAAAGAACATGTCACTGGATTAAATTTAATAATACCAAAACCTCGTCTGTGGACAAGTAGGGTTACCACAAAAACAACGCATATGTGCTCAGGTGCAAAGAATCATCGCGCAGAGTACCTATTACTAGGAAAACCAACATTCAAGGATTCCTGAAAAGCATAGGAGATACGTATTAGCCCTAATGAAAATTTAAAATAATATTTTCGACCCACACGATAAATCTATTTTTAGCTCTGTAAATAATACACAACGTCAAACAGAAAAACGCAGTCATATGGTGTGCTAGGAAGCAACATGTGAGTTGAAAGTAATATAATACATGAAAACGTAAAGTAGAATCTATTTTTAGCCTTTTAAATAATACTTCCTCATTAGACAACGTCAAACAGTCACATATATAGGTAATAATCCAGGTCAAACAAAACACACCCTGTACATTGTAGAATACGTGAAACTTGAATTTAAAAACTAACTAGACACGGGGAATAAAGCAAATTCATTTCAAGAATTAACAAACAGGGGCAATTAACTAAGAAATATGCGATGCTTCCACAGATAATATATGGCCTATAAAAAATTCAGAATAGCGGGACAAAAGTTCACACACTTACAACAAATAAACAAAAGTTGATATATGATATGCTGAGACAGCTTACCAAGTTAAAAAATCATTTGTGGGTGCGTCAATGAAATAGAGTTTAGAATTTATTATACGGGCCATAAAAACATTTATTTTTCAATGCAAAAATGTTAGTTATGTGCGGGTGTCACAGTACTACAGTTTTCGCAGGATTTTCCAGAGATAGTGAATGTTTTTAACAAATGGAATGTTTCATACTCGGGTTCTTCGTAATTTGATAAACTGTTATAGCCGCTTATTCATAAAGAAGTTGACATGCAAGAATGAACATATTTCTGTGATAGCGCAAATCAATTGTGAAAAAATCTACAAATCCCAAGGAACCGGACATATTCCTACGAACAAAATTTGTGGGCTCTTATCGATCTTTAAAAAATAGTGAATGTTTTTAACAAATGGAGATTCTCAAACCAGTGCAAGGACAACACGTAAAAATTCAACGCGTTAAAAATGTTGAAGTGAAAAGTAATATACGAAAGCAAAAAATGGTGCCAAATAATGTTACCCACACGTTCGACACCTGCCCATCACCTGCATGTGAGATGCTATTAAACCATAGACGAAAAACGGATACGTTTGTGTGCGTATTAAACAGAATTCGCAAGTGTTTAAAAACTAGTGAATGTTTTAAGAAAAGGTAATTTTAGAACAATGTAGAAACAATGATATAGGAAAAACGGTTATTGTACACAACAAAGAATATTTTCAGAGTAATAGTAAAATTATGTGCAAATTAGGGAACAACAACCGTCTAGAAAATCTATTAAGTTTATGTGCTACAATTTCAAACCAGGAATCAGTGTCACTAAAAAATATCAGGTGGAAAACACACATCTCAAAACTAATATGCGAAAGTTTGCTTTACTCGAGAGTTTACTATAAAAAACCATGCATATGTGATTAACAGATTTACCGTAAAAGGTATATAATATTTAGTGCTCCATTGCTTTACAAAACAGTACTTATTAGTACACATATTTTTATTGATTATTTGTATGTAATAAAGTTGAATTGCTCAAAAACTTTTATTATTTTCCCCCAAATATACCTATTTTAAACTATTCTCTAAGAAGACAGTAATTGAATATGATTGATAACAAGTTCAACTATACAATTTTTACTCTACATATAACTACAAAATCGATGTAAGGGAGATAATATATTATTTTAACAAAATGATCACGTCAAGTTTATATCTGACTAGTTCCATTAATTTATATATAAAACTATTTACACATAAATGGTGTACCAGAAACAGGTGTTTAAAGGTAAAAATGAGAAACTTTTAATATACATCAGATACGAAAGGCTAACATTAGCATATCAAGGTAAGTTTACAAATTATATTAAGTATTTTAAGGGCCTCCAATAGTGTTTAATAATTTCATTTGCGGTTAAAAATAGATTAAGTTCATAGAACTATTAACTAAATAATGCTTTGGATAAATATAGCTCATGTGTTCTTTGAAATAGCCGCCCCCTTCTTATTATATTACTATATTGATAACGTGGAGATATCCTGTACACACAAAAGCTAACCAAAATAAAAATCAAACACCTCTAAATAGAGGACTTAAATTTTAGTATCAATAAGAATCATAAAACTTAATATGTAGTGTATAGAGTGGTTAAAAAATTCTCAAATTAATAGAGCACTATATCATTTAAATAAAGTAATATCAAAATGTTATGGTACCGGACAAAAAATTCCCCAATCAATGCACCATTAATAAATTATCTAGATGAAGGCTCTTTGTGTAGAAAATACTGAGATTGAAATTAAAATAAAAATTATTTGAATAATTATCGTTTATTAGAAAAAATACAACACAATTTTCACTGATCACAAGGTTATAGACAAAATAGTGTCAAACGGTACGTAATTATTTACTAAATCAGACGAATAGGTAGTAATGTGTTGAGACACCTGGGAGCTCTTAATGTTTAGGATATAATCGAAGGTAACCAATTAAACATCTGGACATCAACCTATAAATCTACAGTATAATATTGCGAGATCAAGCAAGAACTATTTAATTCACAGTTTTTCTAGTTTTGACTTTGCCTTCGAGCTTATTACTTCTTCTTATTTAACATTGTATTATATTTAAGATGATTTTAGCTAAAATTATTACACTACGAAGCCTAGTACCAAAACATATCAAATACTGAAAGCGTCTAACAGAAACACATCTAAAAACATGATATATGGAAAATCCAAAGGTGACCTTCGGCTCTGGCTGTCAGCTGTTAAAAATACTCCTCATATAGCACATTATTACATTATATTTAATATGCTTTAGTAAAAATTACACTATACCAAAACTTCTACCAAATTTCCCTAGAGAATCTTCCCTATATGTAAATATATGTGGAACAGACATGCGTTAATCTAAAAATACATCTCAAGGGCATGCAGAGGTTAATCAAATCATTCACCCTATGAGAGAAATATCCCGTGTTAACCTGTTGTAGATAAGTAGGTAATATGATATATCTGTGGAACAGACCAAGTGTAAAATGTTTTATTTTGATTGTATTTAAGTTAATAAGACATATACATTACATCACCCTGCAGTTCAAATGTCTGGTTGAGATCAGATTTTCAAACAGAAAACCATGAAGTCCGTGACATAAATGTAAAACATACTTTATGTGTAGGTACGAGCTAAATAAAACACTCTTAAAAAACAGGGGTAATCATTAATATTGCTGAAAACACAGCTCACTGGTAACATATAAAAATTAGTGACAATTTGTTTCAACGAACCGAATCAGACATAATTCGACATTGTAAATTCCATATACCAGGCACACTTTGTGTTTTGTTTTAGTAAAACTTTACTATACTAACTTCACCATCGTAAGAAGTTGACAAATATGCAAGTACAGCCTGAAATGCTAAATTTCCATACATGCACATAAATTACATATCTAACTAAAAATTTCCTCTACTTTTAACGCAACTCCTAAATATGATAGGGTCAAGATTATTACACGGTACATAGGTTTAAATCTTCAGTATATATACCGAGATGTTACAATATACCGAAGTAAACATATTATATAAATAACTTAAGTTTTAAACGTATAAGGAACAGAGCTTCAGAACTTTCTTTTAGTAGAAATAGTCTCTGTTTTCGCTACTATCGCACAGTATTTATTATTCACATATTCTATATATACGAGTCAGAATCTTTAAGAATCATGTTTTGTAGTAATTTTCTACTGGTTCTTTATGGACAGCGATGTGCTGTAATCAAGTAAAATCCTTTATAACTTTATACGCTTAATTTAAGTATCCTGAGACAAATTCTGTAATGTAACTATAGGGATCATATGATATCAATTCCTCAAGCATAGCTCCAATAAATTCGCCACCTGTCTGCACAACAACATTTCAACCAATTGTTCGAGATAATAGATTATTTTTAGTCTGCGAATAAACCTACCAGGTAGTCTACTTAAATATCTAACACTCATAGTCTTGGGCCGAATTTCCCAAAAACCGTTTGACGACAGAACTCAAAATTGTGACTTTAGCATGTCAAGGTAAGTTTGTGCTATAGCTCGGGATACATTTCTATAGGGTATCGAACACCCGGCGATTGGGATAATATATTAATACGGCTCGGGATAATCGATATATTAAAATACAAACTAGTGTAAACAGGGGTAAATACGAACACTTACCTACTAGGTATAGCATAATCATTGCCTTCTATACACCAGCAAAAGAATTTGTGGGGTTCTTTACTAAAGCTCGGGATAAATGCCTATTGAGTTTAAATACACCCGGCGATTGGGATAATGTATTAATACGGTTCGGGATAATTGGCATATTAAAATATAGACTAGTAAAAGCAGGGATAAATATAAACACCTTACTACAGCTTAATCATTATATTCTATACACCTGCAGCGATTGTGGTTCGATAGCCAAGTTAACTAGTTGATAAGCACCTTCTCCATGCGCTTTTTACATATAATATCAGCTATTTTACGGTGTTTCGATCGGCTTAATATCAAAGCTTTTTAACAGGTTCATAGAATATTAGCGCAGCAGGCAGATAAAAGGTATAATACAGTACATCTAACAAATATATTCTCCATAATCTAACAAATTTTATTTGAGAAATAATTTCCATGTACAGATAAGTCAGAGATTAACACCTTGTATGCTTTTATACGTTACTTGTCCACGCTCATTCAGAACTTTAAACGAGCCATTCAACCCCTGTTTGAATATATTCAGTCAATAATACCCATATCTTACAATATATTTATACGAGATCAGATTTTCAAGCAGAAAACCATGAAGTCCGCGACTTAAATCTAAATACATGTTATGTGTGTGAGATAAACTAAAGCACGCGTAAAAAACCATTAACATGATTCAAAACGCCGCTCGCTGACATCATATAAAAATTAGGGCCAACTTGTTTTCAACGGATTAAAACAGACACATATCACCGGTAGATACTTTAAGAAACGATTCACATCATCATAATTTCAGACCACTAAAGAAAATAGCAGCATAGGATAAGTGTGGTACATGGTTATAAGTTATTATTTCATTAAAGCTCACACCTAACTTTTCCATTGTAACTGTCCAGTATTTTTCTACATTTAATGCGGATAATGGTACTAATTTACAAAATATTCATTCTTGTCTGGGCTATGGAAGGAATATACCTTATTTAATAAATGACATACAGGGTGCTCAATAATTAACACATTTCTTAAAAATATACAGGTGCATACATTTACATACACTACTTAGTAAAATTTCTACTTGGGAACTTGAGATTTCCTTCTGCACAGTCTCTTTCAATTATTCTTTTTAAACACCGCTATAGTTGTTTACTCAATAATTTCAAATAAATACTAATGTACCATACACACCCGTCGTCTTACGAAATTGATGTATAATATAAAGTACATATAATTCAAAATTAAAGAAGAAAATATGTTGAAACCAGGAATTGAACCTGGGACCTCTAGAGCTTCAGTCTAATGCTCTCCCACTGAGCTATTCCAACTCATATAAAAAAATTAATGAAACAAATCTTATGTATGGATTAGGATTAAAACAATATATTTTAACTACTAATATTTATTAATATATTACATTTACATATCAGATGAAATACAACACAATTTTCGCTGTTCACAAAACTTAAAAGGGATTACACAACAAACAAAAACGCGTTAAGCAGTATGTAAAAAGAGGAATTTCACAAGCATAGCAAATCAAGGCGCTGTTTCCTAATTCCAAGGCATAATCTGTTATATGTTGGGATACCTGAGAACTTTCAATATTTGTGTTAAAGTTCGTGGACACATCAAAAAAACAACTCGTACAAAATGTTTTTGCTTCATCTTCAAGTAAAGCAATACTGAAGTAATGTTGAATTAGACACACATAATCGCGGGCCCAGTTCTGCACAATTTGCAAACTATTAACTTCATACTGCTTTTCCATTTTGGATTCACTGTCTAGTTCTAGCTCGTCGGAAAGAAAGTCAACCATATCTGCATCAGCCATTCTCTATTCTCTGAACTCAAACAGAAATACCAATGCTTTATACTGAATTCAAGGATATTTTTTATTCATCTTAAATGGGGGGTGAATGGATATTTTCATAGCAACAGATAACACCGGGTGCAATCGAGGCACCAGTTCTTAATTTGTTCGAGATAAATATCTTGCTTTAACCACCGCCAGTATGTTCCGATTACCCCTTTCTCTTTGCTCTTCTTCGGCGGTCTTGGTGCGGTGTTTATTGTTTTTCGAGGCTGTCTCGCATCCTTCGGAGAAATTCTCGTGCATTCTTTGTATATGAGCTTTCAGGTTGTCTTGTCTTCTAAATGTCTTATTACACAAATCACAGTCAAAAAGGAGATTTTTGTGAATATTGGCATGGCGACTTAGACCACTATACCATGAGAATGTTTTGCCACAATCGCCGCAAGTATACATGTTTCCACCGTTACTGTACACCAACATATAAAGCATCTATAGCGTCGTGTGTTCATATATCCCCATATCCTTCTACTCTTATATCCCTGTATGTATCCTCTCGCCCTTATATCCCGGCATATACCCCTTTTATCTCTATATACCGTTCTATACCCTGTATATATCCCGCTCGCATGCTCGTTAGGTTAGACAGGATGGTAACACGTTCGTTAGGTTACGCAGAATTCTCATATATTCGATAGGTTAGGTAGGATAGTCCGCGGCCATCCTACCTAACCTATCGAATATATGAGAATTCTGCGTAACCTAACGAACGTGTTACCATCCTGTCTAACCTAACGAGCATGCGAGCGGGATATATACAGGGTATAGAACGGTATATAGAGATAAAAGGGGCATATGCCGGGATATAAGGGCGAGAGGATACATACAGGGATATAAGAGTAGAAGGATATGGGGATATATGAACACACGACGCTATAGATGCTTTATATGTTGGTGTACAGTAACGGTGGAAACATGTATACTTGCGGCGATTGTGGCAAAACATTCTCATGGTATAGTGGTCTAAGTCGCCATGCCAATATTCACAAAAATCTCCTTTTTGACTGTGATTTGTGTAATAAGACATTTAGAAGACAAGACAACCTGAAAGCTCATATACAAAGAATGCACGAGAATTTCTCCGAAGGATGCGAGACAGCCTCGAAAAACAATAAACACCGCACCAAGACCGCCGAAGAAGAGCAAAGAGAAAGGGGTAATCGGAACATACTGGCGGTGGTTAAAGCAAGATATTTATCTCGAACAAATTAAGAACTGGTGCCTCGATTGCACCCGGTGTTATCTGTTGCTATGAAAATATCCATTCACCCCCCATTTAAGATGAATAAAAAATATCCTTGAATTCAGTATAAAGCATTGGTATTTCTGTTTGAGTTCAGAGAATAGAGAATGGCTGATGCAGATATGGTTGACTTTCTTTCCGACGAGCTAGAACTAGACAGTGAATCCAAAATGGAAAAGCAGTATGAAGTTAATAGTTTGCAAATTGTGCAGAACTGGGCCCGCGATTATGTGTGTCTAATTCAACATTACTTCAGTATTGCTTTACTTGAAGATGAAGCAAAAACATTTTGTACGAGTTGTTTTTTTGATGTGTCCACGAACTTTAACACAAATATTGAAAGTTCTCAGGTATCCCAACATATAACAGATTATGCCTTGGAATTAGGAAACAGCGCCTTGATTTGCTATGCTTGTGAAATTCCTCTTTTTACATACTGCTTAACGCGTTTTTGTTTGTTGTGTAATCCCTTTTAAGTTTTGTGAACAGCGAAAATTGTGTTGTATTTCATCTGATATGTAAATGTAATATATTAATAAATATTAGTAGTTAAAATATATTGTTTTAATCCTAATCCATACATAAGATTTGTTTCATTAATTTTTTTATATGAGTTGGAATAGCTCAGTGGGAGAGCATTAGACTGAAGCTCTAGAGGTCCCAGGTTCAATTCCTGGTTTCAACATATTTTCTTCTTTAATTTTGAATTATATGTACTTTATATTATACATCAATTTCGTAAGACGACGGGTGTGTATGGTACATTAGTATTTATTTGAAATTATTGAGTAAACAACTATAGCGGTGTTTAAAAAGAATAATTGAAAGAGACTGTGCAGAAGGAAATCTCAAGTTCCCAAGTAGAAATTTTACTAAGTAGTGTATGTAAATGTATGCACCTGTATATTTTTAAGAAATGTGTTAATTATTGAGCACCCTGTATGTCATTTATTAAATAAGGTATATTCCTTCCATAGCCCAGACAAGAATGAATATTTTGTAAATTAGTACCATTATCCGCATTAAATGTAGAAAAATACTGGACAGTTACAATGGAAAAGTTAGGTGTGAGCTTTAATGAAATAATAACTTATAACCATGTACCACACTTATCCTATGCTGCTATTTTCTTTAGTGGTCTGAAATTATGATGATGTGAATCGTTTCTTAAAGTATCTACCGGTGATATGTCTGTTTTAATCCGTTGAAAACAAGTTGGCCCTAATTTTTATATGATGTCAGCGAGCGGCGTTTTGAATCATGTTAATGGTTTTTTACGCGTGCTTTAGTTTATCTCACACACATAACATGTATTTAGATTTAAGTCGCGGACTTCATGGTTTTCTGCTTGAAAATCTGATCTCGTATAAATATATTGTAAGATATGGGTATTATTGACTGAATATATTCAAACAGGGGTTGAATGGCTCGTTTAAAGTTCTGAATGAGCGTGGACAAGTAACGTATAAAAGCATACAAGGTGTTAATCTCTGACTTATCTGTACATGAAAATTATTTCTCAAATAAAATTTGTTAGATTATGGAGAATATATTTGTTAGATGTACTGTATTATACCTTTTATCTGCCTGCTGCGCTAATATTCTATGAACCTGTTAAAAAGCTTTGATATTAAGCCGATCGAAACACCGTAAAATAGCTGATATTAAATGTAAAAAGCGCATGGAGAAGGTGCTTATCAACTAGTTAACTTGGCTATCGAACCACAATCGCTGCAGGTGTATAGAATATAATGATTAAGCTGTAGTAAGGTGTTTATATTTATCCCTGCTTTTACTAGTCTATATTTTAATATGCCAATTATCCCGAACCGTATTAATACATTATCCCAATCGCCGGGTGTATTTAAACTCAATAGGCATTTATCCCGAGCTTTAGTAAAGAACCCCACAAATTCTTTTGCTGGTGTATAGAAGGCAATGATTATGCTATACCTAGTAGGTAAGTGTTCGTATTTACCCCTGTTTACACTAGTTTGTATTTTAATATATCGATTATCCCGAGCCGTATTAATATATTATCCCAATCGCCGGGTGTTCGATACCCTATAGAAATGTATCCCGAGCTATAGCACAAACTTACCTTGACATGCTAAAGTCACAATTTTGAGTTCTGTCGTCAAACGGTTTTTGGGAAATTCGGCCCAAGACTATGAGTGTTAGATATTTAAGTAGACTACCTGGTAGGTTTATTCGCAGACTAAAAATAATCTATTATCTCGAACAATTGGTTGAAATGTTGTTGTGCAGACAGGTGGCGAATTTATTGGAGCTATGCTTGAGGAATTGATATCATATGATCCCTATAGTTACATTACAGAATTTGTCTCAGGATACTTAAATTAAGCGTATAAAGTTATAAAGGATTTTACTTGATTACAGCACATCGCTGTCCATAAAGAACCAGTAGAAAATTACTACAAAACATGATTCTTAAAGATTCTGACTCGTATATATAGAATATGTGAATAATAAATACTGTGCGATAGTAGCGAAAACAGAGACTATTTCTACTAAAAGAAAGTTCTGAAGCTCTGTTCCTTATACGTTTAAAACTTAAGTTATTTATATAATATGTTTACTTCGGTATATTGTAACATCTCGGTATATATACTGAAGATTTAAACCTATGTACCGTGTAATAATCTTGACCCTATCATATTTAGGAGTTGCGTTAAAAGTAGAGGAAATTTTTAGTTAGATATGTAATTTATGTGCATGTATGGAAATTTAGCATTTCAGGCTGTACTTGCATATTTGTCAACTTCTTACGATGGTGAAGTTAGTATAGTAAAGTTTTACTAAAACAAAACACAAAGTGTGCCTGGTATATGGAATTTACAATGTCGAATTATGTCTGATTCGGTTCGTTGAAACAAATTGTCACTAATTTTTATATGTTACCAGTGAGCTGTGTTTTCAGCAATATTAATGATTACCCCTGTTTTCTAAGAGTGTTTTGTTTAGCTCGTACCTACACATAAAGTATGTTTTACATTTATGTCACGGACTTCATGGTTTTCTGTTTGAAAATCTGATCTCAACCAGACATTTGAACTGCAGGGTGATGTAATGTATATGTCTTATTAACTTAAATACAATCAAAATAAAACATTTTACACTTGGTCTGTTCCACAGATATATCATATTACCTACTTATCTACAACAGGTTAACACGGGATATTTCTCTCATAGGGTGAATGATTTGATTAACCTCTGCATGCCCTTGAGATGTATTTTTAGATTAACGCATGTCTGTTCCACATATATTTACATATAGGGAAGATTCTCTAGGGAAATTTGGTAGAAGTTTTGGTATAGTGTAATTTTTACTAAAGCATATTAAATATAATGTAATAATGTGCTATATGAGGAGTATTTTTAACAGCTGACAGCCAGAGCCGAAGGTCACCTTTGGATTTTCCATATATCATGTTTTTAGATGTGTTTCTGTTAGACGCTTTCAGTATTTGATATGTTTTGGTACTAGGCTTCGTAGTGTAATAATTTTAGCTAAAATCATCTTAAATATAATACAATGTTAAATAAGAAGAAGTAATAAGCTCGAAGGCAAAGTCAAAACTAGAAAAACTGTGAATTAAATAGTTCTTGCTTGATCTCGCAATATTATACTGTAGATTTATAGGTTGATGTCCAGATGTTTAATTGGTTACCTTCGATTATATCCTAAACATTAAGAGCTCCCAGGTGTCTCAACACATTACTACCTATTCGTCTGATTTAGTAAATAATTACGTACCGTTTGACACTATTTTGTCTATAACCTTGTGATCAGTGAAAATTGTGTTGTATTTTTTCTAATAAACGATAATTATTCAAATAATTTTTATTTTAATTTCAATCTCAGTATTTTCTACACAAAGAGCCTTCATCTAGATAATTTATTAATGGTGCATTGATTGGGGAATTTTTTGTCCGGTACCATAACATTTTGATATTACTTTATTTAAATGATATAGTGCTCTATTAATTTGAGAATTTTTTAACCACTCTATACACTACATATTAAGTTTTATGATTCTTATTGATACTAAAATTTAAGTCCTCTATTTAGAGGTGTTTGATTTTTATTTTGGTTAGCTTTTGTGTGTACAGGATATCTCCACGTTATCAATATAGTAATATAATAAGAAGGGGGCGGCTATTTCAAAGAACACATGAGCTATATTTATCCAAAGCATTATTTAGTTAATAGTTCTATGAACTTAATCTATTTTTAACCGCAAATGAAATTATTAAACACTATTGGAGGCCCTTAAAATACTTAATATAATTTGTAAACTTACCTTGATATGCTAATGTTAGCCTTTCGTATCTGATGTATATTAAAAGTTTCTCATTTTTACCTTTAAACACCTGTTTCTGGTACACCATTTATGTGTAAATAGTTTTATATATAAATTAATGGAACTAGTCAGATATAAACTTGACGTGATCATTTTGTTAAAATAATATATTATCTCCCTTACATCGATTTTGTAGTTATATGTAGAGTAAAAATTGTATAGTTGAACTTGTTATCAATCATATTCAATTACTGTCTTCTTAGAGAATAGTTTAAAATAGGTATATTTGGGGGAAAATAATAAAAGTTTTTGAGCAATTCAACTTTATTACATACAAATAATCAATAAAAATATGTGTACTAATAAGTACTGTTTTGTAAAGCAATGGAGCACTAAATATTATATACCTTTTACGGTAAATCTGTTAATCACATATGCATGGTTTTTTATAGTAAACTCTCGAGTAAAGCAAACTTTCGCATATTAGTTTTGAGATGTGTGTTTTCCACCTGATATTTTTTAGTGACACTGATTCCTGGTTTGAAATTGTAGCACATAAACTTAATAGATTTTCTAGACGGTTGTTGTTCCCTAATTTGCACATAATTTTACTATTACTCTGAAAATATTCTTTGTTGTGTACAATAACCGTTTTTCCTATATCATTGTTTCTACATTGTTCTAAAATTACCTTTTCTTAAAACATTCACTAGTTTTTAAACACTTGCGAATTCTGTTTAATACGCACACAAACGTATCCGTTTTTCGTCTATGGTTTAATAGCATCTCACATGCAGGTGATGGGCAGGTGTCGAACGTGTGGGTAACATTATTTGGCACCATTTTTTGCTTTCGTATATTACTTTTCACTTCAACATTTTTAACGCGTTGAATTTTTACGTGTTGTCCTTGCACTGGTTTGAGAATCTCCATTTGTTAAAAACATTCACTATTTTTTAAAGATCGATAAGAGCCCACAAATTTTGTTCGTAGGAATATGTCCGGTTCCTTGGGATTTGTAGATTTTTTCACAATTGATTTGCGCTATCACAGAAATATGTTCATTCTTGCATGTCAACTTCTTTATGAATAAGCGGCTATAACAGTTTATCAAATTACGAAGAACCCGAGTATGAAACATTCCATTTGTTAAAAACATTCACTATCTCTGGAAAATCCTGCGAAAACTGTAGTACTGTGACACCCGCACATAACTAACATTTTTGCATTGAAAAATAAATGTTTTTATGGCCCGTATAATAAATTCTAAACTCTATTTCATTGACGCACCCACAAATGATTTTTTAACTTGGTAAGCTGTCTCAGCATATCATATATCAACTTTTGTTTATTTGTTGTAAGTGTGTGAACTTTTGTCCCGCTATTCTGAATTTTTTATAGGCCATATATTATCTGTGGAAGCATCGCATATTTCTTAGTTAATTGCCCCTGTTTGTTAATTCTTGAAATGAATTTGCTTTATTCCCCGTGTCTAGTTAGTTTTTAAATTCAAGTTTCACGTATTCTACAATGTACAGGGTGTGTTTTGTTTGACCTGGATTATTACCTATATATGTGACTGTTTGACGTTGTCTAATGAGGAAGTATTATTTAAAAGGCTAAAAATAGATTCTACTTTACGTTTTCATGTATTATATTACTTTCAACTCACATGTTGCTTCCTAGCACACCATATGACTGCGTTTTTCTGTTTGACGTTGTGTATTATTTACAGAGCTAAAAATAGATTTATCGTGTGGGTCGAAAATATTATTTTAAATTTTCATTAGGGCTAATACGTATCTCCTATGCTTTTCAGGAATCCTTGAATGTTGGTTTTCCTAGTAATAGGTACTCTGCGCGATGATTCTTTGCACCTGAGCACATATGCGTTGTTTTTGTGGTAACCCTACTTGTCCACAGACGAGGTTTTGGTATTATTAAATTTAATCCAGTGACATGTTCTTTTTAACAGACATATGATGAAATATTATTACTGACGGCTGGTGTGTACGTATTATTTACAAATGCTAAAAATAGATTCTAATGCCCCCTTGCGAATTGCCTGCCATCAAGAAACGATAACAGGCAGCGTCCTTCGTGTATTCTTGAATGCATGTTTTCATCAATAATGCGAACTATTTTCCGCTCGAATATATTGTTTTTATCATTAAGACAGATAATTTTCCTATACACAAGCCTTCAGGTATTCTTGAATGCACATTTTCCTAGTCCAGTGATGTATCTGCTCTGACCTACCTCAACGATTCTTTTCTGTTTGGCCTCGCGTATTATTTACAAGGCTAAAACTATATTATATGCTTTGTCCCTCACGAATATTATTTTAAATTTATCTGATAGGTATTTCCTATATACAGGTAATAACCCTCAAGGAAATCTTGAATGCATGTTTTCCAAGTAGTTCCGTAATGTATCTGACCCGACCTACCTCAACGATTCTTTTACAGCACATAAGCTCACGCGTATAATTTTCAAGCGTCTAAAAATAGATTCTATCTTTTTAGTTTCCTATATCCCGACCTTCAGATAAGGCTGTAGCATGTGTCTTCCTCGTACCTTTTTTATTTACAAAGGCTAAAAATAGATTCTATTGTGTATACCTACCACAGGTAACAATCTTTAAGTGTTTTCCTAGTACCTTATGTTTTCATACCCTTTTAAATTTATCTCATACGTATATCCTGACCTTCAGGTAACATATTTTTATTATACCCTTCCACCTATGCATAGGTACTTCAGGTGTTTTCCTAATACCCTAATAACCCTTATATCCCCACCTTCTGGTAACACATTTTTTATTATACCCTTCCACCTATGCACAGGTACTTCAGGTGTTTTCCTAATACCCCAATAACCCTTATATCCCCACCTTCAGGTAACACTGCTCTTAATATACCCTTCCACCTATGCACAGGTACTTCAGGTGTTTTCCTAATACCCTAATAACCCTTATATCCCCACCTTCTGGTAACACATTTTTTATTATACCCTTCCACCTATGCACAGGTACTTCAGGTGTTTTCCTAGTACCCTAATAACCCTTATATCCCGACCTTCAGGTAACACATTTTTATTATACCCTTCCACCTATGCACAGGTACTTCAGGTGTTTTCCTAATACCCTAATAACCCTTATATCCCCACTTTCAGGTAACACATTTTTTATTATACCCTTCCACCTATGCACAGGTACTTCAGGTGTTTTCCTAATGCCCTAATAACCCTTATATCCCGACCTTCAGGTAACACATTTTTTATTATACCCTTCCATCTATGCACAGGTAACGATCTTCAGGTGTTTTCCTAGTAATACCTGGGCACCGTCTCCCACAATCGATTCGACCACTTCCTGTTTACCTGTTTGATTTTCGATCACTCTCGGTGTACCTGTTCGATTTCCTGTTTGTACCTATCCGCCACGTGCATATCTGAATTATGAATCACATACTTTCCCACGATCGATGCTCACCCACGTGCATGCCATAAATCACCTTCGGCCAGATGGTCGCCCACGTGCACGCCATACCTAATGACAGTGCTGCTGGAACTGAACATGAGTGTGCTCTGTTCACTCCGGAGCTGCTCCGCTCCAGAGCGCTGTTATTATTATCCTACTCCCTATCATTTTTTTTTGTTGTGATATCGCATGCACAAATATTTACAGGTAAAGTAGTTTGCATTTGTATTTGGGTTAATAGAATTGGTTAGGATAGTTTGGAGAAAATTTGCCCTTTCGCTTTCAAAGTAACAGAAGTGTTTTTCTTGTTGGAAAATTTCTGGAATTAATTTACAGTAACGATTTGAAATGGTACGAACTAAATTTTTTTTTAAGATTAAATTGGTGTTATGAAACCGAGTTATGCGATGTACATTTATATATTTTTGATCAAAATTACACAGAGAATTTAGCTAATTCACGACTGGTTAGGTCTTTTTTTTGGGATATGACAAGTTCTAGAATATATCTCATGAGTAATTAAGCTGCATTATTTGTTAAATATAAATAACTAGAGCTAAAAACCGCAAATTTTAATATTCCCTGGAAGGTCAAAGTAATAGAGGGCAGGTACAAAAAAAATTTACCGCTAAAATTTGCATAATAGCTACAGGTAGAAAGTTACCGATAGG
Source organism: Stenurella melanura (assembly GCA_963583905.1). Taxonomy (NCBI): domain Eukaryota; kingdom Metazoa; phylum Arthropoda; class Insecta; order Coleoptera; family Cerambycidae; genus Stenurella; species Stenurella melanura. The sequence continues at coordinate 45,711,741 of OY757316.1, forward strand.
GTTGAGCCTCTAAATTTGGAGAAATTAATTTTCGATTCATGAATTAAGCCAGGTGCAATCACCTGTTTCTTTTCGGAATGCAGGAAACAAGAAAATTACCTAGGGTTTTGTTGTTTCTGAACCATTTACGGGGGAGACAGTGCTCGTACTGCCTATTGATTGGCGAGTCTGTATATGTATATGGGCATATGTGTACGTATATGAGTGTGTACATGTCGAGTATATAGATATGTGAAAATGTATGAATTTTGACGTAGGTAGATGAGGATGTATATCTATAGGTAAATAGGCATGGAGGCGTACTAATGTATGTGTGAGTATACATATATAGATGAGCAGATATATAAATTTTCTTTATTGGACGAGTACAATAAACAGAAATTAATTAGTATCCAAATTTAGAGACTCAGAAATCGAGACAGAAGAGAAAGAAAAGTATACATTGCAGTTCAGGGGGCATATAAACCCAGCGTTATAGAATAGAAATGCATCATATGGGTCGAGTCAATAATTTTTCGCGAGGTATTCTCGAAGTGAACGAAATTGGCGCGTTATTGTTATCAGACAAATTAATTAACATTAATTAAATAAATAGTACACCTACGGCTATAGTACAGGGTCTTGGTGATATAAGAAAAAGCAGAAATACGCAGAGAAAGTTAAGGTTTTACCGGAAGGGCACTTCTGAGATAACTTTGTGAATTGAATATTGTTAGTGAATAAAAGGATAGATGATGATCGTAGAGTGGAGTTATGCTGAGAGTCCAACAGGGATTTAGAAATATTTCTTTGTTGTTAAAAATGGCAGACAAAATTCAAGACAAAAACGGGGTAAGAAGTTGCTGGTAAGAAATCTGCAGTCTCAGGTGTTCCACCCCTAGAAGATTTAGAGTTTAGTTAATATGAATAAAGGCAATCTTAAGTGCAATAAGCTTTACAGGTATAATAAACGTTTACAGGGGCGTGCCAATACAGGCAATTTAGTCACAGAAAGCTTGGATACAATGTCGTACGTAACCCCAATTATTATAGACAGTAATAAATCATAGCCAATACATTAAAATAGTACCTGTATGAGAGTAAATGAAATTTTCTAAATTAATTGATGCAGAGTACATTTTTGGAAATAAAACAATACAGGGAGCATTTTCGAACTAAACAATTAGAATATTTACGTTTTGAAAAAAATATCAGAGACGATAGAAAGATAAGAAAAGAAAAATTCTATTTAAATTTTTTGATTTCATTTTGATTTTCGTTTTCTTCTGTGGCAAAATCATGCTATTGTTAAAGATGCTGAGCTCATTCAGGAGCATATGGTAAACATTAGGTAGAAAACATAAGGATAGCTTTTACATCATCATTTTGCGTGAGAGAGGACGCATATAGTTGCATAATTTCAGTTTCTCTTGTGTGGCTTTAGTGTTTTATTGAAGTTCAAAATGGGTTACGGATATTTTATGATTAAATGTAGATATATCGAGTTTATACAACTCTAGGAGACGTTAGGACATTAAGAAGAAAAATACATATATTTTTTTTTTTGGCCAGAATTATGAGTGAAATATGGAATTGAGTTTAAGAATGAGGGAAAAAAAAGAGAATATATATATTTCATGGGGTAACAGCTTTAGCTAGAGTGATTTTTATGAGTTTTATTTTTATAAAATTAGAGTCTTTAGTAACAGGTACGAAAACCTGGAGGAGAGCACCGGGCTGTGAGACTGTGAATTTTCTGTTGGGGTCCAACAAATGAGTAGGGGGGAGATGAACAAAAATAAGAGATGAGAGACATACCGAGGATAGGGACGAATGGAAAGATAAGGTTTGGTATAGACTAATACAGAGTTTCACTTTTCTTTTCAGGTCCAGGGAAATATAATGTTTTTTTTGTCATATTTTACATTTAGGGTTATTTTTTTATTTTGTTTTCCTTCTCCCCTACCCATGGAAGCGGATAGGAATTCCGGATCGCCGTAAATCGGGTAAATTGAGACGAGCACAGAACGAGATTGAGATAAAATATAGTTAATGAGTCAATATACAGGGTGTTCGCTAGTTGCGTGCCGAAACAAGTAATGGACAAAGAAATAAGTATACGGGAAACGTTGATGTTGGTAGGAATATCCCTTTCTTTCAACTATAACTAGGTAATACATCCAAGAGATATATTTGGCATAGTAAGCACATTTTACCCCCTCCCCAAAGTTATGACAACAGGTTAGCGGAGCAGAACCGAAATTCTGAAGTAGGTTTCATAATTGCTCGAAAGGAAATGGAAAGTAAATCTTTGTTTTTAGAATATGGTCCTAGATTTGGACAGGGGTGTAATGAACTTACACGGTTATAGTTGGCCTTAACAGGTGACGTCTCCACCTCAGGACAACGGATTATGAATCACGATGATCTAGCAGGAGGGGTAGCGCTCACTGTCCCTGATGGTGACTGTTTGCTGCGAGCAGATTGGTGCGATCGTGGACGGGGTTAGCCGGATACCCCGCATAAAGGAGGTGGCAGGGGGCACCACGCTGGAGCCCATAGGTATACTCCCCTCAGAGGTACTGGTACCACACCGATCCTGCCGCTGTGGACAAGTCTACAACTCCTGGGACACCGCCCGAAAAAATACGACAGGTTTGACAGTACTGAGCCACGGGGTAACTCGGATGGAGAGAAGAGGGAAAAGAAAGTTACTCAGGTTACAGCGGCTGTCAAACCGAAGAGACCTTACAATAGCCCAAAAGAATTTCACGACTATCCCGGTGCTAATAGCGAACTTCCAGGATCGATCTCTGAGAACTTGGCCAAGTCCAGAGGATTACGAATGGGACGTAGTTTTAAAAACACCCAAACGTAGTACGATTGAATGAAGACCTACACATCCCAGCATTCCATGGTTGTGATGTGAATGTGCCAATAGACATCCGGATTCCAGCAGGCCCTGTGATTTACGAACCACTCTCTAGCAAAGAAATGGGCATTTGTACGGCCTACAGCATTGTAGACGTCCCCCATAGGGTGCCTAACAACAGGAGGAATATAGTCGTGAGAATTCTTAATATTACTCCAATACCACAGACCATTTATCGTCACACCCCACTTATAAACTTGGTGTCCGCGTCCGAGGATGGACCGCATTGGAAAAAGTGCCCCGGCAAGACTCCTTATACGGCTAAGGATGAGAGAAGAGGGGATATGGATCACTTGGAAGGTTACAAACTGAAAAGGGTAGTGCGCATTAGAGTAGTTATTTCTACTAATAACAACACGTTGCGGCACAGCAAGCCAACTAGTGAAACACCGAATCGATATAAGAAACAGCCGCGGAATCGAAAGAAAAATACGGACCGGAAATGAGGTAACCAAGATCGCGCCGTTCCTATCATCCATCCGGGACCACCGATTGTTCGCGTTCCGAAGGGACGTTTTTTTTGTCTTTCCTTTTGTTTGTGTTCCTTTTTTTCTTTAAGTTTAATTTTAGGTCAGTAAGAGGGTTTAGGGCCACGAACACGCCAGGGGACCTGCAAACTACGCACCGACCGAGGTGGGCACACGGATCTCCGCAGGGGAAGTGCCACGACAGGAGGGACATCAGGACGAGCACCCCAGTCAGGAGAGGGATCCAGCGGAAAACAGGCGTATATGGTCCTTACGTATTCACAGAGAACTTATACGTACTGATGAGTTTCAGGTTCCGCAAGGAGGAGGCCACGAGGTCCAGGGGAAGACCACCGACCGCGTCCAGAGCCACCGCCAACGAGTAGCCACGGAGAGCCATCCAGGGGGACAGAGCCAGTTACAACAGCAGGACGATTCAACCAGCGAGAGACGGGCTGCAGTAAACAATGCCGACAACGAGTTACTGCCAACAATGTGTCTTCCCATCCGCGAAGACGACATCAGGTGACTGTCCGGACCTTAGACTTGGTGTGCAGTGACGGAACTCAATGTAAGTGACAGTGAACAAATTACTCAGTGATCGTGACGTGAACCGCGGGGACCCTAGTAGATAATTAATTTTAAACTTTTGTAATCAACCTATACTGGGATCGAATCAATTGTTTTAGTCATGAAAAACCAATATGCTTCAATCTAAAGGGAGGGGCAATGTAACAAAAGTCAAATTAAGGGAGCCAAGTCCGGCCCTGTGCAACAGAATGACCGTATTCTGATCTTGGTAACATTTTAATGGGTCGAGACTTTAGTAAACTATCGTAAAATACCAGTCATAGATACATCTGTTTTATGTTCTTTTGAGTCCAGGAAACGTGCTTTACTCTTTATTAGGTAGGCGACGTTAGCCACTTGGAAACAATAAATAACCATCCAAATTATTTTATGTCCAATTCTCTTTTCGTTTGTCGAGCTTGTTAAATAAGGACTCGCCGGGTGGTCCAGTGAGATTTTCAGGGCTAAAGCAGTTGATAGAGGCTTCCAGGAACCTATGTAATAGACTAAGATAGATAGACCAAAGAAGGCAGATTTTTTCCCCTATACAAAGGCAAAGCAAAGGAACAAAAGGGGTTTTTTTCCATCTGCTGGACTGGTATTATAAAATGTTAAAGACAGGCCATATGATAAATAACATGGTCCGTGAGGTAATTTCAAATAGGGGGTACCGTTTAAACTACAGAAGGTTTTAATTGGTCGAGCTTTTAAAGTTTACTGCCCACTTTTGAAACGTCTTTTTTCTCTTAAGATAACATCTTGACTCTTGGTTTAACTTCGGTTCGGTCACCATCTATCTACGGGGTATAGTGAATTCTCATTTTTCGAACCTTTTTCAATTTTAAAGTTTAAGTACATTTGTTTCGTATTTTGCCGGTTTTAATAAGTAGAAAATTAATGTGTTGTAATTATTGATCTAGTATTCGGTCGCGATTTAGCTAAAAGATTTGAAATTGCCGCGGACCATTTTATTTCTTGATATAGAGTAATTATCGTTTGTTAATTTATTTAATCGTCTTTAAGTGTTTGTGATTGTCAATCTCATTTGTTTTCATTTTCTTATGTAAATATAGTGATTTAAGTGTTTTGAGAAATCACGTGTTTTATTTGCTTGTCAGGAAATTAAGTTCATTTTACATTCAGTAAAGTTTGTTGTGAAGTAACCTGGTTGAGGGACACCAAAAAGGATAAAATCACCTAGAAAGCAAAGGGTAAGCACAGTTTTGTTTTCGATGGATATACTATAATATCGACGGAGTTGGCAAAGTGATTGGGCCACTCCGTACTCTGCCAATGGTAATGTCTAATCAAATCATGTAATTAGGGGAATAAAACCCCAGTTATTACAACTACTTCCACATCCAGATTCTTCATCCAAGTCACTTTAAAGGAAACATCTTGACTATATTTGCACTCTAGTATATGGAAATTATTGGTCATAGAATTTTAATAATTATTCGGGGCAGATGTAATAGAAAAGTTTGAGGAGTTGGTTTCTACCATATACGCAAAAATGAAGATTCTAGTTTACCCTACTTATTTTCCACTATTCACAACCTACCACCTCCGACTCCTTCAATGGAGTCATCTCAATCAGATGTCACTACAATACATACGTGTACCAACTTTCAAGTGAATATCTCAATTTTTTTTTTTTCTTTTTTTTTTAATGTTATCAATCCCATTAATAATGAAGCGGAGGTGGTGGAGTTTGAAAACTATTAGAAAGAAATCTGAGGCCTTGGTTTCTAGTATATACACCGAATCCCAAATTTCTGTACTCTTACCAGCTTGATTTACTTATTCCCTTATTTTCCCCTAGTCACTCCTATTAACCCCAACCTTTCTATGGAATCATCCCAAAATATAATCCAGTTCCAGATGTCGTTATAATAAATACGTCTACCAAATTACAAGTGAATATCTCAATATTCAATCAACCTCTTTAATAATGTAGTAAGGGTAGTGGAAGGGTTGAAAAAATTATTAAAAAATTTGAGGCTTTGGCTTCTAGGACATTCACCGAATTTCAAGTTGCAGTACTCTTACCAGCTTGCTTTACTTATTTTACCCTATTTACCTCTGCTTACCCCCACTCCTTCAACGCAATCATGTCAAAATATATTCTAGTTTCAGATATAGTTATAATACATAAATGTACCAAATTTCAAGTGAAAATTTAAATTTAATTTTATCAACTCTTTTAATAAGGGAGTGGGGGTGCTGGGGGGATGGAAAATACTAATAAAAAAACCTGAGACCTTCGCTTCTAGTATATACACCAAATCACAAATTTCTGTACTTTTACCAGCTTGCTTTACTTATTTTCCATTATGTACCTCTATTAAACCCCCAACCCTTCAAAAATCATTTCAAAATATAATCTAGTTCCAGATGTCGTTATAATACATATGCGTACTAAATTTTATGTGAATATCTCAATTTTATTTTATCAACCCCTTGAATAATGGAGTAGGGGTGGTGGGGGGCTGAAATATATTATTGAAAAATCTGAGGCCTTGGCTTCTAGTTCATACACCGAATTTCAAGTTCCTGTACTCATACCAACTTACTTTATTTATTTCCCCCTATTTACTCCTAAGTAACCCCCAATCCTTCAACGGAATCATCTCAAAGTGTAATCTAGTTCCAGATGTCGTTATAATTCATACGTGTACCAAATTTGAAATGAATGTCTCAATTTTATTTTATTAACCCTTTTAATAATGAAGTAGTGGCGGCGGGGGTTGAAAAATATTATAAATAATCTGAGACCTTGGCTTCTAGTACATGCACCGAATTTCAAGTTTCTGTAGTCTTACCAGCTTGCTTTACTTATTTTCCACTATTTACCCCTATTTAACCCCTACTCCTTCAACGCAATCATGTCAAAATATAATCTAGTTTCAGCTATAGTTATAATACATAAATGTACCAAATTTCAAGTGAAAATTTAAATTTAATTTTATCAACTGTTTTAATAAGGGAGTGGGGGTGGTGGGGAGATAGAAAATACTAATAAAAAAACCTGAGACCTTGGCTTCTAGTATATACACCAAATCCCAAATTTCTGTACTTTCATCAGCTTGCTTTACTTATTTTCCCCTATATACCCCTATTTAACCCCCAACCCTTCAACGGAATCATCTCAATATATAATCTAGTTCCAGATGTCGCTATAATACATATGCGTACTAAATTTCATGTGAATATCTCAACTTTATTTTATCAACCCCATAAATGGGGTAGGGGTGGTGGGGGGTTGAAAAATATTACAAAAAAATCTGAGGCCTTAACTTCTAGTACATACACCGAATTTCAAGTTTCTGTACTCTTACGAGCTTGCTTTACTTATTTTCCCCTATTTACCCCTATTTAACCCCCAACTCTTCACCGGATATCCTCAAAAAACAATCCAGTTCCAGATCTCGTTATAGTATATACGTGTACAAAATTTCAAGTCAATATCTTAAACCGTTCTGGAGAAAACGTGCGGACAAAAAAAGTTACAGACAGACAGGCCGACAGACAGACAGACAGACAGACAGAAATTTTTTTTTCGTTCAAATTTAAAATCTCGACGTTTCATGACATTCTAAACCTATTTCACGAATGAAAATTTTTGAAAATTGTTTTGCGAATACTATACTTCCAATCCACTACGTGGATGTGGAAGTAATAAAATGATTGTCTCGTTTTTTCGGAGTAAAAGTCAACAATGAAACCTTCCTTAATTTTTAATATATCAATTCTAATCGTTCTAGAAACTATTTTGCAGTGAATTTCAAGGGCTACAGGGCCTGTAAAGTAAAACTTTCTTGAACCCTTCGTTTTTGAAGTTTTTTTCTCTAAAATGCTCGGGGAAGGTGGTCCACACACTCAAGTGCGAACTTAAAACAGTGATATCTCAATTAATTCTCACCCTAGAGAAATAATAGAAAAAATAATTTTTTTGCAAGGAAGAACCTACATTTTTGTACTCTCACATTTTTTACGTATCTTAGTTTTTGAGTTATTGTGAAAGAAAGAATATTTTTTCAAAAATTTCATGAATCGTTTCAAAATTGAATCAAACTTTTTTCAAATCTGGGCATTTTAAACCGTTCAAACTTGTAGAACCTATTGTGAGTACCTAAATAAAGTAAATTGCAAATGCATTACGTTTAGATTCAATTCTTGCGGTTAAGCCATTGGTTTCATTGCTGATTTTTCCTCTAAACAAACGAGACAACCCTTTTTTTTCATCATAACCCTGTAAGTTTTTTCGCTAACAACTTCTATTAAAGCTCATTTTAAAGATCTTTTTAAGTACGTTAAAAAAGAGCTGACAAGTTTTCTTCCAAAAAGTCGTTGTTTTTCCATTATTTAACGTTGAAAGGTTCGAATTCACTTTTCAGCGAACAAACAGTCACCTTCAACGAGCCGTAACTCGGTTCGTATTGCATCTTCTACAGAAACAGAAGACCAGTCGATTTGTTATTTAATAAGCTTCATTTTTGCTTGTGATAATTTTTTTATAGGATTTTGCAAACAGCGAAAAAACTTTCTATGAGAACTAAAAGAAAAACCATATGTAAAAAATATTAATGAAATCTTTGCATTCTTTCGATAACCTGACTTTTGGTTATGCTAGCAAATCAAAATCCTAAAATAAATTTGTCCAATTTCTTATTTGACATTCTCATTATAACACTAGCATCCAACATAGTCCCCTACGGCTAATCAGATTAAACTAGTATCTACGTGACTCCCCTACGGTATGAAGATTTAGTTAAAAAAAGTAAGAACAAAGGCCTAAAATGGATTTATTTACCTACCTTGTCTTAAAAAAAAAATCTTTCATTCTAATTCTACATTTTCATAAAATCTCTCATTCAGTTGAATTGAAACGAATTTGAAACGTTTTTCGCCCTTCTTCTGATCTCATCAGAAAGGCACAAAGCCACTCATAACGATTTTTCATGCAAAACCAAGGCAATATCCATGAATAAGTATGAAACATTTATATTTCACATTGACTGATAAAAACAACAGATCTTCACCTATTAGCTAACTAGTATTGAAGCCTGCATAACCAGAAGTCAGGTTATCGAAAGAATGCAAAGATTTCACTAACATTTTTTACATATAGTTTTTCTTTTAGTTCTCAGTTTTTTCGCTGTTTGCAAAAATCCTATAAAGAATACGTTTCATTACTATATAAGCAAGCAAATAATAAATAATTCACTTTTAAATAATTTTTTAAATAATAATAAAACGTAAGGTTTTCGAGTTATTCGTGAGAGGTCGCTCTAAAACACGCATTTTTTAGATAAAAAAAAATTTACATTTTCAATCGCGAATAACTCGAAAACATTGATTTATAAAAAAACCTCGTAGAATATTTTTAACTTAAAATTCATCCTCTTATCGATTTCTATGATTATTTTGAGTGTACTGCTTTCCACCTCCGTGAAGGGGTGGGATCCACCTTCAGGGTAAAAGCACACATCAGCACTATATAACTTTTATTCCTTGAGCCATTCCCTACTTACTGCTCAAATTTACGTCAATCGGTTTTATCCGAAAGAATTCTAAGCGAAAAACCGTCAAACACTGGACTAAAGCACTGAACGGCTATTATATTCGTACATACTTGACAGCTTTCATATAGTTAAAACATAAAAAATATGATTGATCTGTTATGTATTACACCCCCTTGGAACTGGAGATTGATACGCCTATGCCTAATAGTGACTGGAAACTTGTAGAAAGAGATATAGTTTTCTAGAGTGTGGTGGGAGAAGATTCGGGATGGATCTAGAGGCAATTTCAGAGTATATAAAGCGTGATTACCGGCGCAGGAGAAGAAGTTTTATAAAAGTGACATTCGGTAACGAAAGTGAGGTAAGAAGTATTGTCATTGTGTAATCAGTAAATTATTAAATAAAGTGTTTATCTTGTTGAAATTATTTTGAAACCCACGGATTCATACAGGGTGTTTCTTAAGAGTTGGAAATACCTAACAGATCTCTTCTTATTTATCTCACAATCGTTATGAAAGAGATAGGTGTACATATGACATTATTTTCTTTTAAGTGCATTTTTTAACACTTTCAGTTGGTTTTAAAATTGCATTTCTTATTTTTTTGTTCTCGTTAGTTCTGTCCCAATTATTATACGTGTGTTCGATTCGGAAGCAGTAGATCAAGTACATACACAGACGTGTCACTTAATAAAATTCCGTACCCATAAATGACAAGACCCATTCGTCATCTTGAAACCACCATCTTGAATTTCTCAATTTCGACAAAATATTTATAATCTGCTACCTAGAATATCTCCAGATACAGATTCCCAGACGAATCAGACCATAAAGTATAAAACTTTTCCGCCATATTGACGCCGCTTTCCACCAAATATTTACAATCTGAACCTTAATAACCTCCAGGTACCGATTTTCAGCCAAATCAGACAATAAATGATAAAACTGATCCGCCACATTGAGGCCGCCATTTGGATTTTCATCACACATTTATAATTCGTAACCTGAAAATCCCCAGATATCAATTATTTTTAATAGAATCGGTTATTAAATGACAATAAACTGTCCGCCTTCTTATAAACACCATCTTGGATGTTTCTATAAAAAATGACAAAATGTAACATCATGTGAACCATATACATATGCAAAGTTTCAAATCAATATAACATCTGGAAGTAGGTGAAAATTGAGCTGCAAGATTTTCTTGCATACAAAGTTACAAAGTGGCCAAGCAATAAAAGCTTGTTGAAAATACAACTTGGTGTAAAAAATCAACCACTTAAGCACTCACATAAAAATGAAACTTTGTGGAAGTGATCTCCGCTATAAAATACCCTATTAGGATACCATCCAGTTCAATACATGTTGAGGAACTTTTCAGTATGCAGAATTAAGAAATCCGCCTGTCATATAATTTCTGTTAACACTCACGAAGAATACACTATAACAAATGAGGATTTTTTTTCCAGTCATCCAATATATTCTTTAAGGTCGTTTAGTCATACGCTTAAGTGATTTCCGAAGGTTGTTGTGTTCACGTTCTGCTGATGATTCATATGTTACAACAAATATATCACAGGTGCTCCTAAAATTTGACTACAATGGTGTAGGTAAGTTATAATTTCCCAGATCTTTTAATGAACTAAACAATCCATGTTACTATATTAACTTAACTTCTATTTTAAGAAAAGACAATAATTTATATTAGATTCGATATAAGTATTTAAATAACTGTGCAAAATATGCGAGATATCGACACAAACATAAAACTGTAAGTTCTATGTACAAAATGCAACATTTTAACCATACCGTATCCGTATGACCTTTTGCGAACAGAAACAAAATTGTTAATTTAGAACCCTTAATTACTTCCACATCCACGTAGTGGATTGGAAGTATAATAATCGCAAAAAAATTTTCAAAAATTTTTATTCGTGAAATAGGTTTAGAATGTCATGAAACGTCGAGATTTTAAATTTGAGCGAAAAAAAAATTTCTGTCTGTCTGTCTGTCTGTCTGTCGGTCTGTCTGTCTGTCTGTCTGTCTGTAACTTTTTTTGTCCGCACGTTTTCTCCGGAACGGTTTAAGATATTGACTTGAAATTTTGTACACGTATATATTATAACGAGATCTGGAACTGGATTGTTTTTTGAGGATATCCGGTGAAGGGTTGGGGGTTAAATAGGGGTAAATAGGGAAAAATAAGTAAAGCAAGCTTGTAAGAGTACAGAAACTTGAAATTCGATGTATGTACTAGAAGTTAAGGCCTCATATTTTTTGTAATATTTTTCAACCCCCCACCACCCCTGCCCTATTAATGGGGTTGATAAAATAAAGTTGAGATATTCATTTGAAATTTCGTACACGTATGTATTATAACGACGTCCGGAATTAGATTATATTTTGAGATGATTCCGTTGAAGGGTTGGGGGTTAATTTGGGGTAAATAGGGGAATATAAGTAAAACAAGTTGATAAGAGTACAGAAACTTGAAATTCGGTGTATGTACTAGAAGCCAAACCGTCAGATTTTCTTTATAATATTTTTCAACCCCCACCACCCCTACTCCAATATGAAAAGGGTTGATAAAATAAAATTGAGATATTCATTTGAAATTTGGTACACGTATGTATTATAACGACATCTGGAACTAGATTATAATTTGAGATGATTCCGTTGAAGGGTTGGGGGTTAAATAGGGGTAAATAGGGGAAAATAAGTAAAGCAAGCTGGTAATACTACAGAAACTTGAAATTCGGTGTATGTACTAGAAGCCAAAGCGTCAGATTTTTTAAAAATATTTTTCAACCCCCGCCACCCCTACTCCAATATGAAAAGGGGCTGATAAAATGAAATTGAGATATTCATTCGAAATTTGGTACACGTATGTATTATAACGACATCTGGAACTAGATTATAATTTGAGATGATTCCGTTGAAGGGTTGGGGGTTAAATAGGGGTAAATAGGGGAAAATAAGTAAAGCAAGCTGGTAATACTACAGAAACTTGAAATTCGGTGTATGTACTAGAAGCCAAAGCGTCAGATTTTTAAAAAATATTTTTCAACCCCCACCACCCCTACTCCAATATGAAAAGGGGCTGATAAAATGAAATTGAGATATTCATTTGAAATTTGGTACACGTATGTATTATAACGACATCTGGAACTAGATTATATTTTGAGATGATTCCGTTGGAGGGTTGGGGGTTAAATAGGGGTAAATGGGGGGAAAATACAGTAAAGCAAGCTGGTAAGACTACAGAAACTTGAAATTTGGCGTATGTACTAGAAGCCAAGGTCTCAGATTATTTATAATGTTTTTCAACCCCCACCACCCCTACTTCATTATTAAAAGGGTTGATAAAATAAAATTGAGATATTCATTTGAAATTTGGTACACGTATGAATTATAACGCCATCTGGAACTAGATTATACTTTGAGATAGTTCCGTTGAAGGGTTGGGGGTTATTTAGGGGTAGATAGGGGGAAATAAGTAAAGCAAGCTGGTATGAGTACAGAAACTTGAAATTCGGTGTATGTACTAGAAGCCAAGGCCTCAGATTTTTTAATAATATATTTCAGCCACCCACCACCCCTACTCCATTATTCAAGAGGTTGATAAAATAAAATTGAGATATTCACATGAAATTTAGTACGCATATGTATTATAACGACATCTGGAACTAGATTATATCTTGAGATGATTCCGTTGAAGGGTTGGGGGTTAAATAGGGGTATATAAGGGAAAATAAGTAAAGCAAGCTGGTAAAAGTACAGAAGTTTGGGATTTGGTGTATATACTAGAAGCGAAGGTCTCAGATTTTTTTATTAGTATTTTCCATCCCCCCACCACCCCACCCCCACTCGCTTATTAAAAGAGTTGATAAAATTAAATTTAAATTTTCACTTGAAATTTGGTACATTTATGTATTATAACTATATCTAAAACTAGATTATATTTTGACAAGATTGCGTTGAAGGAGTGGGGGTAAGTAGAGGTAAATAGGGAAAAATAAGTAAAGCAAGTTGGTAAAAGTACTGCAACTTGAAATTCGGTGTATGTCCTAGAAGCTAAGGCCTCAGATTTTTTAATAATACTTTTCAACCCTTCCACTAGTCTTACCACATTATTAGAGGGGTTGATAAAATAAAATTGAGATATTCACTTGTAATTTGGTAGACGTATGTATTATAACGACATCTGGAACTAGATTATATTTTGGGATGATTCCGTAGAAGGGTTGGGGTTAACAGGAGGACTAGGGGAAAATAAGTAAATCAAGCTGGTAAGAGTACAGAAATTTGGGATTCGGTGTAATAACTAGAAACCAAGGCCTCAGATTTCTTTCTAATATTTTTCAAACTCCACCACCTCCGCTTCATTATTAATGGGATTGATAACATCAAATTGAGATATTCACTTGAAAGTTAGTACACGTATGTATTGTAGTGACATCTGATTGAGATGACTGCATTGAAGGGGCGGGAGGTGGTAGGTTGTGAATAGTGGAAAATAAGTAGGGTGAACTAGAGACTTCATTTTTAACGTATATGATAGAAACCAACTCCTCAAACTTGTCTATGACATCTGCCCCAAATATTAAAATTCTATGACCAATAATTTCCACATACTAGAGTGCAAATATAGTCAAGATGTTTCCTTTAAAGTGATTTGGATGAAGAATCTGGATGTGGAAGTAGTGATTCCTTAGGCAGCGGTTTTTAATGAAACATTGAACGGTCAAAGATATAAGGACGATACAGGTCTCAAACGACGCCTGTTGATAAATTCCTCATTTTTTATATCTTGCCTTTCGTTTTGTCCGGCGCACCGTTTTCGTTAAAAGTCAAAAAACATAAAAAAATGACAATTTTCGCTAAAACCATTGTTTTTAACAATGAAGCCTGCTGGTGTAACAAAAGATTAAAAAGTTATATACCCAATTAATCGAAATTTATATTTGCCGATTTTTGTTTGGCTAAATTTACCATGCAATTTCCTCATGTACCAAAGGACCCCGCACCAAATACATGGGTAATTTTGTTGTCGACGGAATCGTTGCAAATTCAAGGCATAGAAACCTTAGGTCATACTCAATGAAAATAATTGTTATGGATAAAGGTCCAAAATGTCTTTATTTAAAACTACAGCAGGTCGAAGCTCCAAAATTCAAAATTTTCAAAACGCGACTTACGATTTAGAATGTCATGAAACGTCGAGATTTTAAATTTGAGCGAAAAGAAAAATTCTGTCTGTCTGTCGGTCTGTCTGTAACTTTCTTTTATCCGCACGTTTTCTCCGGAACGGTTTAAGATAATGAAATTTTGTACACGTATATATTATTATAACGAGACTTAGAACTGGATTGTTTTTTGAAGATATCCGGTGAAGGCCCATATGAGCCACTAAAAAGGACAGCGATATTTTGTGCAACACTAGCAGAGATATATCCAGTTTAAATAGCCGAGACTGATACACAGTTGAACGTCAACTAAACAGATCAGCTGCAATAAAAGATTGAATTTTCGTACGCCGTGCAGATTGCACTATTATCTTAAAATAAGCCTTACAAATGATACAAATAGGTAATGTAAGGAATTATGCGATGTAGGTAAATGTACTATATAATGCAGATATTATAATTATACGATTAAAATCCTCTGTTACCTATTTCAATCAGGTACTAAAATTTCGATTCGGATTATCCGAATCATCCCGAGCGTATTTAATCTTGACGTGTCAAATCCACAGTAAAAGTCCGAGGTCATCGGCGGCATTTCTGCTAAATCAAAGGAGTGTCGCATATGGGATTTATATGTGGTGAAGGGTTGATGGTAAATAGTTGTAAATAAGGGGAAATATGTATAGCAAGCTGGTAAGAGTACAGAAACTTGAAATTTGACGTATGTACTACAAGCCACGTCTCAACATTTTTTATAATATTTTCATCCCCCCACCACCCCCCACTCCATTATTAAAGGGGTTGATAAAATAAAATTGAGATATTCACTTGAAATTTGGTACGCGTATATATTATAATGACAGCAGGAACTAAATTATATTTTGGGATTATTCTGATGAAGGGCTGGGAGTTAAATAGGGGTAATAGGGGAAAATAAATAAAGCAAGCTGGTAAGAGTGCAGAAACTTGAAATTCAGTGTATGAACTAGAAGCAAGAGCCTCAGATTTTTTTAATAATATTTTTCAAGGAAAACTAGAAACTTCATTTTTAACGCACATGGTAGAAACCAACGCCTCAAACTTTTTTATGACATCTGCCCCAAATATTATTAAAATTCTATGACCAATAATTTCCACATATACTAGAGTGCAAAAGTCAAGGTGTTTCCTTTAAAATGACTTGGATGAAAAATCTGGATGTAGAAATAGTGATTCCTTAGCCAGCGGTTTTTTTTATCGAAATGGACTTATGTATTGATTTACATGAAGCAGTTTTATGAATAAGTATATTGTATACTTATGTAAATAATTTGGTATGTTTCACCAAGAACCTACCGCAGACCCAGTCCAATTAATTAATTATATAATTACTTTTGCCCTTACTTATATACCAGTAGGATACAATAGGCGCAAAAGTTATTAGTATCCAAAAGATTATTTTTTTTGTACTCAAAATCTTTAGTAAACATATTATCAGAAAAACGAATCATACGATCTCGTTTGTATTTTGTTTATTTTACTGATTTCCATTGGAATGAAAATAGGATTTTTCTTATTAAATAGAATTTTTATTTGTTTATATGAATATTAGAATAATGGTACACTGTACATCAGTATTATATTCTTAATGCAAAATAAAGACTAAAAGTATATACCGTTTCGATAAAAAATCCGTAAAATCGCGTTTTTAAAATTTTGAATTTTGGAGCTTCGACTTGCTGTATTTTTAAAATAAAGAAATTTTGGAACTTTATCCATAACAGATTTTATTGAGAATGACCTAAGGATTCTATGCCTTGAATTTGCAACGATTTCATCGACAACAAAATTACCCATGCATTTGGTGCGGGGTCCTTTAAAAGTTTTAAAATGGGTTAATTCCACAATTTATGTTTATGTTAAATGTGCAATCAGGAACACTTAAAAACTCAATATATTTGGGAACAATTTTTTTTTGCGGCTACGTATTTTTAAATTCGGTTTGTAATTTGAAAATATTGGTTCCCGCCAACAGTCGTGACGTACATGTTTCCGCATTCGCAGTATAGCGTAGATGAAATATCTGTGTGGCAGCACTGAGTTTCAAACTTCACTAAGAAAAACTGACTAAAGTAGCAGTGTAGCAGTTAGTTTCAGTTATCATTAAGTGACACAATTTTATGATTATTGTTAAAAACATCAAGTTTCTACCCCAAGAAAATGTTTATACTCATTTTAATTAAATTCAAATATTATAATTTTACTACAGAAATGGTACAAAAAGTGTTTTATATAATATATGTATATACATTGTCATATTACGAGTTTATCAAGTATCATTAATAGATGTATTTTATTTCTAATGTCAAAAAAACTAACCTCACATTTTTCACGTTCTTAAACTCGACATTGAGATAGTCCATATTTTTTGCAAGGAATTCCCGAATCATAACGTAGTTCGCTTCGGGTAAATTTTCAATGCTAGCTTTAACGAAATTAGGCTCTATAATGTGAAAATTTGTAAAAAAATGTTGAACTGACACAAACTACAATAATAAACACAAAGAAAACTGTCACACGTGAGACTCTCCTTCTACCTCTTTTACCAGTGAAAAATCTTGACAAAAACAAATATTCCTAGATTTAGTTGTAAACCGTGACGTCAAGGGTTAATAAAATTTGAAATTATTGACGATGTTGCTTATTGATTTTTGAATAATTAACAAATAATAAAGAAATAGTATTTACCAATATATCATTCTTTTATATTCTACTAGTCAAATTGACAAATATTTTTAAGTTTTTCTCTAATCCTATTATGGCAGCCCCATTTGTACCGCTATTTTGACATTTTACTTTTGGCATCAAAAATATCTAACTTCCGATTTTAATGTTATTTGAGGTAAATGTTCAAACTGCATTAAAATTTATAGGTCTTTTCCGGAGTTGCTAATACTGTGTCAAAAGTTAAAAATTCAAATTGCAAAACTTTTGCAAATTTGCATGCAATTTAGCAAATGGAAATTTGAAAAATTTAATATTAGTTAAAGCCTAAAGATTCAAAACGACGGATATTTTCTTTTATTTTAAAGGAACTGCATAAAAGACTACTGGAAACGGAAATAAAAATTTTGAAAATGGTACTGTTAAAAACGGCCACTACAGATTCAATTAAAAAAATAAAATATTTTATTTTTTTATAGTGATTCAATTTATATTTATTCACTACCATCCTCACTGGATTGGCAATGGAAAGGGCCCATTTCCATTAAAGTAGAATGAAAATCTGTCAATAAATTCCGTCTCTTCATCATCATATACAGTTTCAGTCACAGTTTTTACCACCTTCGTGAAACACTGATAAGTAGTTCCGGTCCGATTGGAATCCTGCCGGAACCTAACGTGAGTTCAATAACATATTTGTTTTCATTATGTCACCGACACATTCTGTGAGTTACTACTATATACTTCGTAACTTTTTTTTTGCTAACGATCAACAATCGAGCCTAGCTTAACTGTTAAACGACACAGATAGAAACAATTATTGCATTAACTAATTACTAACTGTAAGTACATGTCGATCAAGTATAATACAGGGTGATCTAAGCAAAGGTGTACGACATTATTTTCCAATATCAAACAAAATTATGAACTGGTTTTCTTTTTATAATTTTAGACAACCTCTAGTTGAGCGGTAAAACCGAGTCCATACTCTTCGCAAATACAAAACGAAGAGTATACAGGGTGAATCTTTTAATTTAATTTAATTCTTTAGAATATTTACCACTTGCAAATGAGTTAGACATTTGAGATTTGGCATAGTCGACCATTGCGAGTTCGAAAATAATAATTTCAAAATCCAAAAATCCCTAAAATTAATGCCATCTTTGTTTTTTAAAAAGACACCTAATTTTTTATACTTTTTGAATTCGGCATTAAATTCTGAGTATAAAGTAGTCAGGTTGTCGGTACTGATCTGTAATAGTTTTTGACATATGTCAATTTTTCTAAGTTTTAGAGACACAAGGTTCCACTAAAAAATTCATAGCTCTTAAACCGTTCAGGCTAAGTAAATAAGTTTTTTTTCAATAGTTTCCCTAAAGGAATCATTTAAGTGGCCACGATAGAACCAACGAAGTTCCCACTGGTTGCTGCGATTTCTTGAAAACGACAATCAAAAATTTACATTGTTTCAAATGTCACGTGCCAAATTTTATTATAGCAATCGATGTAGAATTAAATTTGAGGTGGACTATCAGCATGTCCTATACCTAACACATGTACGTTTGGAATTATTCACAGTTTTTTGATGAAAATTATAATTTATTCAAAAAAGACATAGAAGCCTATGAAACAATTGAAACAAGAGAACAAAAAATAGCAACTGAACTTAGGTAAGTCACCTCATACTGACTATTTTTTTCGACAGTTTTTGAAACATTGAAATGACAGCTATGTGAAGCACCCTGTAGATTTAAGAATAATTTTAATGTATGCCTCTTTTCGCCTTCTACATTTTTCAAATTTCAAATTGTTGATTAAATATATGTGTGTTTGTGTGTGCGTGCGCGCGTATGCACATTGCTTCTTTTAAACACGATAACTTAAACTTTTTATTTGAAAATTGGTACATATATAAAACGAAATTGTATCATATTCGCTATACAAACTGGCCGTCAGAGGCATGCATACTGGTATGTTCGATACAGGGTGTAATTAGTTTCATGCCATTAAAAAAAACTGGTGGTAGGGAACGAAAAGACAAACAAAAAACCTTATATATCATGGCGTCTAAAGCTCATAGTTTTGGAGAAAAAAAATAAACAAAAATCGACAAAATAATTAATAAAATAGTTTGAGAACTGCTGGCATACTCCTGCAAATAAGTATGGCGCGCCTAAGAGATCATCAAAAAGCATGCCGACGAAGCCGTTTAAAGCGACCGACAGAGGACACCGCCATGTTTTTTGCTTCTTCGCGGCCAAATTGTCTTATTGGGAGTGCTATACTCTCCCTTGTAATATTCTCAAGTAATAATTTCAGTTTGTGTCCTTACTTGGTAAATAACGCACATACGGCGCGCGACCTAGCCGTTCCTTGGCTTTGTGCCACTTATGTTAAGATTTATTTTATTGACTTATCGTTCAAGTCGTTAGTACTTGGTTACATAAGACACTACTTCTCGTTCGTGCTTTTTGTGTTACTTTTTGGATTTTGGACCAAGTTTTTCTTTTTGTTGTAGTGTGGTGTTTTAAAACGTAGATTTTGGACATTATGGGAGGTTACACTTATCCAGAGCTCGCGGATATGTACTTGGTATGGTAGAAAGTGGTGGAAATGCAGCTGGTGCGGAAGAGCTTTATCGTTTAAGGTTCCCCAATCGACGTCATCCTTGTGCTCGTACATTTGTTGGTATTGACCAGCGTCTTCGAGAAACAGGTCGTCTCGATGGACATGGAGGAGAACGAGATCCACAACGTGAAGAAAGGGTAATTGACGCAGAGGTTCAAATTTTGGAACTTGTAGAAGAGGATCCAACTTTAAGCACCCGCGATATCGCGAACCGTGTGGAAGTATCCCATTTTGTGGTATGGAGGACATTGAGAGATATGAACTCTCATCCCTATCACTATCAACGTGTCCAAGCACTAGAACCTCAAGATTTTGCAGAGCGAATGCAATTTTGTAGGTGGATTTTAAGAAAACAGGCGGCAAATGAGGATTTTTTAAACGTTCTGTGTTTCTCCGATGAGTCGTGTTTTACCAGATGGAGTGTTTAATTTAAAAAATATGCACTATTGGACGGACGAAAATCCACGTGTAATAAGAAGGGCGCATTTTCAACGACGGTTCAGCGTTAATTTGTGGGCAGGAATTTGCGGTAATGAAACAATTGGACCTATACAGTTACCCGCTAGATTAAATGGTGATGTATACTTAAATTTTTTGCAACAAGCATTGCCAAATTTACTGGAAGATGTACCCTTGGCTACGCGCAGAAGAATGTGGTATTTGCACGATGGCGCGCCAGTCCATTTTATTTTGGCTGTTCGAAATTTTTTGAGCAGAAAGTCTCCTCAACGATGGATTGGACGTGGCGGACCAGTGCCATGGCCTGCTAGATCGCCCGACTTAAATCCGATGGACTTTTATTTTTGGGGGCATTTTAAATATCTGGTTTACCGTGATCCAATTGACATTTTAGAACAATTGCAACAACGTATTTTAATGTGCATAGAAACCATAAAAAATGATCCTAATTTACCAAATGTATTGAACGGAGTGCGTATGTCCTTAGTTCGACGTGCCGAAATGTGTATACGTGGAGATGGAGGTCATTTCGAACAATTTTTGTGAAAAATTCAAAAGAATTGTTCAGTTATTGGGTGTTACCTATTGGGCATTAAAGGTATGATTATTATTATTATTATTATTCGCTGTCTTATTTTGATCTGTTTATTAAAGTTTACATTGATTTTCATAGAGACCAAAGACTCGATTTTTAGTTTTCCATACCTGATTGGGAAAAATTATGCGCTCAATCCGTTAAAAAAAATCAGATTTTTTCCTAACTTAAAACACACAACTATTTTCTGTTATCGTATCTCGGACGTCTAACTGTTCATTTTCCAATTTCATAAAATACTTAATTACTAATTTTTTAAGCTTTTAACACAAATTTTAACACATGTAAACAAATCCTATTTAAACCCCTGCGGCCATGCTATGCTTGCGTTGTGCCGAAAGAGAAGGAATCATTTACACTTTCATAATTAGTGGTATAAAAAGCTCGGTACAAATAATCCCATGAAAGTGCCGCACTTCTACCGGCGGGAACTCAAGTCGGGTTTTATAGTTTTTTATTATTTCTGATATTCGGAACTATTGATCCATTGACAATGAAAAACAGTGGTTCCCAAAAAGTTTCCTACCTTAACATAAAAAATGTAAACCCAGGTCAGTTTTTTTCAGTGTCCCTAGAGAAAATGTCATACAGGTTTTTTGTTTGTTTAGTCGGTCCCTATTACCAGTTTATTTTAATGACATGAAACTAATTACACCCTGTATATTGAGGTGATCCCGAACAATGTATCTAAACTAAACTAAACTTAATATAATTGCTATATATTTTTCTGTATGCTTGCATTTTTTTTTATTACACTATGCTAAGTGTAGGTACCACCACTAATTTGAGACAAAGATGTGTTCAAAAGCTCTATCTTATTATACTCTTCGCAAATGCAAACCGAAGAGTATATTGCATTCGATAGGCACATTTCTAAAACCGGCAATATTGCTTGTAGAGAAGAAATTTTCATATCGCTGTATTGGTGAATTCTGAACAACTTTCAAAATGTCCATCCGTCTGTCTGTCCGTCTGTCCGTCTGTTCGTCTGTCTGTCTGTCCGTCCGTCACGTTTCTTGTAAGCACGATAACATAAGAACGAAGAGTCCGATTGTATTGAAACGTGAACAGTAAGTTGGTGTTATGTAGAGGAACTCTATTGTTTTTTAACACTGGGCGAGGTTCAGTAAAGCCTAATGGTATCCTGTTCTTCCACCTAACAGAAGACAAGCAATTTAGCCTAAATAGTAAAATCGAATTTTTCTAACTTATGCTTACAAGAAAAAAAATAATAAAAAACCTAAGTTCTGGACAAGGGACATAAAATATGGGAAAGAATTTTTAAAAAATTGTGCAAAATCATTGCCTGTTCATAATTAACTCAATCACATGTTTTTTAAAATCAAATGTTATAAACTTTTAGTTAATGACCATAAGGTTTCCGTACTAATTAAATGCATTGGGAAAGATATGGTATGAACAGACAATTTTAAAAATTCGATATCTCAGCGGAAAAAAAAAGATATTTGAGCAAACTCTACGGCTTTTAAAGAGGAAGATTTGTACTTTAAGATCCCATACGTGGTTTCTTGCGAAAAAAAATCGGTAAATTTATTTACACAGAACTTCCCTCGTTATTTGTGCATGGCGGTCACTCTAAAAAATTATTAATTACGAAATGACATTGAGAATACAGATCGGAATGTAGTTATTGCTATTATTACAAAAAAACCTGATAACTTTTGGTCAAAAAAATATACAGAGTGCTTATCCAACAGCAAAAGTTCAATACTAAATAACAGGTGCCAACTATGGAAGGCTTGCGCAAATACCTTTACATATGTCCACCATGACTGAATTATTTCTTGCAATGCCATTATTCAATAAAAGTATATAATAGGTGCATATGCCAAATATTATTGCCATCTGTCACATTTTCAATTCCACATTCACATAATGGGGTGGAAGTATAGTGGTGGTTAAAAAATATAAAACATTTTCAATACTTTTTTTTGAATAGGTTTAGAATGTCACGAAACGCGAAAATTTTTAATTTGAGCAAAAAAAAATTTTTCGCTCTATTCCAGTGTTAAATTTTTTTCCAAAACGATGAAAGGATGTGGCAAATTTTTTTTTCCGAAATAGGTTTTAAATGTCATGAAACGTGGAAATTTTAAATTTGAAAAAGAAATCGGTAAAGTTATTTACACAGAACTTCCCTCGTTATTTGTGCATGACAGTCACTCAAAAAAATTATTAATTTAGAAATGACATTGGGAATAATAATCGGAATATAAGTATTGGTATTATTACAAAGAAAACCTGATAATTTTTGGTCAAAAAAATATACAGAGTGTTCATCCAACAGCAAAAGTTCAATATACTAAATAACAGGTGCCAAATATGGACGGCTTGCGCAAATACCTTTATAAATGTCCACCATGACTCAATTATTTCTTGGGATGCCATTATTCAATAAAAGTATATAATAGGATATGCCAAATATTATTGCCATCTCTCACATTTTCAATCCCACATTCACGTAATGGAGTGGAAGTATAGTGGTGATTAAAATATAGAACAAATTTTCAAAAATGCTTTCCGTCTATTATAATGTTAAATTTTTTTCCAAATTGGTGAAAATATGTTGCAAATTTTTTTTTTCCGAAATAGGTTTAGAATGTTATGAAACGTGGAAATTTTAAATTTGAGCAAAAAAAATATTTCGTCTATTCCATAATGGTAGGGGACTGTGTGGATGCTAGTGTTAGAATGAGAATTGTCAAATAAGAAATTAGACAAATTCATTTTAGGATTTTAATTTGCTAGCATAACCAGAATTCAGGTTATCGAAAGAATGCAAAGATTTCATTAATATTTCTACACAAAGTTTTTCTTTTATAGATAGTTAATTTTTCTGCTGTTTGCAAAATCCTATAAAGAATGTTTCAATACAATTATAAGCAAACAAATAATAATTCATTTTTAAAGGTGATAAATAGATTACATAAACATGTTTTCATTTTTTTTTAAATTTGTCTAAAACATTTTTAAATTTGTTTTAATAAATTTGGAATGCCATGGAAACATGGAAATTTTAAATCTGAAAAAAAAATTCCATCTATTTGTGCTAAAATTTTTTCAAAAATTTTAAAATTTTTTTAAATTTTTCTTTAAATAGATTTAGAACGCTATGGAACGTGGAAATTTTAAAATTTTGAGAGAAAAAAAAATCATCTATTTTGGTGTGGTAAAATTTTTTTCAAAAATGTTGGTAATAAATTTTCAATTTTTTTTTCTTTTAAATAGGTTTAGAATGCCATGAAACGTGGAAATTTTAAATTTGAACAAAGAAAAAATTTTTTTTTAGTGGTAAAAATTTTTTCGAAAATGATTGAAAAAAATTTTCAAAAAATTATTTTTTCTGAAATAGGTTTAGCGCGCCATGAAACGTGGAAATTTAAAATTTGAGCAAAAAAAAATTTTTTTCACTGTTTATTCCGTTTAGACGGTCCACCCTGTATATTTTTCAGTGAAAATTCTACCAGTTCTTCGCTGACAGTAGGGTTAACTACCTACCAAATTTGACTGCTCTCCGTCAAGCAGTTTTTTAGTAAATGCACCAACAGACAGACAGACAGACAGACAGACAGACAGACAGACAGACCGACAGACAGACAGACAGACAGACTGACGGAATTGAAAAACCTATATTTTCGGAATCTACGTGTTCTGAAACGTCAGAATCCGAAAAAATCTCGGAGGGTGATTTTTTCTCGAATACAATACTTCCCTTCGGTATGCGAGGGAAGTAAAAAATCTCAAAGCTACATAACCTCAAATATGTCTAATTTTTAGGTTAGAATATCTCAAAATCCTGACGTGATAGAGCAAAACTAAAAACAGATTTGAATTCAGCGTCAAAAATTACATAAGAAACGTAAGGTCTGACCCCAGATCCAGACAACATGTATTATCAATCAAGGCATGTATGTTTTTTCTTAATGTACCCTTAATATACTTACCCAATTTCTTTTTAAATTGGTGTAGTGATTCAATTAATCTCAGTTCTGAGTTTAAAGAATTATAAAGTTTTGGACCTAAATAAGCTAAGCTTTCCTGGCCTATAGCTGTTTTCATAAGAGGTAATTGGTAAGTATTTTCGCTTTGTCTTGTACTGTACATATGATCTCTTTTTACTAAATAATTTTTATTATTGTGTTGTTTAATAGTGCAGTGATAGTAAAACAACTGTCTAATATCCAATACACTGGATTCCTGAAATATTGCATCGCTTGAGTATGTTTGCTCTTTTTTAAAAATTATTTTAAGCATTTTTTTTGTATAATTTCTAAATTTTTTAGTTGAGTTTTTGAATCGCTACCCTTGGCTTGGGCCAATATACCATAGATTAGGTGAGATTCTTCTAATGAATAGTATAATACCTTCAATTCATTGTATCTAAAACTTCAGTTAATATCCTAAATTTGTATAAAACGGTTATTATTTTATGTATTACATAACCAACCAACATTTATTGTCAAGTTTACGTCAATTCGTCCTACTAATAGGTCAGAATTTCGGTTTGACTAATTTGGTGATAGACATTTTTACCTAAAAGTAACCACAAGTTTACCAATATGGGGAAAAAAATTAAAGTAAATCTGAAGTAACAATTAGGCAAGCTAGGACATTTTGTTCAAGATGTCAAAGACATTTATAGGTAACATAACCTTATCAGTAAGTCAAGATGTGGTAATTTTAACGTAATTACTCTTTATTTATTACTTAAATAATAGCTATTTACCCATGCCACAAAAACAATTAAGAGAAGGGGAACTAGAATTGCAGGTTGGTTAATAACTACAGAATGATCAATATGACGCCCATGTTTTACGTTATAAGTTGTACATGGTTTATCGATGATAGAAATATACTATTGGTAGGGGACACATGAGTTCGATTTAATCAAATTATATTGGGAGTATCTCTCACCGTGTCTGGAAGAAAGTTAATTGCGAATTAAAATTTACTGTAAATATAACTATTGTACTTCTCTACTTCTCAAAAAAAGTGTGCGCTCTTAAAATAAATATAAATGCAATAAAAATTAAAAATGTTATTTTTTTTTAATCTTTTAAAACTGTGGTAATTGTCTAACAATATGTCCAACTGATTTCTGGAAATCAAAATATGGTTTATTGAAGTAACTGCAAGTATATTTTGCAAAACAATCAATTTAAATATCAATTTCAAAACAGTGTGCCATTATCTTTCAAAATGGCGATCGAATATTTTTCAAGTTAAATATGGAGTCTTTTACATGTTAAACTTGAAAGTCTAATTGTCCTCGAATACAAACCTATAAAACAAGTTTTCTTAGACCGAAGGCGATATAACCAATATTTTCGATTTTGAGGTCCACATTTCCTATTTAAAAAATACAGACTTTAAAGTAAGTGATAAAATAGGTCAATTTGCTCTATACTGTTGACTATTAGGTCCAATGTCCCAGTTTAGTAATTTTCGTGACCTAGTGGTGATTGTTTTATAATGGCGTATTTTAAAATCGTCGCGGTGTTATGAAATACACTATAGTTATCATCATGAAATGTTATCACAAAAATCTGTGGTTTGATTGATTTCAGTTAATTGATTATTGTTTTTAATAAAAGTAGTCCCAGATGCCATAGTTATCACATCAGATTTTGTATTTGTCACTTGACATCTTCTCTTGAGTGTCTTGTCATTATTATTTCCTGCTATTTTCTTTATAACCCTATAATAATTTGTGGAATATCGGTAAGGCTTGAATCTATTTTTATTCTCCATATTTTGTTTTTAATGTTTACTATACAATATAACATGGCGTCACTCTACAACAACCGATACCTAGTGTCTAACTGATGAAGTTTGTGGCTTAGCTCCCCTTGGAAGACTAAACAAAGCCAAAATGCTTTTTGGTATATTTTTACTGGTAATTTCGACTTTATCTATTGTCGTTATTTCCAACAGGTCAATACCAATGGTAATTTTGACTCTATGGTTACTGAATGGTAATTATTTTGACAGATGTTTTCTAAAATATTACTTCTCCTCTTCTTAAATTTTAAATGGTTAGAATTAAGTCATTTGCAACCTATTAAATGACTTATTATGTGTATGACTAAGAGGTAATTTTTGAAATCAATTTGTGGTAAATTCTTACCTTCCTGAATGTCTTTAAATAGAGCTATGGACTCTGAAGACAGTTTTTAGATAAAATTTATGTTAATTTGACTTTCAAAATAACTTAATGTGTCTATGAACTTTGAGGGTATTTTTGAGGTAAATTTTAGGTAATTTCTAACTCGGCAGAGTTACTTACAAGATCAGTGGATCATGAACACATCTTATGAGTAAAAAATAAGTGCTTTACAACCTAAGCAACGAATTTAAGGCTATTATTACTTTATAGTAAGTGATTAAAACGAAATTAAGTAATTCTTGACATCGTATAATTATTCTGCCTATGCGGTTGGTCTATTTTGCTTGCTTGCTAGTTGGGTACTTGATGTGCACATCCCATTTTAAGTGGCAATCTATTTTACCTCCCAGATATTTTATTTGTTTTGATGGTTCTATACATCTGCCGAGTTTCCTATTTTTAAAGGACCAATATCAAGAAAGGTTAAGCTGTTGATGTGACCCATATCTCCTTCTACAGTTTTTTTTTAAGTTGGCCCAGTA
The DNA here is from genome assembly GCA_963583905.1 of Stenurella melanura. Classification (NCBI taxonomy): domain Eukaryota; kingdom Metazoa; phylum Arthropoda; class Insecta; order Coleoptera; family Cerambycidae; genus Stenurella; species Stenurella melanura. The sequence goes on from OY757316.1 coordinate 45,739,453, forward strand.
ATCTGCGCTGTAGTATATGGCAGTATCGTCCGCATAAGTAATGATTGTGCCTCTAGTTTGGGTGGAAAATAGTCCATTTAAGTATATTACAAATAATATAGGGCCAAGTACCGTGCCTTGTGGTACACCAAATTCAATTTTCTGATAATTGCTTATTATGTTTCTAATTTTTACGCATTGATATCTGTCAGAAATATAGCTTATAAATAAATCGAGTGCACAATTTTCTATCCCTATTCCTTCTAAGGTTTTCACAAGCATGGTGTGACTCACTGTATCAAATTCCTTCGCGAGGTCGATGAATACTCCAAGTGATGGTGTACCCTCATCAAGGGCAGCGTATACTTTTGATGTTAATGCGAGTATAGCATCCTGGGTAGATTTTCCCTCGCAAAAACCGTACTGCTTTTCTGAAAGAATTTTGTATTTCTCGAGGAATTTATTAAACCTGACTTTAATAACTTTCTCAATGACTTTAGCAAAGTTTATAATCAGAAATATAGGTCTGTAGTTAGCGGCTTCCATTCTATCACCATTTTTAAATATAGGAATAACTACAGATGTCTTAAAGGCAGACGGAAAGTGTCCTTTTTCCATGCATCTATTTATTATATATGTGAAAGGTTCACAAATAATATGTGAAATTTGTTTCAAAGTTTCTGACTTCAAGCCATCTATACCTACACTTTCATTATTTTTAAGTGAAGATATGGTTGTGAACACTGTTTTGTCGGTAGGTTTTAAAAATATCGAGTTCATGACAGTATTTTTTCTATTCTTATATGTATTATTTTTTAAATATTATTTGTTAAATTGTTTTCCAGTGTTCATATAATTATTATTAAAAACATTGTCTATTAATTTAGAGTCTTCAATTTTTTTACCATTATTATTTTTTATGACATCAATTTTATTTTGTTGTCTCGGTTAGCTACATAATTCTTTTACAGTTTCCCATAGATGTTTACTATTATTTTTATTTTCATTTATTTTATTTTTAGAATAGTTCACTTTTGCTTTTTTGATTAACTTTGTAACTAAATCTCCATAATTTTTGTATTTTTGCTTTGATAGTTCATTATTAGGTTCATTTCATAATTTGTGAGATATTCTGTCTCTCGTATTAATTGAATATATTATTCCATTTGTTATCCAACTCTTGCGTTTAATTTTATTATGTTTTATTTTTATATTTTTTGTGCAAATGTCTATATTATTTTTAATTATTTTTAGGAAAATATTTGTTGCAGATTCTACATCTTCATGGTAAACGTCATCCCAACTTACTTGATTTAAACGATATTCCAATTTTATAAATATTGTCTGTTTTATTACTCTCTCATTACTATTATTATTATTATTTAATTTGCCTTTGGGACATAATATTACTTGCACAGCTATTAGATAATGATCAGTTACGGTTGTCCGTATAATCAAAGGCAGAATATATTCTAGATTTGAATTGGTTTTAACAAATATATGATCAATACAGGAGTTTGTTGTATCAATACACCTAGTATAATTATTTATTGCTGATATATATCCATATTCATGCATTATATTTAGATAGTCGTTTACATAATCTGCATTTTTTAAAATATCAATATTAATATGATTAACGATTTTAATTTCTTTCAACATTATTCTACTCTTATAAAAAATTTTGAAAAACATATATGTTATAGAGCATTAAAAAACTGGATCTCTCAATATACATGAAATTTTCTGTTTTAAAATGTTTTGTCCAAATATTTTGGTATATTACGTACTGTAAATACTCAATAATTTTTTGTTTAATACCTCTTTGGTATCTATCGCACATATAAAAATCATAAGAAGTGGTTACGTTATTTGAGAGAAAATCAATATCTTTCAAAATTCGATTAATTAAAATTCAGAGGAGGCAAGGGCCTAGTATCTTGTAGAATAGTTCCTCGCAGTAATGTGATTTCCAGATAAAATAATCAGTCTAATTTCCAGAAGGGCATCTGACCCATGCTTACCCTACAACAATCTTTGGTTTATCTCCAAAAATTAAGCTACTTTTCAAAAGTAGTGAAGCACAATGGGAACACTGGTAAATATTATGTTAATGCATACATCTCACTAGGTTATTACTCCAAAAGCATATGATTCATTAAAATCAAATTATTCCTGTCACTTTTGCAACACCAATTTGGAGTGTAATTTTTTACGATTGAGATATGATACATACATTTCTTGATGTAAAACTAAAAAAAAATAATTCACATGTACCTAAAAGGAGTTATTTATTACTATTTTATCTATAGGAAAATATCTAGAACAATAACGTCAGCAACTTAAAATGTATTAATGATAAAATGTCCGATCGTTAACATTCCAACATAAAAGAATTTGTAATTTTAAATTGTGCGTTGAGTGCTACGTACAAGAAGACACACTGACCTTGGTAGCAAGTGGGGAACTATTTAGTTGCTGAATCTTTTAATCTCACTTGTAGTTTGTCGCAGAAATCAAAAAGAAGCAAAAGGAAAAACATCAGTAGTGAGCAAACAGTAGGACCAAATTACTTATTTAGGAGAAATCTACTTTCATCAATAAAACATCAATTGGCTGTTCATGAAAAAATACCACATAAATTCGATTATCTATATAGAATTTGAAAACGACATTTATTAGTAATAGAGACAGGTTTTTACGTTTTGTTTTTATTACCTTTGAATCATAAGGATGTTATTCCGTAAAGTATATTTATAAACTTTCATAAAAAATTCATTTATGCGGTCTTCTCAAAATACATTATGATGTTTTATAAGTTTTGTAATAATAGTTGAATAATTTGTTTTCTACTTTGAACAACTTATCTACATGTGTATAAAATTGAATGTATGTATGATCTGAAGAAATTTTCAGTCGTTAGGTAAATGTTCTCAAACTATTGGGAATACTTCAAAACTTTAAAAAAAGAAGTTAGGTGGTTTCAAAAATGTTTACGTCATATTTGTAATACATTGGGACATTGAAAACGGAATAGGTACTCAGGCGCATCAACTTCATTTTTCAAAGTGGATTTTTTTAAATATAACTCATCTGCATATAGCTTCATCCCTTCGTACTGTAAACATAATCCCTAAAATTTAGCACAGGATGGTATGGCAAGTGATAACTCCCTTGAAAGGCCTTTCTACCCTGCATACTACACAACAAAAATTTTCTAATTCTATATAATCATTTTGAAGATATTAAAAATTCAATTTGCAAAGACGCTATGTATTTGTTCAGATCACATCTTGAAATGTAATAGTGGCTAAACGTGCATCGAAAAGCAAGGGTCCAGTGAAGTTTTATCTACATTGAAGTGATGAATGGTACCCACTTAACAACATCTGTAAGTATGAATCTGAATGCAAGTAGTGTGGAAATACTACAGAAGAGGGACTCTGCCAACAAAAACACAAAGCGACCAAGATAAAGTCCAGTCTAGTCCATTAATTGTATTTGTTTATTAATTTTTAGTTTATTACATACACAAAGAGAAAAAAATTTAAAAGCAAAATTGAAAAAATGTTAAAAACAGGTAATGAAATAGAAAAATACCCGGAATTGAAGAACGGAATTGGAAAACGGAAATTTAAACCGATTGCTTTAAAAAAAAGCAATATACGGGGTGTAAAAAATATTCTCTCGGATCTCTTTCTCATAACCCGCTATAAAGTGTTCTTATTTTTTTATCCTTTCCAGCACTTCCACCGTAAATGGATATTTACCTGTGGAATGGTTAAGAAATAAATAAAAATAGAAATTTAAAATAAAAGCTGATAGATTCTCAAATAAAAGAAACATAACACTTAGAAGAAGTATAGACAAGCTAACCATTATACTCTGCCGATTTACAGCACTCTTTATGTAATTGTTGCACATTCTATAGGATACTCTACGCAGGTTTTTCTGTAAGTAATATTGGTTTTAGACAGTTTAGTTTAATTACAAAACATTAAACAAAATTATTCAAAAAATTAATAACTTTTTTATTTATTGATAGATTTTGTTCAAAAACCAAATTTCAATACAATCGGACTTTTCGTTCTTAAGTTATCGTGTTTACAAGAAACGTGACGGTCGTACAGACGGACAGACGGACGGACGAACGGACATATTGAAAGTTGTTCAGAATTCGATCACCAACAAAGTGATATGAATTTTTTTTCTCTGTGTGCAATATTACCGGTTTTAGAAATGTGCCGATCGAATGCAATATACTCTTCGTTTTGTATTTGCGAAGGGTAACAAGGAGATAATGATAGATGGAAACTTAAAAGAAGCATAGAAACTGAAAAGAAGTATCTCGCAAACGCCTACACTTCCCAATCAATTATGACAGATAGAAACTTAAAAGAAGCATGGAAACTCAAAAGAAGCATCTCACAAACACCTACAATTCCCATCCTATATTCCTACCACACGCGTCATGTGGCTCTCGCTGCTACTGGTCTAACCCAACACCCGGCGTATGCATCCGGTCCGGCGGTGTATAAAATGTCCGAAGTTTGGTTCCGGTACGCGGTTTGGCCGTCCGTTGGACGCCGAGGAAATTGGCATATTCTTACAGATCCTCTAGTAGAATTTTTTTCCGATTTTTGCTAGTCGTAACGTCCGACGTTATATTAGACGTAACGTGATCAAAGATTAGAGAACTAACAAGATAGGACAGTTAGACGGAGAAGACGAAATAGACAGTTGTGAACTCCAATTTAAAGGGACACGACATCCAGAGGAAATGGTTTCGGGATTTGTCGGGTACGCATTAAATGAATTTCACCAAGCTTATTAAAAGATAGGTTGGCTCATTAGAATCGACAAGTGCTACGTCACGTATAGACCTCGATAACAGCTGCGTGTGGCTGTTTTTTCCTCATTTTATAGAAAATAGTTTCAAAATTATTATTTCAATGTACAATTCTATCCTAACTTACATATAAACATAGAAATACTTCATATGACATATATTACAAAGTAATCTGGTTTTTTAATGACCTTGGGTACTGAGAGTCAGCTGAGTTCGGTCGTTCTACCAGGACAGTGTTGTCCATTTTTCACTATTGGCCTCTCTTTCTAATGTTACCTTCTCCGTCTGATTGTCACTTTGTGGCAACTGCGCGAGAACCCCAATTTAAATGTCGAGGTCAATGTCGCCGGATGTCCTAATTTGTTAATTCTCTAATCTTTAACGTGATGAAACTAATAGGGAACACACATATGGGTCGAATTGAGAATCTTCTCCTTTTAAGAAAAAATTAGAGTCGGTTAAAAATACAATTCGTATAAAATGTAAATGGTACACGCTCTGTTATTGCTTTCCGACAAGAAGAATTATGTGTTTTCATAAATTTTAAAACCTCCTTGACTGTGGAGATAATACTTATTGTTAAAAGGAAATTGAATTTTCCCAAGCAATCGATTTATTCCTTAAAAAAAGCCCTTTTAAATTTGAATTTACATTTTACTGCGAAAAACCGTACGTCACCGTATCCCGATGGCGTCACATTGTTGGTAAACAAACATGGGTTGTGTATAATAAATGCACGTTATTTTGCAAAACATAACGTTTTATAATGGAAAACAAGTGATGTTTTGTGCCAGGATGCAAAAATACATCCAAGAACGCACCTGAAAGGGTTTTCGTGACAGTACCAAAACAAACACAACGTAAAATAAAGCAACTTAAAACCAAAGAGTTTAATAACTAAAGAAGACAAGCTGGCGATTTGCCGGGAGTCGCGGTTTGGTTGCCTTGGAGACGGTAGGGTCTTCGTCCTTGTCGCACACCCGGCACACCTCGTACCCTCTCTCTCCACTGTTTTACAAAGCAACACAGCCTTACCCGGCGCTCTTTGATTTCCAACAAATAACATCAAATGTCGTCAATCGTCACCACCCCTCATGTACTATGCGACAAAGAGAGAACGAACCGTGTGAGAGGGATGAGAAGCCTACAGCCTCCCGCTGCTTATACATTACGCGTATGGAGCTTGTCTCCTCTATTTGTTAAACTCTTTGCTTAAAACCGCTAGACGTGATCCAACTACAACAGCATCAGTATTTTTCTGCTATGTGGATCATTTCAAAGTAAGTTGAGTAAGCAAAGTAAGTTTAAAACTGTAGTATCATTCATGAGTATTAGTCTAAAATAATGAATAACTAACTACCTAACCCTATTTACATTACAAGTTTATGAGCAACATTTATAGGTTATGTTTATATAATATCAACCTTCAGTGTATATTATATTGAGCAACTGTATACAATAATCATAATATAGGAATCAATAGACTACGTTAAAGTAATAATAGATAAATACAAAGATAATAAAAAAGTTTAGTGCTTATGTTGCAAGTTTAGAGCTCCTCACTTCTGCTATGTTGAAACGTTCATCTTTCTTCATCATCAACACATCCCTGCCGGTAAATTTCCTGACGTAGCTCTTACGGATCCTGTATTAGTCATTTCGAATTAAATCACAGGTAAAAACGTACAAAATGTCTTTAAAATGCTGTGTTTTTATACTACGTACATGCTATATTACTGTTTGATGTAATCGACGACGTCACCAGTGACACCACCAATAATGGCGTGTTTCGCGTAGCTGTTCAAATATTCAAATTTTCGTTATTTATTTGTTGACGTATTAATTTGATAGACGACAGATTGCTTCTTAAATACAAATAAATGCTTTAATACATTAAGTACTTCATTTTAATAATATCGAAAAAGCTAATTTGCATATAGTGAAAACACCTAATTCCTAAATAAATTCGATTTTCTTAGCTAACACGACAGCAGAAAGCTATGTTCTCTTTTGTTCTTGCACATAGTAATAATATTGTTGATTGCCAAATATCATGAATATGTTAATTTTGCATGCTTCTTAATTTAATTCTTAATTTAAATCCCACACTACGAAGAAACGTTCTTATGTAAAACGTTTACATGTCTATTAAGAATCAGCTTGATATATTTCACAATATTGCAAATACAGGGTGTAATCAGTTTCATGTCATTAAAAAAACTGGTAATGGGGACCGACTAGACAAACAAAAAACCTTTATGACTTTTCCCTCTAGGGGCACTTTAAAAAAACTGACCTAGGTGAACTTTTTTAATATTTTTTAATATTAATGTAGAAAATACTTAAGAACCACTGCTTTTCTTGGTCAATGAACTTGTAGTTCTCAATTATACAACTTTTAAATTGTCATAAGAAAGTGCAAAGGCCTTGGATCATCGACCGCCTTTGATGGACCGCCTCAACCAAACTGAAGCAATTATAAAGAGGTAAATAATTCGTTATCTTTTCCTGCACAACTGCAAGCAAATAATGGCGGCCGTAGAAGTTTAAACAGAGCATTTCTTTACATGTGTGTCTTTTAATTTGGAACAAAATATTGGATTAATGTTTATAATTTAGAATATTTAAATGTGATTTATTAACGTTTGTAACATAAATGAGTGTCCTGGGTTAAAAGCTTACCACCTAAGTAAATTATTCGAATTCTGCATCTGCATCAATACACAGTTCTCTACGTCGAATTAAGGACATACGTACTCCGTTCAACACTAAACAATAAACTATCAACTAACGTTGTCAATAAAGAAAAATAAAAGAAAAACTTGGTCCAAAATCAAAAACGGAATACAAAAAGAACGAACAAGTAAGTTGTGTCTGTACGTAATCAAAACGACTTGAACGGTAAAGTCAATAAAATAAATCTTCACTATAAATACACAGCGACCCAAAATTCAAAAATAACAAAAACAACGAACGGCGGGTTGGACGTGTGTACATAACGAAACACCCACAGAAACTAAAATATTGCACAAGGGAGAGTCAGAGTATAGTTTTCTTCAGATCAGATCTACTAAACACTTAGAAAACGTCGACGTCATCTTATTTACCACACCGCTAAAGACCTACAACATTTTATAGCTATCTACACAAATATTGAGTATCATAGGCAGACACGCGCGACGATCTAAACCTACCTCAATATTCCAGCAGTTCTCAAAAGATTTTATTGAAAATTTGCGAAATTTTTGTTTATTTCTTTTCTCCAAAACTTATGAGCTTTAGACCCCATGTTATATAAGGTTTTCTTGTTAGTCTTGTCGTTCCCTACCACCAGTTTTTTGTAATGACATGAAACTAATTACACCCTGTATTAAGTATAGTTCACTCCATATTTATATGGCACATAAGAAACTCAAAGCTGCCGACAGAGCTAAAATAAGGGGAGACCGGAACATGCTTTATTTCTCTACAATGTATTAAGTAATAAAAATAACGTATTACATATGTAAAGTATGTTCTGGCACGATTAAGATTAAGAAATAAACGGAGACACGCCTCTTTTAATTAATATTTCAAACTCTTGTGATATAGTTACGCAAATCATTCCGAACTAGAACCTCATATCCAGGGAACAGATAAATGGAGCCGTACTTTGAATGTATCTGTCAATGTCGCAAAGGACGGCAGTGCGTCCACCAATGCGTAAGATATTCCTATCTTGAAGCAAAACACAGTAAGACTTTTCGATTTACCAGAAACGTCATTAGTTTCTACCGGAAATATGATGTTTAAATCTCCAGTATTATTTTGTTCATTCTAATACGCAAAAATTTGAAGTGCGGCTCTGTAGTACTCTTGTCAGCAGTAATTATACCAACTTTGATATTTTTATGTCCGATTTCTGTGTCCTATTTTATGTACATGAAACAAATAGAGACAAGTATAAATCTCTTCCAAGTCATTTCTGCATAAGTTTTAATGTATTTTAATTAGATAGTTTATACAGGGTGTAATTAGTTGCATGTCATTAAAAAAAACTGGTGGTAGGAAACGACAAGACAAACAAAAAAACTTTATATAAAATGGTGTCTAAAGCTCATAGTTTTGGAGAAAAAAAATAAACAAAAATTTCCAAAATACTTAATAACCTAGTTTGAGAACTGCTGGCATATTGGGGTAGATTTTATTGCCTCGCATCTTGTCGCACGAGATACTCTGACATTCTTGCAAATAAGTATGCCGACAAAGCAGTTAAAAGCGACCGACAGACGACATCGTCATGTTTTTTGCTTCTTCGCGGCCAATTATCCTATTAGGCGTGCTATACTCTCCCTTATAATATTCTCAAGTAATTATTTCAGTTTTGTCCTTACTTGGTAAAGAACGTACGCATGACGCGACGTACCCGTTCCTTGGCTTTGTCTGTTGCTTTTCTTTTTGAATTTTGTGCCACTTATGTTAAGATTTATTTTATTGACTTATCGTTCAAGTCGTTAGTACTTGGTTACGTAAGGCACTACTTCTCGTTCGTGCTTTTTGTGTTACTTTTTGGATTTAGGACCAAGTTTTTCTTTTTGTTTTCTTTATTGATAACGTTAATTCACAGTTTAGTGTGGTGTTTTAAAACGCAGATTTTAGACATTATGGGAGATTACACTTATCCAGAGCTCGCGGATATGGATTTGGTACATGGAGAAAGTGGTGGAGATGCAGCTGGTGCGGAAGAGCTTTAGAACAATTGCAACGACGTATTTTAATGTGCATAGAAACCATAAAAAATGATCCTAATTTACCAAATGTGTTGAACGGAGTAAGTAGTTCGACGTACCGAAATGTGTATACGTGGAGATGGAGGTCATTTCGAACAATTTTTGTAAAAAATTCAAAAGAATTGTTCAGTTATTGGGTGTTACCTATTGGGCATTAAAGATATGATTATTATTATTAGTATTCGTTATCTTGTTTGTATCTGTTTATTATTGTTTACATTGATTTTCATAGAGACCAAAGACTTGATTTTTAGTTTTCGATACCTGATTGGGAAAAATTATGGGCTCAATTCGTTAAAATAATCAAATTTTTTACTAACTTAAAATACACAACTATTTTCTGTTATCGTATCTCGGACGTCTAACTGTTCGTTTTCCAATTTCATAAAACAATTACTAATTTTTTAAGCTTTTAACAAAATGTTACAAATGTTAATAAACCGCCTTTAAATTTTATAAATTCTTATAAACGACAATAAAAGCTACAATAGCTTTGTTCCAAATTAAAAAACACATGTAAACAAATCCTATTTAAACCCCTGCGGCTTGTGTTGTAAAGAGAAGGAATTATTTACATTTTCATAATTAGTGGTATAAAAAGTTCGATACAAATAATCCCATCAAAGTGCCGCACTTCTACCGACGAGAACACAAGTCGGGTATTACAGTTTTTTATTATTTTCAATATTCGAAACTATAACATCCATTGACCCTGAAAAACAGTGGTTCTCAAATCTTTCCTACCATAACATTAAAAATGTAAACCCAGGTCAGTTTTTTTCAAAGTGCCCCTAGAGAAAAATGTTATATAGGTTTTCTGTTTGTCTAGTCGGTCCCTATTACCATTTTTTTAATGACATGAAACTAATTACACCCTGTATGTTTATAAAAAAAACATTTTATTTGTTGTATATGCATTTACACGTATATTTTGTCACCGCTTCTCATATGTAATATGTATAAATACATTATAAGTTACTAAGTACTGTGTGATAAATTCCTAATAAATGTAGCTTAATTGTCCAATTCAATAGATACATAGATTAAAAAAAACAGTGGACACGGGAGCATCAATGACAGTTTGTGAATGAATAGTTAAGACAATAGTAGTAAGTACGGTTTTTATTAATAAGACAAACATATATTTTTACTATAAACTTACTGCTTTCACTCAGTTATGTTTAATGTCTACTAGCAATCCTTTACAAAAAGTACATTAAACTAATTTTGCCATAAGTAGTCTCCTTCAACAGATAATTAACTGAGAAATAATTTAATTATCTATTGTACTCAAGCGTGTAATAAAGAAAGGGAGATAGTTAGATTAAAAAGCTTAAACTAATTATTTATTATCATAAATTATATTTATAACTTCATTGCTTACTATGATCCAACTAGTTTTTTAAACTAACAGGTTGAGGCTACAGCCGAGCGAGACCAACTGCGAATATCTACTTAATTAACATTTTGCTCTAATACAGCACAATAGGGACGTTCATAAAAAAAATTAAATCTTGTTTACACACAATAAAAACATCCAAAGTCTTAAAATTGCACGTATAAAATTTAAGACAATTCTAAAAAAGCGTTGTGGTGAGAAAATCCATGTGAAGTTACCGCAATTATTTAAATCCGCCGAAGGGTCTCTCATTGGTCTGACGTCACTTACTCTATCGAGAGTACGGCGCCAGTGCTTGCGCTATGCCATGGTACAAATATATACAAGGTGTGCTTCAGAATTTGACTTTTCTGCGCATTGAACCAACGGGAACCATATTGAAATGATATATCACAGCATATTGCTAGAGAATCCCAATATTCTGTGATATTACACATATTTCTAGTTATTATTATTGTATTGTCCCTCAAGATTGTACCCCTACAACCCTGGTACAAGTAGTCGTGTTGGGGTGCATAACTGCTTAATATCATTTTTGTGTTTGGTTTCTCTGTGGTGTGATATTTGCGAGGTTAAAAACTTAAGACATGGTTGGGTGCAGTATAAACAGTTGCAAAAAAAGGAGTGGAACTTCAACTGAAAGGAATGTAAAAGTCTTTCTGTTCCCAAAAAATGGATAATATCGAGAAAATGGTCAGAATTTTGTCCAGTAAAACCTGATAATCTCAAAAATGATAATTATAAAAAAAATAATTATCGAATACATTGTCTTATTTACTTATAATTACAAAATATGTATTAGTAAAAGATGTGTGTACCAATTTACTTTATTTAACACAAAAGTGGTCAGAAATAAAAACTGTTTTTCTTGCAGTTCACATTTGTTCAATGCGATCAGATTTTAAAGCGACTCCAAAGTATCTCAAAAATGTTGAAAACTATCCTCAACGAATATCCTTGTCCTTCTGCCTCATGCAGTACCTACAGAACATTTGATAAGAATCATTCTCCAAGATAACGAACAAATAAGCAAAGTAAGAATAAGTAAAAATATTCATGCATATATCCTTTCAGTTCAAAGAAAAGTTAGTATGCAGTATGATATATAAACTTTAATCCAGAATATCTAACACTTTAAGAGTATTTAGATTTTATATTCGGCAAAATTTTATTAATTATTGACGCTTACGTCTCTTGTCAAGATACTCTATAATATACTCTACGTTGTACAAAGTATCAGTATAATACTTATTTTATTTATTAAGTACCTATGGTGTGTATTTATTTTGTTATAGAATAAAAGTATAAAACAAAACGAGTGTATATGACTTCTTGTGTGACTGCCCTGTGTACCTTCTCCCTGTCTGCTGGATACAATTAGAAGTTATATTACCTGTGGTGTATGTATTTTTCGTAAATATTGGTTAAACCCTTGTGTTCTAATATAATATGACAAGGGGTACAATAATTATAGCCCTTATAACCCTGCTTATAATTATGATGATCTAACCTTGGAGATTTTGAGATTTCTTATCCATCGGCAGTTGGAACCAGTATTTATGGTGAAGACTTCTTCTACCAGTTCTACCAGTCTTAAAAATAATATCTTTTTCCAGTGGATAGTTTACCTTGTGGATATCGAGTGATGCATACCCCACATGGTGAACACTGAGACATTATTGATCTACCAAATACCTACATGAAATAAAACAACAACTAACCACACTTAACAGTCTTGCAGATAATGAAAAAGGAAAAATAAGATTTTTTTCAGATAATTCACATATTTCGAAAGTTACATCTTAATCAACTTCATTATCTGTGAAGGTTCATTTTTGTTTACATGAGGTGGTTCCACTGAAGAGCCACTAGGACATAAAGGGTTAAACTTACTATAACGATAGCACCTGTATCTAAAAAAAATAATTTAATTGTACAAATAACTCGTAATTTGTATAAAAATATATCATTTATATTAAAAAATTGACATTGATCATAAACTGATACCAAAAACTCAAATAGTATTCATGAACCCTTTGATAAATATTGACTAGAACTATATACATGTTAATTTTTTTAGTATTGAAAACTTAACCTATAAACTCTTTAAAGTAGCCGATCTAGATCATATAAAATAAAATATGTACCTATATACTGCATCAAAGAAGTACTTTTTTACCATATTTTTTACAAAGAATGTCTTGAATATCCATAACTATGCCGGTAGTAAAAAAAACACTAAAATTACAATGAAAATTTGCTATATCAATGTATCTAGAAATGTACGTAAAATCTTACATTATTATTCAAAACCATTCTTAAAATTTTCCAAAGGAATAATATTTTGTCAAGTTTTAACCTTATTTCCAAAATGAAGCATCTGTTTTTAAATGGTATGTGGAATCATCTCGTTTTATACAAAAGAATGCACTATTATTTGAAATATTTCCACGTTTCATGACATTTAGAATGTCGTGAAACGTATTTCAAAAAATTATTTTTACCACTACTATAGAAGAGATGAAATTTTTTTTACCACTGCTATAAAATAGATGGAAAAATTTTGTCTTCCTTAAATTTAAAATTTCCACGTTTTACAACATTCTAAACCTATTAAAGAAAAAAATATGAAATTTTTTAACCACTGCTATACTTCCACTCTACTGCATGAATGTGGAACTGAAAATGTACAGATGGCAATAATATTTGGCATGCACCTATTATAGTTTTATTGAATAATGTACAGTGTGGTTGTAGATGAACCTAGTATCGTTTGGTCTGAAGGACACGACAAGGATTGTATATAATTTAGGCCGGAGCCGTGTCGCCACTACGATACTGATCAACTCTACTCACAAGGGGGATTCAAGATACCCTTCAGACTCCCCAAGACGAGAATAGACAAAATTATACTTACTGTGATTGCTACAGTCTGCTCTCTCCGTCGAACTCTTATGTTGGGCAGTGCACTTTTAATGAATAACGGGTAGAATGGGGTGAATAGAAACTTAAGGGTCAATAGAAACAAAAATTGTGAACGTAATACAATGATACCTACAGAACATCAAACTAAATTTGGTGATCTTTTGTAATAATTAAGGGATCATTATTACAGAAGATCACCAAATTTAATTTGATGATTCAGGTATCACTGAATTACGTTCACAGTTTTTATTTCTATTGACCCTTAAGTTTCTATCCACCCCATTCTACGGTATAGCTTATAATTAGCACTTTCTCGGAAACACTTCTTAATAACTAAGACCGTCGATGGATTCTATGAGTATTCGGACAAGTATACAGACTTGGCGGGATCAAAGGTGACCCGCGGAAAGTAATTTTCCGACTCACGCCACAGAATCGCCCTTCGGTCACAAATCTTGTAATTAGTGGATCAATAAGAAATCGAATTCAAAATATATTCTCATTTATTGAAATAATTCATAAAGTGTAAAAAATATAAATATTCAATACTTAGCTAATGTGTATAAGGCAAACATCAAAGAGCCCCACCACTCGGCAAGCCGTTACCTCCCGTAGGAGTGTAACTTATCCAGCGTCGAGAGAACTATGACAATCGACTGTACAAAAAGATTCAGACTCCCAATTAGTAATACTTATTTGTAAAATGTATTCAAAAATTTTTGAAAATTATTCACTTTGAATTTGGCACTAATATTATCGAAATTATTATCAAGATGCTTAAAGAAGCTATCTATATGTGTCCGATGGTTTTCCTGCTTTTATAAACGTACTAACGGCATCGAACACAAATATGCTTTTTTTCCGTCGACTCGCCTTCGAGCGATTAGTATGGCGTTGTCCGCCTGATCCGGGATAAAAAGTATTTTGTGTTCGTCGGAATCGACCCTCCGACTTTGAATTCTTTGACTATTTTTCTGTACGTTTTTGGGGTTTTGTATGAGGATTATGCTCCAACTCTTTGAGGAACATTAAATGAGGATTTCGGTTTTTATTGGAAAAACCGCCCCATTGACTTTTTCCTAAATTTTGACGTTTAAAATAGCTACTCGCTACATTCTGACTGAGGACTGCTACTTGTAAAACACCAATTTCGTTGTACTTTCGAAAAACCAAATTTGTGGTACTTTCGAAAAATTCATCTCGAGGAGCGGTTTTTTGCTTTAATAGCGTCTTGTTATGGTATTTTTGTAAAAATAATTTTTTGAGATTTTCCAATATTAAATTCGTTGTACTTCCGAAAATTTGTTGTGTGGAGCAGTTATCCGTCTTATGTGATTTTATTCGTTGTACTTTCGAAAAACCAATTTCGTGGTCGAAAAATTCGTCGGGCGGAGCGGTTCTCCGCTCCGTGCAACTTGAAATAAGTCAATTTTTGGAGTACTTTTGAAAATTCGAATGACGGAGCCCAAAGGCGATTGACCGTCGTCCTCGAGATGAAAAATTTTTCCAAGTAAATATTTTGGTCATTTTTAGTAAAATAATTTTTTACGTAGATTTCGATTTAATATTAGGCCAAAGGTGTTTAGAAGTCTTTTTAATGGTTTTAATATTATTTTTTCATGGGATTTTTGTCTGATTTTACTTTTATAGTAAATTGGATATTTTTTCAAATGGATCGTTTTACTTGGTTCAATAACATGGTCATCCCCCGAAATAATTCAACCATGGGTATTTGTAAAGGTATTTGCGCAAGCCTTCCATATTTGGCACCTATTATTTAGTATTGAATTTTGGCTGTCGGATGACTACTCTGTATATTTTTTTGACCAAAAGTTATCAGGTTTTCTTTGTAATACTAATATTATAGTGATAATCATATTCCGATTATTATTCTCAATGTTATTTCGTAATTAATATTTTTTTAGAGTGACCGCCATGCACAAATAAAGAGTGAAGTTCTGTGTAAATACCTTTACCGATTTTTTTTTTTCTGAAATAGATTTAGAATGTCATGAAACATGGAAAATTTAAATTTGAGAAAAAAAATGTTTTCATTATTTATTCCCTTTAGAAAGTTCAACCATTTCATCTCTGGTAGTAGTGTCAGCTACCTACCAAATTTGACTATTATTCATCAAGTAGTTTTTTAGATAATGCACCAACAGACAGACAGACGAACAGACGGAACTGAAAACCTGTATTTTCGTAATCTACGTGATCTGAAACGTGCAAATCCGAAGAAATCTCGGAGGGTGATTTTTTTTCGAATAAAATACTCCCTTCGGTATGCGAGGGAAGTAAATATATCCTCACATGGACTATAAAAATCTGCAGAAACATTCTACGCCAAATTAATATTCACCTAACATGTAAACCATATTATTAAAATATCGTACACGATACGTAGACATATTTTATTCGAAAATTGAATTCAGCGTATTTTGAAACGAATTTTTGTACAAGAATTGTTTTTGCACGGTGAATTTTAAATACTTTTGTTTAGTTGTAATGTACCTTTCTATTTGCCTAAATCAAATCAATAAGAATTGTAAATTTTAAGAAAATGAGTACCTACACTTGTAAAGTTAAAAGTTTATTTGTCTTTTAAATAGCGGAAGACGTTACAATGCTTGAATACTACAAGTACACCTTTCCCTTCAACGGGTTGTTGTTGAGTAATGTACTTAAAAGTGTTGAGTATATATGATCTGAAACAAAACTGTGTATGTTTGACAAAGGTGTATGGAGTATAAAATAATACAGGACATGGGAGATTTTAAGATTGTTATTGTCAGCGTTAAACAAATATTATTTATTGACTTAGCTTAAACGTGCTTGTATTTCAGAATTTAAAAAATTAGATTAAAAAAAATAGATACTAATAGTTCGCTTAACTCCTTTTATATTAACAATTGATTTTAATAAAATATTTTACAAATAAAATCCTGAATTTGCCGAGGACAGTTATTGGCGATTCTTATGAATAGAGGACTAAATATTAGACATAGGAACGAAAATTGGTTTTATACTATTAAAATCACTCTGTATATACTCTATCTACACTCTATCTTTATTAAAAAAACAGAAATATAAGTAATTGATCCTTTTTCGTAATTGCGCCATCTGTAATTTTAAAATACCTTTTGAGAACCTCAGTGGCGCTGCGCACGATTTTATATACAATACTTTTAGGAAGATGTCCATGCACAAATAACATTTTTTACGACTTTTCAACTTTTCTTTTTGCCTGAATGTTTAGGGGAAGCAATAGTTATTTACGTAACCAGTTATGAAAAGACTAATTTTCCTTGACGAATGTAATATTTGCCAAAATGATCGAGCGAAGCGAGCGAGAATTCAATACCTGGTAAATAAAAAATCGTACCTATATGAAGAAGCATATACGAAATTTGAAAACTGGTGTCAACAAAAAGAAATAGAAAGGTGTTTGTGAAAAGATTCTCTTAGCGTACTTCGAAACTATAAAGCATCTACAATACGAATATTGAGTAGGTATCAATATTAAAGGCAGAATTAAATTTCAAAAGAAACATTGATATAAAGAATATACCGTATTAACAGCATTTTTGAAAAGAAAATCTGCAGGTTATCACGCTAAAAAATCATTTTAACAATAGAAAACTTTGAAAGTTTTATTAGAAATGTTGATGACGGGAAGTTTTTATTTGGTTTTTGTTAATAAAGTGTTTTTTATGTCTTAGTCTTAAGAGTTTTTTCCTAAATGATGGGTATAATAATAATCAGTTACGTAAAAATTCATTACATCTCTGGTTATGTAATGAAACTTACAATTACGAAAAATGTGACGTTTCGTAACGTCAAGAATGCATTTAAAATGTGACATTTCATAACGGGATTAGATGAAAATAATTGATAATGAAAGCTTAGACTTTTATCTTTCACTTCCTATCTTCCAATATTCTTTTCACTTTTAATATAAGTTGCACGAATTATAGTAAGAAGAAAACACATTTTTATTTTTTTTTTTATGAATTTAAAAAAATCGGTAAAGGTATTTACACAGAACTTCCCTCGTTATTTGTGCATGGCGGTCACTCTAAAAAATTATTAATTACGAAATGACATTGAGAATAATAATCGGAATATATTCACTATTGTTACAAATAAAACCTGATAAGTTTTGGTCAAAAAAATATACAGAGTGCTCATCCAACAGCAAAAATTCAATACTAAATAACAGGTGCCAAATATAGGAAGGCTTGCGCAAATACCTTTACAAATGTCCACCATGGTTGAATTATTTCTTGGGATATTTTTCAATAAAAGTATAATAGGTGCATATGACAAATATTATTGCCATCTGTTACATTTTCAATTCCACATTCACGTAGTGGAGTGGAAGTATAGTGGTGGTTAAAAAATTTCACTTTGTAAAATTTTTCAAAAATGTCGGTAAAAATTTTTTCAAAATTTTGTTCTTCTGAAATAGGTTTAGAATGTCATGAAACGTGGAAATTTTAAAATTGAGCACAAAGGAAAGTTTCCTTCTACTCTATAGTAGTGGTAAAAAAAAAATTTCTTTGAAATAGGTTTAGAATGCGATGAAGCGTGACAATTTTAAATTTGGTCAAAGAAAAAATATTTTTCCATCTATTTTAGTGATAAAAAAATTTTCAAAAATGGTGAAAAAAAATATTCAAAATTTCTTTTTCTGAAATAGGTTTAGAATGTCATGAAACGTGAAAATTTTAAATTTGAGTAAAAAAAAATTTTTTGTACCTATTCTAGCCTTAATAATTTTTTCCAAAGTGGTAAAAAGATGCAATTTTTTTTTCCGAAATAGGTTTGAAATGTCATGAAACGTGGAAATTGTAAATTTGAGAAAAAAAAAAATTCGTCTATTCTATAGTACCTAAGTAGTGAAAATTTTTAAACATTTAAAAAAAAATTAAATTTGTTTGAATAGGTTTAGAATGCCATGGAAACGTGGAAATTTTAAATTTGAAAGAAAAAATAATTTCCATCTGTTTTGTGGTAAATTTTTTTTTTAAATGTTGGTAAAAAAAAATTTTAAAAAAATTTAAATAGGTTTAGAATGCCATGAAACGTGGAAATTTTAAATTTGAACAAAGAAAAAATTTTTTAATCTATTTTAGTGGTAAAAAATTTTTCAAAAATGTGGGTGAAATTTTTTTCTGAAATGGGTTTAGCGTGTCACGAAACGTAGAAATTTTAAATTTGAGCAAAAAAATGTTTTTCATTATTTATTCCCTTTAGACGGTCCACCCTGTATATTTTCCAGTTCCATTTCTTCGCAGGCAGTAGGGTCAACTACCTACCAAATTTGACTGCTCTCCGCCAAGTAGTTACTTAGTAAATGCACCAATAGACAGACAGACAGACAGGAGGAATTGAAAAACCTATATTTTCGTAATCTACGTGATCTGAAACGTCAAAATCCGAAAAAATCTCGGAATACAATACTTCCCTTCGGTATGCGAGGGAAGTAAAAATGCATTTTTTATTTACTAATGGTTCTATGCTATCAAGTACACTTTAAACTTTCCATTAATATTGTTTTTGTATTTTTTTTTTCGAGTTTATTCGATTATTTAATCCTGATTTTAAAATCGAATACTTGACGTCACAGAATTGGAAACAAAACTTATTATTTTAAAACAACATTGTTATTAAACGAAGACAACGTGAGTATTTCTAATTATTCTTACAAATTACTGTATAAAGATGATAAATCTATACGATTTTTTTTATATTATATATCTTTTAATATTTATGATTTAGCACATGCCGATTTCAGTAATTTTCCAATTCTTAAAGTTCCGGCAAACATTTTACAAATTGTAAAACAAAAAGTAAAATTGAAAGTATATTCAGAAAGCTGGAAGTCCCCTGTAGAGAATGGTAGTTTTAGTTTTTTTTAATAATTTTTTCAAGAATACATCCCGATTACTCATCGAACGGCACACGAGTCTATTCAAAAATATGGCACCCATGGCATGTTAGATACTCAATCCAACAATTAAATAATTTGGACCATAGTTTTGTCAAAATGAAACGTTTTACAGAACAACCGGCACGAAACCTAACTAATTGATAGTTAATGTTCTTGTATAAATACTAGGTTAGTCTGCATATTTATTATTTTAAAATGTTTACTTTTAAGACAATAAAATATAATCATACAGGAAGTTCGGAATTTTTCATTAACTTTTATCATTATCGGTGGACCACTGGAAAAGTGATATACAACCCCCCAAAGAAAACGCCACTGTCTAAAATAATATATACACATTTTTTAACACAAAATAATAATAGGCATGTTTTGCCGGAAAAGTATGACACTAATTCAAATTAGAATATGAGATCTCTCAACTCATAATTCATACTTTGAACCGTGTTTTCTATATCACCCTGTATAGCTAGATCGGGTCAATTGAACAAAATGCTATATTTTGACAGCCCCAACAACATATTAAAATTTCAAGAAATTCAGTCGGTGTTTGAAAGCCTCTTAGAGGTGTGAGATGTCCTTTAAAATATCGACGCTTTATGACATTCTCAGTCTATTTCAACAAAAAAAAAATAATAAGATTACTATGCTTCCACCCCACTAGGTGTATGTGGTAAAACCACAAATCGTAGCTTTAGTTGTAAAGGACAGATATATTTCATTAAAAAAAAAACAAACTAAAGTACAAGTTTTCCAATATAGTTTCTATTAAAAATTCAATAACTAACAAAGATATGAAAATGTTCTCTTTTCGAGTGATCTATACGGTTTTAAATGCAATATACTCTTCATTTTTGTGTTTATAAAGAGTATAATAAGTTTGTCGCCAAATATTTAACAAAATCTTGGAACTGAAATCGGTTGAATTATGTTTATAATTAGCAATTGTAGTTACGCTCTCATCCGTGCTTGACCAATAATCAGGTAATTCATAACTTGATAATTTGTTCAAGGCAAAAGTAATTTCACTCCAATTTATTTTTTTTATTTTACCTTTTTAGACATAACTAGATTCCGTAAATATTTCGGACACGGTCGAGAAGTCACGGTCAGCTTTAGGGTCACTGCCTATAAGCATAAACATATTCATGCACAAATATAATAATACTTTTCCTACCTTAATATTTTTCTTGGTGACTGCTGATGGACTCATATTATGTTATGGTTAACTGCTTCTAGTTAATGATCACATATTATTAGGCAGTTTTTAAAAATAGTCGATAGCAAGCTGTACTAGTAATTGCTTAAAACTGTGATTGTTTCTAATACCTCTAAATGTCTCCAGATAAAGTTTAGCAAATGCTATGTATTTTTTATTTGCATATACCTAACTGTAATGAAACATATTCTTTATAGAATTTGCTAAATAGCAGAAAAAGTAGTGTATGAAAAAGTTAAATTGAAAACTTTAAAAACCCCGACATAAAAAATAAACCTTTAGAATAATTGTTTATTCACTGGCTGGAAGCACTGGCTATTTCTTTTTCTGTAAATATTGTTGGACCGCGGATTAATGGTATTCAGTTAGGTAGGTAGGTACATTATTTGTTTCGCTGCAGATATTATCATTATTCACAAAAAAATCAGAAGTGCTGCTGTCTATACCCACAAATTGTGGCATACTTACCAGCTTTTTAAGTAGTACGAGACAACAGGCCGGTAGGTCAGTTAGGATTGTGGATAAGTTTAGTTTGCTTTTAATAAAAATAAAGTCTTACATTATGAATAGTTGATTAAGGTGTTAAATATGCAAAGTGTGGGCGCCAGGCGATAATACCGATAGAAAGGAAGAAGAAGGGAGAATAAAATAGACAAATAAAAAGACAAAAATATTTAATAAAATGAAATTGATGAAAATGTGACACATATTATATCCCGATATATACGTTTGATATAGTAGTTAGCGATACAAGGAGGTGAAAATATTCCCGTAAAATAGATCAGTGGAGTATTACACACATGAAAAATCTTAAATATGTAACAATAAATATAGCCCACGGAAATTACCATTTGACCTGGACAAAACTAGTAAACATCTGAATTTTTGCACCGACGTTCTTTGAGGTGTCTCAAACCCAAATCCACAAAAATCACAAAAATCCCAGCACGGCTACCCAAGACTCAGAACTGAGTTACCTAAAAAGCATAAAGTCATATAAAAAAAAATTGCACTTTGTTATTGCACTTTGACAGCTAGCTGACAGCCTGTTGACAGCTGCCAATTGTCGAATTATTGTATTCACATTATACATGAACTGAGTTACCTAAACAGCATAAACTCATAACATAAGAATAAGATTTGCACTTTTTTAAGGCACTTTGACAGCTGATTGACAGCTGTCACGTGTCAATTTGGACAATTTGACATCGGATTTGAATTTAGCAACCTCAAAAACATAAACTTAGACATTAAAATCGAAAAAATTTATTATTTATTTAAAAATCTATAAAGACTGCACGAATAAATAGATGTGGTGGAGCTTTGGAACTCTCAAGCTCCGTAGTAGCCAAAGTATTGATTTTCGAGCTTTGTGCCCATGAAGACTTTTGCATTAGATGACGAAATCTAAAACATATCCAAAATTCAGACGATTTGACCGAAACCCAATTTCCATAAGATTATTGCGGGGTCCTTTACCAGCCTTGCAGATATTCAAGTTCTCTACTGCTTGTATGTAGATTTCGCAGTTCAATGCATAGAGAGCGAGTTATTCGCGGAAAACCGGTTCTTTGAAACTATGACCTTGAATATCTCGAAAAGGGCGAGATTTTGGGAAAAGATGCAAAAGTTCAATCTTACAGATAATTGAAATCTCTGCATCTTTCACGATGACTTCATGGACGTGCACAGGAAGCGAGATATTCGCGGAAACCCGTTTTCTTTGGAAATTTGACCTCCAATATCTCGCCAAGGGCGAAGTTTTGGATGAAAATGCAAGAGATCAATCTTGTAGATGATTCAATTCTCTACAACTTTCACATTGACTTCATGTACGTCCGATGCATAGGAAGACATATTTATTTGCAAGAAATCGTTTTTAAACTTCGACCTTGAATATCTCCAAAATGGCGAGGTTTTGGGGAAAAATGCAGAATACCAATCTTGTGGATAATAGAATTCTCTACAACTTCCATGACAACTTTATTGCTGTCTGACTTTTTTTGGCGCGAGATATTCGCGAAAAACCATGTTTTTGAAAGTTTGACCTTGAATATCTCGAAACGTTGTAGGAGGTTTGAGAAAAATTAAAAAACGCAAAATGTAGATAATATAATTCTCTACAACTTTCACTTTGACCTCATGGGTATCCGATGCATAGACAATTATATGTAATTCTTGATATAAACAAATAAATAAGTCTTGAACTATTTTATTTTGATAGCGAAAGAGACGACCGGACGACCATGAAATACGAATCGATGGCACGGATTTATCATTGATGGTGTCATGCATTGTGCGCATGCTCATATTAAGAATAACTAGGTATATGTTGAAGAGGTAGAGTAGTATTATTATGAGAAGATGCTTGCACAAAATAATGCGCAGAAACGAGTTTGTGTGCATTCATTGATCTAAGCCAATGAGAGCGATTTGCGTCATATTTGACCTCGAATCCAGTGGCACCGTCAACCTGCAGTCACAGGGTCTGTGCTGAAGTATAGTTGTTGTGTTCGCCGTTTCTGATTAAATTAAATGAAATAACCTTATTTTCAGTAAAAAATGTCTTCATCGTAAACACCAGAGTGTGACGAGGTTTTAATCTACTGCATTACACAGCTCCTCGACCTCGAAAATTTGATTACAATTATTATACATCCTTCTACCCCAGATGATGCTGTCACTGGTAAAAATATTCGCGCACGTTGGCTCCGCCCCAAGCATCTTCTCATAATAATACTAATCTAAAACGACTAATAGGTAAAAGATAATATTAATTACTTATGCTTTTATGTAACTTTGGATAAAATGATTAATTAGTAGTAAAGGTAAGAAAATCATTACTGAAGTTATCAATATAGTTTAAAAGTAATTCTGACGTTATGTTATTTACGCCACTGCTCACCAGTATACCTTTCTATTGATTTATTGTTGCTTACGATTCAAGAAATCCGTGGTTCGATTCCACTACATTCAATTTTTTTTTAATTTGTTTAATACATAAGTGCCTACATAAATATAATTTTATGTTTTACCATTTTTGTATATATATATTTCTTAAAAAAAGATGGCAAAAATGCTCCTATGATTGGATATCCGTGGGCAATTTGGACAAGATAACCCACGGATATCGATTCTATGACATACGTAGGATACAGGTATTTTGTACACCTATAGGATACCGACATCCCGTCAGGATATCCGTAGGCAATCAGTTGCGGATATCTGTGAATGGGATCTTTGCAGGACATTAATATCCAGTCAGGTCAACCCTGGAATGATCTAAGGATATATCTATGGAATAATCCCAAATCTGGGACAAGGACTATAATAGGATGTCCTCGGGATATCATGGGCTGTCTGGGATTCCATTGAGAATTTAACGGAAGCCACTTTTACCTAAGAATTGTGCAGGGTCCTTTGATACTATTTCACTGGAGTATAATTATTTTACAATTGTATATTTTAAAAACACAACTAAACACAGACAACTGTTTTTGACATCTGTAAATTGCTGTTTCATAACTTGGCAATTATATCTGTTCCATCAAGTCGTCATTACTAAGTGATTAACTATGATACCATATAATTTTATTATAACATAAGATCAATTTAAGAAAAATAACATGTTATCACGAAGTTTAATCCGCGTTTTCTAATATTTATTACCTGTGTAAATCATCTGCACTGAAGATTTAATTGCATAACAAAATCAAGAACAACAGGTTTTAATTATTTAATGATTAATATTATTGTAATATAGGTGTTTAAGACGCTCATAGTGAATTATTTATAATTGATGGATCGCACAAAATACTTTTACGAGTTTCACGTGCAATATTAAAATGCTCATTTAAACCTTCTAGCAATTTTGATTTCATATATTTTGATGTTGAACATATATCGGGTCAGTCACGAATTGCGCTCGCCCCGATATTTCCTAAAATATTTGGAATAGAAAATTGAAATTAGGAGGCCTTATTACATGACTAAAATGCCATCTTTTCAATAAAAAATCAAGTTTGGTGCACATCCGGTTTGACCGGAAATGCCCACAACTTTCGATTTTTAAATGGAACACCCTATATATTTTTACATTTTTGGAATCTAGAGGAAATTGTGAATACAATACATCCATTTTGGTCACTTTTTGATAAACATTAAAAATTTTATTGAAAAATCAATTTCTGAATCCAGAGTGCTGTGGTGCCCAAAATATATTTTAGTTTGTGTGCTACGTTACTATAAAAATAAAAAGAGCAATATGATTGCATTACTTAATTCTCTAGAGGCGTTTAAAATTTTTAAATCTGATTTTTACCCACTAACTCGGTTTTTTTAAATGGGAATTTAATCGTTCACCAACATTTTTAAATACCTCATTTTCATACGAATCTAATGATACCAAAATTTTGAAAATCCGCTCAGAAATATTTGAGATTTCAGCCAAAATACAATGCAACCAAGCTTTTAGAAACATGCGGCTAATAGATAATAGATTAGTGGGCTTTGGAAACTAAAATGGCACATTTCTGTGTAAATCTGGTAACCTAATAACATTGGAAAAATCATAGTAGCCATTGAATGTAATAAAACAATATCAGCTGCCAGACAGATACAAAATAAAGCGTTGCGGAAATCTCTTTGAGTAAAAATTAAAGAAAATGAATAATTTTAGTAGAAATGAAAAGGTCGATATGTTACTGATATATGGAGATCGTCTCAAAAATTCAACTGCACTGCAGCTGCAGAACTGTATCAGCAACGATATCCCAACAGACGTCATCCAAGCAGACACTTGTTTGCCAGACTGAAACAAGAATTAAGAAACGAACCCAATCAACAAGATAACCATCAAACATTTATTGTAAGTGAGGACAAAGAAATTGATGTATTTGATGTATTAGGATTTGTGATGGTACACCCAACAACATCAACAAGGGAATTGTCAATGGAATGCGACATTAGTCAGTCTTCGGTTTGCAGAATTTTAAAGAAACATAAGTTTCGGTCTTACAAATACCAAATACACCAACATCTTTATGGAGATGATAACGACAGGAGGCTAGTATATTGCAACTGGTTCTTAAATGCAGTACAACAAAACCCAGGTTTTCCTTTTCATATTTTATATTCAGATGAAAGTAGATTTATGAACCAAGGTATGTTTAACGGAAATAATACTAGGTACTGGGCTCAAGAAAATCCGAGGTTGGTAGGGCGGGGGAATATTCAGGAAAGATTTGGGTTTAACTGTTGGCTTGGAGTACTTGGAGATCGAATAATTGGACCTATATTTTTTGATGGAACACTTACTGGCGAACGATATTTATTCTTTTTACAAAACCAGACAGCAGAATTTCTTGACGTACTTCCTCTTATTTACAAAATCTGTTTTTCCAACAAGATGGTGCTCCCCCACATAATTCCAGAAGAGTGATGGAATATTTAAACAACTTGCATGGTGAACGCCTTATCTCAAATCAAGGTCATATCAGGTGGCCTCCTAGGTCACCTGACTTAACACCCCTCGACTATTATGTATGGGACACTCTCAAAAATAAAGTTTATAAAACTTCTTCAAATACCCGTGAAGAGCTGCAATTAGAGAATTAAGTAATGCAATCATATTGCTTTTTTTATTTTTATAGTAACGTAGCACAAAAACTAAAATATATTTTGGGCACCACAGCACTCTGGATTCAGAAATAGATTTTTTAATAAAATTTTTAATGTGTATCAAAAAGTAACCAAAATGGATGTATTGTATTCAAAATTTCCTCTAGATTCCAAAAATGTAAAAATATATAGGGTGTTCCATTTAAAAATCGAAAGTTGTGGGCATTTCCGGTCAAACCGGATGTGCACCAAACTTGATTTTTTATTGAAAAGATGGCATTTTAGTCGTGTAATAAGGCCTTCAAATTTCAATTTTCTATTCCAAATATTTTAGGAAATATCGGGGAGAGCGCAATTCGTGACTCACCCGGTATATTAAATAATTTCCATTACATGAATACCTGCCAAACAGGATTTCTGTTTACATATTTTATTTAACAGTTGACAATCAGTTAAACAATGTTTTTGTTACCAGTTTTAAAACCGGCTCCTGACTGAACAATAAGATCGTTTTTAATATTTTTATTACAAAAAAGGATATAAAATTAAAATAAATAAAACATAAAGCTGTTGTTGCTCACTTTTATTTCAAAGAAAATCATAGCCTCTACAAATTCTAGTAAAATTCTGTACAAGGCTTTTTGACATTGATTAAATATTCTACTAGAGCAGTCAAAATTCGGTTATTTACTTAAACGATTTTAAAAGCTAGAATGCAATTGAGAAAAAAAATTGAAAAAGTTCCAGCTCATCGGAGGTGAATTTTAGGGATGAATTCTTATTACTTCCACATCCGCGTAGTAGATTGGAAGTACAGTAATCGTAAAAAAAATTTTCGATTTTCATTTTTTTTTTCTCGAAATAGGTTTAGAATGTCATAGTACTTTGTAAAGACCTAGCACAAATTAATAAAAGGATCATCTCCGGGATTAGGTAATAAACTGTAGAATGGAATGATGCATTCTTTGCACTTTCAAGTTCCGGGAAAATTCAAAAAAGTTTGGAAGTACTTTTTGATTTTCGGTTTTTTTGCTCTAGCGGCTAATATAATAACAATAGAAAAAAAAGTTCTCCTCCAACGTTGTAGCTCGTCCCCGTCATAGTTAAATAAACAAAAAATGCTTTGTATAAATTTTAAAAAAGATTTTAATAAATAAATATGTCATTACCCTGTAGCAAAAAGTTAATTCCCCTGTTTGTCGTCATTACCCTGGGTGATATATTTCCCCTGGAGGCTATAACATTAAAAAAAAGTTTGGCTGGTAGGAGACGGCCTATCCGCGGTTTACCCCTTTCAGGGGTGGTTTTTGGCCGTTTAGGGGTTGGAGGGGGTCGAGAAGGGGTTTCGGCAAAACCATCGTGCTCAGCATCGTCAAAATGGGGGTTCTCGCCGGTTTAGCCGAAAGAAGATGGCTTATCCGCGTTTCATCCCTTTGGGGGGTGGTTATTGGCCGTTTGGGGGGTTGGCCGGGGTCCAGGGGGGTCTCGACATCGCCAACCTGCTCAGCATCTTCGAAAACGGGGGCAACACAGGTTTGGCTGGTAGGAAACGGCGGATAAGTGAGTTACTTCTATCGGGGGTAATTCTTGCCCGCTTGGGGGGGTGGAGTGACCTCGGAGAGAGATTTAACCACTGCCATCGTGTTCAGCATCCTCGATAAGGGGGGGAGGACATAGTCTTGTTAGGCTAAAAAAAAATGTGTTTTTCGAGGGTCAGTCCCACTCGCAGAATGCACTATACAGGGGGGTATCATGCTCTGTTCAAATATCCACGACCTGTTTCATATGCCTTTGTAATCCACCCTTCAATTAATAATTTCTAATACGACTAATTTACGTAATGGAGTAAAATCCGCAAATAAAATAAATGTTGAAAGTCACCAAATAAAGCATCTATTTATAGCCTTAAACAAATATTACATAAATCAGTAACGTTAAATTGGACTTTTGTAAATTTGGCAAGAAATTGTAGGATGGTCCACGCCAGTTGCTCCTCCAGCAGTATATTTACTTACCAATTAAATATTGCTAATAAAAATTCTAACTTTTAATTTCATTTCTTATATACATATTTACTCTAAAATTCATAATAATAATATGCTTTCCCTTTACGTTTACCTATCCAATTTGTTATCTAATTAATAATTATTTCCATTAATAATAAAATCATTATTTATTTAGCCTTGCTAGATTGAGAAGTCGAGGACGTTATCTCTAACTATCTGCGTGCACGATTTTTCACGTAGAGTAATATGCAAGAATATGCCATATATCTTGTGTAGTTTAGATTTGAAAGGGATATTGTTATCCACGCAAAACATGGGGTTAGTAAATTAACATGGTGTATATCTAAGTATTTATAATAGCTATTTATGATACGAGTGTGAAAATGTATGTTTAAGACTGCGCTTCGTTGTGTAACTCATATCAGTGCCTTTAACGCATTTTCACATGAGAATCATATAAGATTTTTTCTCTACGAACGTACAAATATTAAAATAAGTTTTTGAAAAATATTAAATATCTTGACATTCAAAATGTCAAAATATTCTGAATTTGTATCTTGACGTTTCTCTGAATAATCAATTCTATCAAATGTCACAGTACAATATTTTGAATTCGTAATCACATCATCTAAAGAATTACCATACTACCGTTTCTAAGGTAATAAAAGTTTGTTTTTATTAATTGTTGTTTACAAGCGACGCTCAAACCTCGCAAAGTTTAAACAGTCTTTATTTATAGTGATTTTATTATTACTATTAAGCAACTATGAGTGATTTAGATATCGAGAATAGTGACAGTGTTGCATCCGGCTTAGAGGAGTCTGCAAGAATGGCAATTGATGCACTATTACCTGCTAAGTCCAAATCTCAATATGAGACGGCCTATATACGCTTTGAAAAATGGTGCAATGAGAAGAGAACGAGGCACCCCACGCCATGGAAACTGTATTGTTAGCATATTTCGAGCAAAAATAAAAAATACAAAAGCCATTGTCACTTTGGAGCCATTACTCAATGTTGAGGACGATGATATCCAAAAATAAAAATGTTGACATAATTAGATATAATAACCTAATATCATTTTTAAAAAGGCAATCTGAGGGCTATAAACCGAAGAAATCCAAAGTACTTATTGAGTAAAGAAAATATCCAAAATATTTTAGCGAGAGCTGATGATCAAGATTTTTTGATGATGAAGGTATGTCTAATCTTACGTTAATTATTGGAATCGCAGGGGGATGCAGGAGAGACGAGCTAAGCCGCATGCAAGTTGAAGACATCGAAGATCAAGGAGATATTTACCAAATTATCATCCCTAGTACTAAGACGAAATGTCCTCGGGAATTCATAATTACCTGCAAGAATATTCAAGGAGTGAACTTAGTTGAAATGATCCGCAAGTATACACATTTACGTCCTTCACAAACTCCCCATGCTTGATTTTTCATTGGTTACAGAAATGGTAAATGTACAAAGCAACCCATTGGGATTAACAGGTTTGGTGCTATGCCCAAGAAGATAGCTTTATTTCTAGGATTATCTGATTCTTCAGGATACACAGGACACTGTTTCAGAAGATCTTTTGCATCACTGTTGGCAGATTCCGGAGACGACATTTTAACGCTCAAGCGTCACGGAGCTTGGAAAT
Source organism: Stenurella melanura (assembly GCA_963583905.1). NCBI lineage: Eukaryota > Metazoa > Arthropoda > Insecta > Coleoptera > Cerambycidae > Stenurella > Stenurella melanura. The sequence continues at coordinate 45,769,819 of OY757316.1, forward strand.
CGTCCAACGTTGCAGAAGGATGCATAGAAAACTCTGCGGAAAATAAGCGGGGGACAGCTGTTAAAATATTGGGGGGGAAAGAAATAATTGGTCTCCAAGTTCGAGATAATATAGCCGAACAGCGACCAGAGGGAGTTGGAGATGCAATTCTGATGGAAAGCACAATTTCGTCCCATCAGCTCTCATCGGAGATAACTTTCAACAACTGCACGAAATGCGTCCTAAATATATACAGACTATCTATTTTAGGAGGGCCACACCAAATATCTCGCTTAATATCTATTGTAGAAGAATAAAGTTTTAGAAACAGTTATCCCATTTTTTGTGAGCTATATTTCAGTAAAAAGAAATTTGAAATCCATAGCCTACTTTATGAGATATATTACAAAAACCTGAAAAATATGAAAACTACAAACGGTTATAGCTTCCTTATTTGAGGAGATACGAAAAAAGTTAAAGGAATGAAAGTTGACGGCAAAGACAATAAGAATAATAACGTGTGACAAAAAAATCGAAAAATGCAGTTGGCTTTGACATACGCTATTGTGCAAAAATAAAAAATACATATCTCAAAGTAGGCCATGACGCCATTAATTCCGTTATTTTTTTCTCATTCCAACGATATAAAACATGTCACAGAAATTTTAACCGATAGTGTCAATATTTAATATTTTACGAATACCACAATTCATATAATTGAATCGTAACAATCAGCTGTGCCATAATAGTAAAAATTCACTTTATAATAATTATAATTCCGTAATTATTTATTACAATTTAATACAAACCAATAAATATCTCATAAATAAAAATACAAGTACAAAACGAACATCCAAAGAAAAAAACGAAAAACTATGTATAACAGTACTACCTACTACTATATTGAAAATAAATTGTGTGTATTTATTTTTCTAACTACAAATGCTCAAATTGTGCACCATGCATTCTGACACATAAACATACATACATACACATACACATAAACGTGCTCAGTTTGAAATACCTTGTCTTTAATGTAACCCCAGACGAAAAAATGCAAGGGAGTAATATCTGGTGATCGAGCTGGCCATAGAATGGGTCCATAGGTGCCTATCCAGCTATCAGGCATAACTTGATTTAAATAATTTGTACATATTACAGCAGTGTGAGGTGGAGCCCCATCTTGTTGAAAATATGAATAATTTAATCTTTCTGCCACTGTTAATTCATAAAGAAAATCTTGAAATTCGTTTTGCAGGAAATTAAGGTATCTACGAGCGGTTAATTTGCCATCATAAAAATAAGGTCCAATTACTTTAGTCCCTAAAAGACCCAACCAAACATTCGTAGAAAATCTTTCTTGGAAAGCAGTCTCTCTGCACCAATGTGTATTTTCTCGTGTCCACTTATAATGCATATTTCTATTGAAAAATCCGTTATTAGAAAAATTTGATTCGTCCTACCAAAGAATTTTGCTACATATCAGCGCGTCATTCCTTTTCTTATTTAATAACCATCTACAAAATCTTACTCTCCTTGGCTTATCTCCCTCATTTAAATGTTGAACTTTCCTCATTTTGTAGCATCGAAAACCGTTTTTTTTCAATATTTTTCTTGCACTGTCTTTTTTTATGCGACAGTTTCTCTGAATTTGTCTCAAAGAGGTTTCCTCATTTTGGTTAACATAATTCATTACTCTATTCACTTTTCTTACATTATCCGCAACATGCGCTCGCCTTACTACTTTTTTGAAAATGAACCGTGCGTTTTTAGATTTTGAACTAACTTCCTAAACATAGTTCGATTTGGCTGCGGAGCATCTGGAAATCTATCTCCGCAACCCTTGACTGCCATCTCAGCGTCAAAATTGCACTGACAATAAATGCTAATCATATCGAATTTGTTATTATTGGTGTACACCATAATTACTGATATAAAATTTGTCTTAGAACTCGACAACGCAACATACAACATACAACAGTGACAATCTGTCAAATTTATTAATAACTGTATACATTGTTTTTCATTAATTATGGCACAGCTGATTGTTACGATTCAATTATATGAATTATGGTATTCGTAAAATATTAAATATTGATACTATCGGTTAAAATTTCTGTGACATGTTTTATATCGTTGGAATGAGAAAAAAATAACGGAATTAATGGCGTCATGGCCTACTTTGAGATATGTATTTTTCATTTTTGCACAATAGCGTATGTCAAAGCCAACTGCATTTTTCGATTTTTTTGTCACACGTTATTATTCTTATTGTCTTTGCCGTCAACTTTCATTCCTTTAACTTTTTTTCGTATCTCCTCAAATAAGGAAGCTATAACTGTTTGTGGTTTTCCTATTTTTCAGGTTTTTGTAATATATCTCATAAAGTAGACTATGGATTTCAAATTTCTTTTTACTGAAATATAGCTCACAAAAAATGGGATAACTGTTTCTAAAACTTTATTCTTCTACAATAGATATTAAGCGAGATATTTGGTGTGGCCCTCGTAAAATAGACAGTCTGTATATAACAAATAAATTCTTAATGTTAATGTTCTTCATGTAAAATTCCAATACATTTTTACAAAATTATAATAAATTTTGATTTGATTTTTTATGTTATAAATGTCTCTTTATACCTACCAGTGCGAAAAGTGACAGTTCTTTTCGCACTGAGTGTGAAAAGTGACAGTTGTTTTCACACTGGTCCACTGGTGCGTTAAAGGGACGTTTTTCACACTAAAGTGACAGTTCAAAAGTACATTTCGATAGTGAGTTAGGAAAATTAATAAACATCACTTTAAATTTATAAATAATCGAATAACGTCAATTTTATATGTGGATAAAAAAATAATTATCTGATCCGGTAAAGAATTGAATTATAAAAAAAAGATGCTATACATTTTTCAAGAACATGGATATTTCTCATCTTATACTTAATAATTTGAAAATTTCGATTTTATCGTTGAGAAATTGGTACTTTGACAGTGTTGTAAAAATTTGGCAGATTCGAAATATAGTATTTAAATCTCAAATATCTCAAAAATAAACAGTTTGATATTGAAAATACATATGATAGAAATTAATGGTCATGAAATTATCTTTAAAGCCTGTTCTTTTATATCCCTGCATAGTCCCTTAAAATTAGGAAAATTGAGGGAAATTTTTCCTACAGCTAAGCCACCTGTATAGAAAGTTGCCTTGGGATTGTGTTAACATATTTTTCACCAAGCGCATGAAAAAAAAAGGGTTGTTTTTTAGATATAGATACATATATGTTTTTTTGGCCATTTTGGCGGTTTTCTGCGTTTTGCTGCAAAACTATGCATTTTGGAGAACATATGACCTGATCTGATATTGTAGATCTAGTATTTCTCTACAATTTTTGTCCTCTTTATTTTTTTGAAATTCCGCTTAGTTGCGCCGCTAGAGCGCGCTGAAGTTTATGTAAATGTATACATTTTTTTGGTGTTTGATTTTAAGCTAAAACTATGCATTTTATAAAAAAATATCAAAATATCAAAGTTGTAAATAAAAAAAATTTCGACTAATTTTGTTCTCTGTTTTTTTTTTCAAAGTCGCGTGGTTTTGCCTCTAGAGGGCGAAAAACATTTTTTCAATACTCTTGAGCGGATAAAAAAAGATAGGCATCGTGAACAGCTGTAGTATTTTGCCCTTCCACCTCCCTCTACTCAATATTTTTTACCGGTTAAGTTAATATAGATGACATTAAGGATGACATATACAAAAAGGCCCATCACAACCACTACAGCTGAATACGCGTAGTTCATACTATTAGATGCACCGTTCTATGCGCAGCTGTGTAAGAAATGAACGATTGGTTTCAAAAAAAATAATTTTTTTGCTCTCCAAATTTTTTTATACCTAATTGACGAGTACTCTAAAAAAAATGCATAGTTTTGCCTGTATATCAAAAATATATGCGCCATATTTTTTTTCCGCTCAAGAGTATTGAAAAAATGTTTTTCGCGCTCTAGCGACAAAACCGCGCGACTTTGAAAAAGAAACAAAGACAAACAAAAATTTTGTTATCTACAACTTTGATATCTTGATATTTTTTTCCAAACTACAAACGGTGGATGGAGACCATTTAAACTGGAGATTTCAGATTTCAAAGTATTCATAACCTCATAATTGTAAAAAATCCTTGTTTTTATGTATAAGATGATGGAGGTATTCGAAATATTGATTATTTTCTGCCCGATGACGACGAAGAAATGATTAAATTAATATAACAGAAGGTGCTCGAAGTCTTAGAAATTTTAGAATCAGTCGGAGTCACATGGCATTATATTCTTTTACCTGATTAACTAGTAAAACTATCTCATTTTTCGTAAAATTTTTCGTTCTCTTTTTATCCATTTTTTGTAAAAATAAAATTCCCAAATAAAATACAGTAACAAGGCTATATCTTAGGTTAGAATTGACTAGTTGAAGACCGTGAAGTTGAAATTTCCTGAGCAACAGGTGAGCCAACTACATAAATATATATTTATTTTATAAAACAGACATTTTGTAAAGTAAAGCTTAAAGCTTGGTTTAATCCTAGATTTAAACTGTACGCTTACAGCCGGTTTTACAATCGCAAGTTAACTTTCATGTTAGTTGACTCTTACTTGCAGATTAACTACAACTTTACCGACACTTGCGTTTTTCAATATAAAGTTAAGTGATGATTTGTAAACGAGAGATTATGAATAAAATTTATAATGTTGGTACTGGAAAAATGGGTAATATACATAAAATGCATGAATTTTGGTCAAACTCACGTCACCTGCTGTCAAATATAAATGTCAGAAGCAGTTTATGAGTTAGTGGTCTATTATAAAGTAAGTAGGTAGTATTTAGTCTCGATCTATTTAAAAAATCTCTTCCATCGTATTCTTCGAAAAAGTTAGGTCTATACCGAATTACCTTGGCTCCTCATCACTGCTATATGCATTTACTTCGCACATATCCATTTTTAAACGAATTATCAAAAAAATATTTTGTGACAGTTATTTTATAGGTTATAAATTGCCAGTAAACTCCCAACTTCTAGTTAACCCACACCTCATCTGCTAGTAAAGTTAACTACTAGATAACTAGAACATTGAAAATGACCAGCTATTGTAAAACCCAATTTCTATAATAACCTGAAAGTTAACTCTGACTGGAAGTTAACCGGCGATTGTAAAAGCGGCTATTAATCTAATATTATAATACCGGCTAAGTCGTTAAAGCTTAAAGACTTTATATGAAAACTAGAAAAGAACCTTTATTTTACAAAATTTTATTATTTTTCAATTTCCATGGTTATTACTGTTTTTTAATATCACTGCCTCCCTACAAATTAGCAAGTTCACACATATAGGTTAAGCATATTAGAATTTTCAGAGGAAAGTTTTGCTACAGTTTTTATTTTTTCACCCTTCATGTCTTCTGGGTCGCTGAACACGAATTTGAAGTTTGCAGGCAAAAAATTGGCCCGGAACTTTGTTTTTTTGGCACTTTTTGCCCAAACTTTGGCACTTTTCTCGGTCTTTGGCCTATACCTCAGAAATGAAGCGTTTTTTTCGACAAGCCCACTCCATACAAAATTAAAGTAGACAATATTTCCTACATTTAACTCTTTCACTTTTTTTGAAAGACTAACCGTTCCGCCGCTAGAACGCGTCAAAAATGACCATATTCCTGGACCCAGTGTACCTTACATGAATAATGAATATAGGGAAAGTAATTGAAAAATGGAGACAAACAAATGAAATGCAGTTCTTACTAAAGTAATTATATACAGTGTATTATAGTCAGTAGTATAATATATACTCATATTATTATAATGATAAATGTTGTGAATGTTGAATGTTAAAAGCGGTGAGTAGTAATCTGCACGTTTACTGTTGAAGATGCTCTTTTTCAAGGAACTGTCACATCCTCTTCAGTCCGTTCATCTATTCTCCTTATTTTTTTCAGGTGGTGGGGGGTATGTAATGAAAAGAATATATGGGTCAGCTTGTACATTCATATTAACTACTTCAGACAGGTACATGTATGCTCCAAGTGTGTGATTGTCCTTTTTGGGGAAAGAAATGTTACATACCTTCGTCCTCCTTGTCCACACTTTCTTCGATGATCTCGACAACCAGGGAGAAGGTGAAGCCCAGTTCGTCCTGTACTTCGACGTCGAATGGTACCATCCTCAAGGGTATTTGTGAGATCTGTCTCGATTGTCACGTTGTTGCAGGACCCCTCACAGTTGATGCACAGATTGGTGCAATTGAGGCCTGCTTTTTCGCAGCTTCATTTTCTTGCGCAGGTCTTGACGCATACTATGCATGACACCAGACGCAACAATTCGGAAGGAGCAAAGGCTTGTAGAGAGGTGATCGGTTCCAAGCAATTTGTTGCTCGTTTCCAACCCCAATCTTCGGCATTTTTCAATGCAACTATTTTTCATGAGGTCTTGAAAGCTGCCTTCTTATAATTAATGTATCTACCTCAGATGGTTTATCGACGAATCAGTCCTTCCTGTGTAGCCGTACACGTTGACCAGGAATCTCTCCACTGCTGCTGCAATTCTTTCTGGAGTTGTCTCAGAATTTTTGAACGCGCTTACAACATCGGCAAGGTGGGGGGTTTTTGGTGAGAGTTTTCACAAACTTCAATTTTCCTTGGTTGTAAGGTGCTGAAGTCGTATCACACCCACTCATTGCGTCAAGAAACATGATGTGTTCTTTAATGGTTTTGTTTTGCAGAGCGTGCACAGGAGACTAGGTGGTTGGAGGAACGTTTCCCTTTCCTGGTTTCAGGAAGAATACGTTCTCTCGTTGGCTAAGACCCGTGAGGATGACTAACAGGTCGATTCCTCTCCAACCACCACCACAGTCTCAATACGTTCAGACAAAGACAGGACTTCGTTTACAATGACGGTGTCGGCATCTTCTGTGGCCTGTCTCCATGTCTTTCTTTAAGAGTGTAACTTGGTTATAATCATGGAAATTAATCTTCTTTTGTTGTTCATATTGGCCAGGAATTTTTCTTTCTCTGTGGTCGGTATCAGGTTCTCATCGAAGAGAATTTCAGCGGAAATCGTTTCCATAGACCTCTTCAACCGTTCAGTACATTTATTCCACCTTTCGTACCTTCAGGATATCCATCGAAGACTACGATGTCTGTGGCCCATAGACATTAATGACGTAGTCAACATACCTGTTGCATATTGCAGAAAAGGATTGATTCTCGGGCCGGACAACTTTGTGTAATAAGAACCCATCGTCGATTACATATTGCACTTTTCCGCTCAACTTGTTTTGTGTGGGTATAAATGCTTTGTATAGAGCAGATTGGGTTCCTTAAATCATTTTCCATTTCATGACAACCCATACAAAACATGAGTTCATTATAAATCATTTACGATCAACAGTTAAGTATCATAGCAAGGTGAATTTCACTAGATGTGGAAATATGGCCCTTTTTGGAGCACTCTAGCGGCGGAACGGTTAGTCTTCCAAAAAAACGTTATATATGAAAAATTAGAAAATTTCGTCTATTTTAATTTTGTATAGACTGGGCTTGTCGAAAAAACGCTTTCTTTCTGAGATATAGGCTAAAAACTGAAGAAAGTGCCAAAATTTGGGCAAAATGTGCCAAAGAAACAAAGTTCCGAGCTAAATTTTTGCCTGCAAACTTCAAAATTATATCCAGCGACCCACAAAACCTAGAGGGTGAGAAAATCAAAACCATAGCAAAACATTCCTCTGAACCCCCATTTGTTCCCTAATACCCTAATATGCCTAGCCTAATAAGATAGAAACATCTCTTGGTGCATTTACTATTATATTACTAACAAAAATTGAATCCTCTCGTTCTGTACTATTATTTTAAAATGTATATTTAAGTGCAGATTCTGCGGTAAAAAAAATATATAGATTATCTATCCACCATTATACTACAAATTATAAGCTTGACGCAAACCTCATATTTACCATAAAATAAATAATTTATAAAAAATCAATTACGATTAATACATTCCTACCACATCTTATTTTGCAAATTTATAACTTATGACTCGAAAAATACGTCATATTTTCAACCTGTTTATATAGAATCATCCATTAGCATCGTTAGTAAATCCACTACTACTATAAAACAAGTTACAATACAAATCCCTCCCAGTTCATCACCAAACATCAAACAGTGAAGTGTTCAGTGCGCTTTAAATCATGTGGCTAAAGAACTGTATATTATTTTTGCTCGCCGGCGTCCTCTCTTGTCACGCTATAAAATTCAAGGTTTCGAGAGAATGGAGCTATGTAAATTTCACATGGCCTAGTGAGGAAGTTTATAAAACGGCAATAGCCAAAGGTCTGTACATCCCCGAGAATAACATTATATCGGGCATCACACATTTCGAGGATTACTTTTATATCACACTACCGCGGATGAAGAATGGAGTTCCCGCCACACTCGTCAGGATTCCCGCAGGATACGTACAGGATACGAGCCCAGCGTTAATGCCCTTTCCCTCGTGGGAGATGAACAAGTTAGATGACTGCAATGGTCTGCAAAACGTGCAAAACGTCGAGGTGGATCCGAAGGGTCAATTGTGGATTATCGATGGGGGCAGAACTGAGACCCTCAGTCCTAGCCCTACTAACAGATGCCCTCCTAAGCTGATTATTTTTGACATTAGGAAAAACATGACCACAACTACGTATACCTTTCCTGAACATGTAGCAAGTGCCAATTCGAGTTTCTTGTATGACATTGTGGTGGATAATACCGAAGGTGGATATGCGTATATTACTGATAACAGCAGAAAAGACCCAGGTATGTATTAAAATAATTACGTAAGGTTTGATTTAATTGCAAATAATCGTTCGTTATCAACATAGAATGCATTCCAGTACAGTGTTTTGTTTTTAATGTTGTTGAATAATATTTTAAATATGTGCACGCACATATTTGATTTATTTAGGATTACATCTCACTTAGTTCTAAGTGCCATTTGAAGGGTACCTATGATTCATACAAATAATTAATCTTATGTACCATGGTACCTCCTGCAACTTTTCAAAAATATTTTTTTGTATGCCCTGCGTGTCCAACTTGGCATGTCAATAACTCAGTTGTTTGTTACGCGATTTCAACAAAATTTTAATACGTATCAGTTGTCTTTGGTGTTTTGGTGGATTAGTACAAAACAAATTTTTGACGTTAACGTATGCTTCTAAAGAAAAAAAGGCGTGATTTAAGTCAAATCAGGTATTTCTACTGAAAATTTAACTCAAGTTTTGGAATCCGCATTTTCAAAATTTCACAACACTGATTAACAGTTGTAGCAAAGCGGATACGGTATAAGTACATTTTTGGCCGATGGCGGTTTTCAGTTCCGCTGTGTTTGTTCGTATATTCCCATGTCTGTATATGTATGTTTGTGTGGCCTCACAATAGTATAGACCTTGAAGCTTTTTATTTCGAAATTATCGTCCTAGTGTATGGATTTTTATAATTTATGTAATGTCTTTTTAAGACAATATGAAAAAGCGGCTTTTATTTGGGGGTGAAGCCTCCCACCCCTTCTGAAGGGGTAGACAAAAAAATAAAAATAACTCTTCGATATTAACTCAAATTTTAAGAACGAAAGGTAGTACACGGCTGTTTTTCATGGTATCGATTTGAATATTGCGATTCTATCAGCGAAAACTGGTACCTCAAGTTTATTTTTGTAAAGAATTCTAATTGTATTTAGTCCATCGAAATTGACTTTGCATTTTGGGCAGGACAACATTTTGTTTTTGATGTGTATGGGGGGTCAGTGTGAGTATAAAAGTCGGTTCTCGGGGTTTAATCCCCCCCCCCCATTTGGTCGCCATCTTGAAAAAGGGGGTTTAAACAGTTTTTCCGCGATATCTTGAGAACCGTAAGTCTCACAAAAAAGTATCTAACACTTTTTTGTAGCGAATTGAATTCTCTACAATCTTGGTCTAAATACTTCTTATCGTAATAATGAAAATGAAAAAATTATAATTCATTATAGACTAAAATTTTCAAGAAAAATATCATTAACTGTTTTTCTATTGATTTTATTGAAAAAACACATCAGATGCTTTTTGTAAATCATTTTGCTGCGAATAATTCATTTATCATAATTCATTTTTTAAATTTATTTTCTTTGGAGAGGTGCTAGGATACTGCAAATGTATCAAATCATGAACTCCATTCAAAACGCGCGAAGAGTGGACGAAAGAACACCGGTCTGAAACTAGTTTGGCTATACGTTTTTGAGTCGCTAAATCGAAAATCGCTAAATCGAAAATCGAGGTCCCGCAATCCTAAAAGTTGGGGAACACCCCTAAAAATGCCAAAAACACCCTTTTTAGAGGGGTTTTCACAATAATTTCAATAGAAATTAAAGAGGATCCTATGAAATCCCCCTTTTTTTAATATTAATTTTCAAAGGTGGTTCATGTATACCATATATAGCCAAATTATATGATTAGGGATAATCAGAGAGGGTTAAAACCACCCCTTTTTGGTAAATTTGTAAAAAATATCTTTTCTACTTTTTGCTTCAAAGTTGATTGAATTGGCATTGCCGGGCAAAAGTAAATTATTCTCAACCCTTAAGGGGATCAAACTACCCCCCCTCCTACCCCTCCATTTAAGGGGTGACAGTAGTTTATTTTTACCTAAGAGAGACTATGTATAGAAATTTGAAGCTTACACATAAAAACCTTGTCCTGTCCAAAATACAAGGTTCGGCCATAATGTAACATTTTAATGGACTAATTATATTTGACGAAAAAGTGGAATAGCAAAAGCACTATAAAATGGCAAATATTATTTTGTTTCTTATTCTCAAAATATGACAGTTTAAATGTGGTGTTCGAACAGGGCCCGGGGGGGAGAAGAGAAGGTCCAATTTACGAACGCCTTATTGTGTGCCTCTACACATAAATCTTTGTCTTCAAGTGGTTTATATATTTTAAAGAAAATGCATTATATTGTCCGTACGAGTGAATCTGCTTCCACATGTTTATTATACTCTTCGTAAATACAAAACGAAGAGTATATTGCATCCGATCGGCACATTCCTAAAACCGGTAGTGTTGCGCGTAGAGAAAAAAATTTCAAAATGTCCGTCCGTCTGTCCGTCTCTCCGTCTGTCTGTCCGTCTGTCTGTCCGTCCGTCAGGTTTCTTGTATAATTTAAGAACGAAACGTCCGATTGTTTCGAAACTTGGACGGTAAGTTACTGTTAGCTAGAGGAAGAGACTTATTGTTTTTTTAATAAAATCTATCAATAAATAAGAAAGTTACAATTTTTTTAAATAAAGAAAAATGTTTCTAACTAAAACTAAAAATGTCTAAAACTGATATTATTTACAAAGAAAAAACTGCGAAGAGTATGCTATAGAATGTGCAACAATTATATGGAAAGTGCAGTAAATCGGCGAAAATTATAATGGTTAGCTTGTTTAATTTATCTCTAATATTTATTCGACAAATACGTTCGCAGAAATGGGTCACTTCCTCCCCCCTTTGTAACTCTCGATAACATTTATGAGACACCCTTACACCAACGTTCGTTTGCAAACTCTCCTTCACTCATTTATTAAAAAAATATTCTGTAGATTTTTGAGAACGTTCACTTTTAGTGGTGCCCCCCCCCCACCATCGTTCACTTTGTTACATTTTTGGTGACCCCCCCCCCCCCCAAAAGCGTACATCTTTGTTGAGCGGCCCCTATTGCAATCTAAACGCGTATTATGAAATACAGTTATCGATATATTTTAATTAAAAGTGACCCAGTGATATTTTTTGTCATTCTGCTATTTGATTTAATCATGTTCGATTTTTCCAAGATAGCTGCAGTAGCGCAAGATTAGTCTTAAAGAGCTTTTAATATGTTAATAAGCCTAGTACTACAACTGTATACTTGCCTCCATTTAGTGCCATAAAAACTGGCCATGAAAATGTCAAAGTCAATTACTACTAACAAGAGTGTTACTGAGCCATTCTTCACATTTTTGCGTATTAGAATGAACAAAATAATACCAGAAGTTTAAAAGTCGTGTTTTCAGGAGAAAAGTAATCTGGTAAATTGAAAAATCTTACTCTGAAAAACAAAAGTAGTAAATGTTAAAAAATATGTGTTGTAACTTGCATATTAACATTTAATTATTTAATATTACATGCAACAATCAACTGTTGATAGTAAACTAAATAACAGTCCAGGTGTTGTAAAATTAACGGCATAAAAATACATGTATTATGGTCATTATTTGAGGTACATAGTGTAAAATAGTATAGTGGGTTATGAAATCTCATCATTGTTTCATGTTGTTTTCACAAATTATTTTTTAAACAGTACTTACTTGTTTACATGAAGTCAAATGTGATATTATACACAAGATTTAAAGATATGTCTAGAGTAGTATTTAGGATGAAATTTCAGAATTTATTTAGGTATATTGAGTCGATTCAATATTAGTAGTAGTATCCTTTATCGAATCAAAGAATATAGACTGGACAAACACAATGGGTCATTTGGATGTTCGCGTTTAGAGGAGGGGTACATACCTAAAATGTGACAAAAGTCACAATGAAGAGGAGAGGGTTCATAAAGAGTGAAGGTTCTCACAACAAAATTGATTAGAAGGTAGCTATATTCATTTTAAATTCATTCTTTCATGGCAAGTTCATGTATGGGGGTCCCACAAATGTTACAAAGTGTTACAGGGCTTAGGGAGGGGGTTAAAGATAGGTCATTTTTGCGAAAGTATTTGTTAAATAGCTTTTAACACACACTAACTAATATACGATTCAAATGCATTGACCCCTCACTTTAACCGCGAATATCTCAGAGACAAAGGAGCAGAAAAAATTTAATAAATTATGTGTTTATTATGAGTCTATTCTAAATCAATTACTGAAATTTGAATAATGTACATTGGACACTTTTGAAGTTCTGTTGAAGTTATATTGAAAAATGTCCTACTTTTTAAGTAAATTTGGACCATACCAGTTTTAAATCCATTATAACTTGGAAAATATGCCTAATATGTAAATAATATTTTAGACACCGATAAAGCACGCACTTTTTGTACGAGGAAATTTTTTCATAATTTTTTATTTCAAAATTTTGCAGTTATTCTCAAAAATGTGACGTCGTGTTATTTATCAATGTATTTAAAAAAAATCTTAAAATAGGTAATTATATAAAATGTAAAAGCATTTTCAGAAAAAAGAATTGGTATATATCAAATATTAATTTAGTTATCAAGCATAAAAGATAATATCACTGCAAGTTTGCAAGAATAGTATCTATTACGCTTGATAACTAAATTAATATTTGATATATACCAATTATTTTTACTGAAAATGCTTACATTTTATATACTTAACTATTTTACCAAAAAAAATTAAAATACATTGATAAATAACCGAATAAACATGACGTCACGTTTTTGAGAATAACTGCAGAATTTTAGAATAAAAAAATTATGAAAAAATTTCCTCGCATAAAAAATGCCGTGCGTTATCGGTGTCTAAAATGTTACTTACATAGTAGGCATATTTTCCAAGATATAATGGATTTAAAACTGGTATTTTCTGAAAAAGTAGGACATTTTTATACATATACATATAACTTAGCAGAACTTCAAAAGTGTTCAATGTACACTATTCAAATTTCAGTGATTGATTTAAAATAAACTCGTAATGAACACATCATTTTTTCAATTTTTTCTGCTTCTTTTTATCTGAGATATTCGCGGTTAAAATGGAAGGTCAATACATTTGAATCGTATATTAATAGATCGCATTATATAACAACTCCAGAGATAAAACTACAAAATTTTCAAAAATACAATTGTACTAATCCCACACAGCACATTACATCCCTAGGATATCCTCATTAGGTCCCGTATATCCCAATCGAGGACAACATTCCTCAGGATATCCTTAGGATATCCCAATAAAATATATACAACCTAAGAATATCCCAAATGGGATATCCTAGACAAATCCTGGCAGGATGTCCTAGTGATATCCTACAAAGATATTAAAAGCCTAACAAAATATCCACTGTGGGAATATCCTAGGCAAGTCCTAGAGTCGTCCTATTATATGTATTATTATTTAGGAGATTCCAACAATAAAAATAATGAAAAGCATATATTATTTTGAGGCTATTTATTTATAGTGTCTTTTATTGGTTTGTAAAATTTGCTTCTAAAAACTTATTTGTTTGTTCTATGTGATAATCCCCTCCAGTACAAATAATTCATTAAAAATGTATTAAAAATGTATATCTTATTTAAATAGCAGTTATTTATAATTTGGTTTTAATACATTTACTGTGTTTTGAATTAGCTGCCTTTTTGTTGATGTCTTTTCCACGTTCATTTTAAAGTTCTTTCGACAAATAATATTACGTTAAATATTTCATAAATATAATGCTGCTATGTTATATCTTTGTATTTATTATATTATCTAAAAGGGGAAAATGTGATTGGTTATTGTCCGCAGATGTTATTGTCAGATACGTAATCCTTTATATTTTTCTGAGTGAATAGAATTTTTTTTAAATTCATTATAGCTTTTCAGCACGCTATGATTTTTTAAAGTTGTACATATCATCCCTTATAACTTCTAACCACCCTAAACTCTGTTGATTTTAATAATTCCAAAAAAAAGGCAAGGGATCATTTTTATGTAATATTTCATGGTTTTACAATTTTTATTTGAAACTTTTGTTCTTTTATACATTTTGAGTAATTTTGAAAAAACACTTTGTTATATTTGTTTCAGCCCTTCTCGGGGTTGAAAAAAAAAATCTTGTTTAAATACTTCAAAGTAACATATCAAATATTGTCTAAATGTTATTTGTGGCATTATCTTAATTTTTTTCCTTCTTCAATTCTTTGGGACTTCCTGCCACATGTATGTTTTCTTTCTAAGCGGTGCTATGGGAATCTACAAAATATATCACAATTAACCAGTATGTTACTGGTAAAAAACCTCTACGCCTGTGACGTTTACGTCAAAGGATCAGTTAAAGGTTGGTTTTTTTATAAATACAAATAAGTATAAAAACTTGAAATTAAATATTTCGCCGACGTTTCGGAAATCTAATCTGTTTCCTTTTTCAAGGCTTTTTTGAAAAATCTTTTTTGCTGTGTATGACAAATACACAGCTCTAAGAATGTTTGTTATATTCAATATCCATATAGATACTTACTATTTACATAGAACTGTTGATATAGTTAACAGTTTTTTAGTTTCTATACAATGTTAAGTTTGTGAAGTTCTTCTTTTAACATTGGCAGCCAAGTTGTACAGACATCTACGGAACAATTCGACACGCAATTAAAGAATCCGCGATAATATTATTGAATGAGGACCCTAGCAGGGCGTTTGATTGTGTAAATCATAATAAACTTATGAGCTATGGTATCAGGGGTGTTGCTCTCGATTGGATTCGTTCGTTTCTGAATAACAGGAGCCAATATGTTAGTGTGACATTTCGTACAGAAGGAACAATAAGTAAATTCAATTCAGAGTATGGTGAAGTAAAAACCGGGGTTCCGCAGGGTTCAGTTGCAGGCCCTGTACTATTTTTATTATACACCAATGATCTTGATATGTTAACCTCAGAGGCATATTTTATCATGTACGCAGGTCATAAGTCACTTATTTTGTCTCGTAAATCTGACGCAATTTGGACTCTATTATAGTAATAACGTGTTGAAAGTATTGAGCAATTGGTATTCGTCTAATACATTGTAGTTACATATCGATAAGACGCATTTTATGAGTGTATTGAAACATTCTTTATAGGATTTTGCAAACAGCAGAAAAATTAACTATCTATAAAAGAAAAACTTTGAGTAGAAATATTAATGAAATCTTTGCATTCTTTCGATAACCTGAATTCTGGTTATGCTAGCAAATTAAAATCCTAAAATGAATTTGTCTAATTTCTTATTTGACAATTCTCATTCTAACACTAGCATCCACACAGTCCCCTACGGCCATGCAGATTAAACTAGTATCCACATAACCCCCTACGATTATGAAGATTCAGTTAAAAATGAGAACAGAGACCTAAAATGAATTTATTTATCTATCTTGTCTTAAAAAATTTTTCATTCCAATGGATTACATTTTCATGAAATCTATCATTCTGTTTCCTAGAAATGCTTAGCCTTTAGATAGTTAATTTTTCTGCTGTTTGCAAAATCCTATAAAGAATGTTTCAATACAATTATAAGCAAACAAATAATAAATCATTTTTAAGCATTTTATGAGGTTTCACAATAGACAGAAACCATGTACAAGTTTAAATTTGAATATTAACGAGACTTATATCGAACAAACTGATAGTGTACGTTTCTTGGGTATTAACATCGATGAATGTCTAAATTGGAAGGAACATTGCAATTACGTGATAGCCAAATTAAATTCAATTTTCTATTTATTTAAAAATTTAAAAACTGTTCTTTGTAAAAAGCAACTGATAAATCTATACCACGCTCAAGTTGAATCGAGGTTGAGATATGGTATTTGTTTCTGGGGTAATTCCACCCTCTCACCGAATGTATTGGTCGCTCAAAAAAGAATTATAAGATGTACAGAGGGAGTCCCTAACACTCACTCGTGCAGGAAATATTTTAAAAAATACAAAACATTGACACTCTTTGGTTTGTATATATTTGAATTATGTGTATTTATATTTATTAACAAAAATAGTTTTAATACAAATGAAATGGTTCACTCTCTAAATGTACGAAACAAAAGACTTTTATGTGCCATTCTGTAAGTACAAGATATCGTCAGATGGTCCAGATTATATTGGGCCGAAGGTTTTTAATTGTCTACCAGACTATTTTTAAAGCACGTCAAACCCTTACATCGTTTTAAATTAGATCTTAAGGAATTTCTTGTGGAAAAATGTTTATATTCTGTTAATGAATGTTAAATTAGATTTAAGTGAGTTGTGACAATTCCTGTACAAATTTGTATTGTCTTAAAGGAAAATAAATGTATTATTATTATTATGCCGGACAGGTTTTATCAGTTATCTTCTGATTTAACTGAAAATTAGTATCTGAGGGTTACCGAGGTTGCAGATTACAATTATCTGGTCCAAATTTAACAATTCAAAATGGCGTCGTTAAAATGGCGGATAAGTTTTGTAATTTATGGACTGATTCGTATGAAAATCGGTATCTGATCATTTTCGAGGTCACAGATTAAAAATATTTAGTCGAAATTCAAGAATTCAAAATGGCGGCTTCAGGATGACGAACAGGTTTTGTCATTTATAGAGACGGAATTTTATCAAACAAACACACTATTCTCATTGGAACGAAATATAAAAAGGATAAAAATGAATGAATAATATTATAAACGTGCTTTTAAAAACAAACTGAACTCTTAAAAAGTGTAGTAAAAAGAGAAAAATAATGTTAATATTAACAATAATTATGTTAATAACCGTAAAAGCGTGGGGCGCTCAAAATACCTGGAAAATAGAAAATTATCACATCGGGCACCCCACGCTTTTACGTTTATTAACATAATTATTGTCATTATCAACATTGTTTTCTTTTTTTTTTTATGCATTTTTAATAATTTTAGTTTGTTTTTAAAAGAGCGATTGTTATTTTTTTAATTATTTATCTTGTTAGTATCCCAAGAGTTTTCTATAAGTAGTGAAATAAAGAAGGAAACTTCATCAACGAATACTATTTATCCTTGTCTGTTGTGTTTAAAAAGTTATTTGTTATTTTTTTGTAAATTTTTGATACTGTGTTACTATTAACCTTTTAAATGAACTATTTTAACACAATATAATAAGTATAATTTACCAAGCTGTCCTTGAATCACATAAAAAGGAGTCTGAAGATCTTCTTATGAAGTCGGTGGGTTTCAGGTCATTAAAAATTTGCCACCTTTAGAGATACCATTCATAAATATTTTCTCAAATAGGATCTTATGCTAGGCGATGTGTACTTGAGTATTTATACATATAAGTACCTAAGGTGACTGCTTGACACCGATTATTTACGCAAATAATAAATCAACTCTGGGATTTCTATGTATAACGCCATCAAATTTTATTGTAAATAAAGAAGTTAGTACCAGCAGGTCGGCCTCCTACAAAACCATGCTGTTTAACATTTGTAATATTTTTAACATAACTATATAAGGACGATGAATTAGTTCCACAATCACCATCTTCTAAATTCTGCAGATGATGGCAACTTAGTTGATGAAATTCGCATCAAGCATATTATTCGTATGTAATATGTTTTGTTTGTGGAAACTGTTTCATCGACAGTGTCACACCAAAAGGTTTAAACTTCTCCACTCTCTTAACATATATTTATCCGAAATTAGTACTTAAAGTTCATTAATTAGCAGAAATATCTATTAATCGAAAAAACTGTAATTGACATTGAGATATTAATGGCGAGGCAGTTTGTCAAGTTCTTGTCATATTCAAATTTGTATCGTAAGTGGCGGCAGACTAGACAGCAATAGGAAATAAAAATACGTTGACACACAAAAGTAAGCCAATTGCACACTGCTAATTACATCTATTTTTCTGAGTGAATAGAATTTTTTTTAAATTCATTATAGCTTTTCAGCACGCTATGATTTTTTAAAGTTGTACATATCATCCCTTATAACTTCTAACCACCCTAAACTCTGTTGATTTTAATAATTCCAAAAAAAAGGCAAGGGATCATTTTTATGTAATATTTCATGGTTTTACAATTTTTATTTGAAACTTTTGTTCTTTTACACATTTTGAGTAATTTTGAAAAAACACTTTGTTATATTTGTTTCAGCCCTTCTCGGGGTTGAAAAAAAAAATCTTGTTTAAATACTTCAAAGTAACATATCAAATATTGTCTAAATGTTATTTGTGGCATTATCTTAATTTTTTTCCTTCTTCAATTCTTTGGGACTTCCTGCCACATGTATGTTTTCTTTCTAAGCGGTGCTATGGGAATCTACAAAATATATCACAATTAACCAGTATGTTACTGGTAAAAAACCTCTACGCCTGTGACGTTTACGTCAAAGGATCAGTTAAAGGTTGGTTTTTTTTATAAATAAACAACACAAATAAGTATAAAAACTTGAAATTAAATATTTCGCCGACGTTTCGGAAATCTAATCTGTTTCCTTTTTCAAGGCTTTTTTGAAAAATCTTTTTTGCTGTGTATGACAAAAACACAGCTCTAAGAATGTTTGTTATATTCAATATCCATAGATACTTACTATTTACATAGAACTGTTGATATAGTTAACAGTTTTTTAGTTTCTATACAATGTTAAGTTTGTGAAGTTCTTCTTTTAACATTGGCAGCCAAGTTGTACAGACATCTACGGAACAATTCGACACGCAATTAAAGAATCCGCGATAATATTATTGAATGAGGACCCTAGCAGGGCGTTTGATTGTGTAAATCATAATAAACTTATGAGCTATGGTATCAGGGGTGTTGCTCTCGATTGGATTCGTTCGTTTCTGAATAACAGGAGCCAATATGTTAGTGTGACATTTCGTACAGAAGGAACAATAAGTAAATTCAATTCAGAGTATGGTGAAGTAAAAACCGGGGTTCCGCAGGGTTCAGTTGCAGGCCCTGTACTATTTTTATTATACACCAATGATCTTGATATGTTAACCTCAGAGGCATATTTTATCATGTACGCAGGTCATAAGTCACTTATTTTGTCTCGTAAATCTGACGCAATTTGGACTCTATTATAGTAATAACGTGTTGAAAGTATTGAGCAATTGGTATTCGTCTAATACATTGTAGTTACATATCGATAAGACGCATTTTATGAGGTTTCACAATAGACAGAAACCATGTACAAGTTTAAATTTGAATATTAACGAGACTTATATCGAACAAACTGATAGTGTACGTTTCTTGGGTATTAACATCGATGAATGTCTAAATTGGAAGGAACATTGCAATTACGTGATAGCCAAATTAAATTCAATTTTCTATTTATTTAAAAATTTAAAAACTGTTCTTTGTAAAAAGCAACTGATAAATCTATACCACGCTCAAGTTGAATCGAGGTTGAGATATGGTATTTGTTTCTGGGGTAATTCCACCCTCTCACCGAATGTATTGGTCGCTCAAAAAAGAATTATAAGATGTACAGAGGGAGTCCCTAACACTCACTCGTGCAGGAAATATTTTAAAAAATACAAAACATTGACACTCTTTGGTTTGTATATATTTGAATTATGTGTATTTATATTTATTAACAAAAATAGTTTTAATACAAATGAAATGGTTCACTCTCTAAATGTACGAAACAAAAGACTTTTATGTGCCATTCTGTAAGTACAAGATATCGTCAGATGGTCCAGATTATATTGGGCCGAAGGTTTTTAATTGTCTACCAGACTATTTTTAAAGCACGTCAAACCCTTACATCGTTTTAAATTAGATCTTAAGGAATTTCTTGTGGAAAAATGTTTATATTCTGTTAATGAATGTTAAATTAGATTTAAGTGAGTTGTGACAATTCCTGTACAAATTTGTATTGTCTTAAAGGAAAATAAATGTATTATTATTATTATGCCGGACAGGTTTTATCAGTTATCTTCTGATTTAACTGAAAATTAGTATCTGAGGGTTACCGAGGTTGCAGATTACAATTATCTGGTCCAAATTTAACAATTCAAAATGGCGTCGTTAAAATGGCGGATAAGTTTTGTAATTTATGGACTGATTCGTATGAAAATCGGTATCTGATCATTTTCGAGGTCACAGATTAAAAATATTTAGTCGAAATTCAAGAATTCAAAATGGCGGCTTCAGGATGACGAACAGGTTTTGTCATTTATAGAGAAGGAATTTTATCAAACAAACACACTATTCTCATTGGAACGAAATATAAAAAGGATAAAAATGAATGAATAATATTATAAACGTGCTTTTAAAAACAAACTGAACTCTTAAAAAGTGTAGTAAAAAGAGAAAAATGATGTTAATATTAACAATAATTATGTTAATAACCGTAAAAGCGTGGGGCGCTCAAAATACCTGGAAAATAGAAAATTATCACATCGGGCACCCCACGCTTTTACGTTTATTAACATAATTATTGTCATTATCAACATTGTTTTCTTTTTTTTTTATGCATTTTTAATAATTTTAGTTTGTTTTTAAAAGAGCGATTGTTATTTTTTTTAATTATTTATCTTGTTAGTATCCCAAGAGTTTTCTATAAGTAGTGAAATAAAGAAGGAAACTTCATCAACGAATACTATTTATCCTTGTCTGTTGTGTTTAAAAAGTTATTTGTTATTTTTTTGTAAATTTTTGATACTGTGTTACTATTAACCTTTTAAATGAACTATTTTAACACAATGTAATAAGTATAATTTACCAAGCTGTCCTTGAATCACATAAAAAGGAGTCTGAAGATCTTCTTATGAAGTCGGTGGGTTTCAGGTCATTAAAAATTTGCCACCTTTAGAGATACCATTCATAAATATTTTCTCAAATAGGATCTTATGCTAGGCGATGTGTACTTGAGTATTTATACATATAAGTACCTAAGGTGACTGCTTGACACCGATTATTTACGCAAATAATAAATCAACTCTGGGATTTCTATGTATAACGCCATCAAATTTTATTGTAAATAAAGAAGTTAGTACCAGCAGGTCGGCCTCCTACAAAACCATGCTGTTTAACATTTGTAATATTTTTACATAACTATATAAGGACGATGAATTAGTTCCACAATCACCATCTTCTAAATTCTGCAGATGATGGCAACTTAGTTGATGAAATTCGCATCAAGCATATTATTCGTATGTAATATGTTTTGTTTGTGGAAACTGTTTCATCGACAGTGTCACACCAAAAGGTTTAAACTTCTCCACTCTCTTAACATATATTTATCCGAAATTAGTACTTAAAGTTCATTAATTAGCAGAAATATCTATTAATCGAAAAAACTGTAATTGACATTGAGATATTAATGGCGAGGCAGTTTGTCAAGTTCTTGTCATATTCAAATTTGTATCGTAGGTGGCGGCAGACTAGACAGCAATAGGAAATAAAAATACGTTGACACACAAAAGTAAGCCAATTGCACACTGCTAATTACATCTTGAATCGCCGGCGTATACTGCCACAAATTCTTCGGAAGAGATGTCTAAATAATTTCTGATATTCTCCTAGGTATTCTACTTGACTCGATCACTGTCTGTAGTAAATCATCTGCTGCGCATCTGACATTTCTGGAAATTTTAGCATTCTCAGGCGTGTAGCCAGGAGGGTGCCAGTGGGTGCCAACCCCCTGAGAACATTTGAGCACCCTCTGAATATATTCCAACATCTTTTATATACATGGTGTAATTAGTTTCATGTCATTAAAAAATCTGGTGGTAGGGAACGACAAGACAAATAAAAAACCTTACATAACATGGGGTCTAAAGCTCATACTTTTGAAGAAATAAAATAAACAAAAATTTCCAAAATACTTAATAACATAGTTTGAGAACTGCTGGTATATTGGGGTAGGATTCATTGCCTCGCGTCTTGTCGCAGAAAATCATGCCGACAAAGCAGTTAAACGCGACCGACAGAGGACACCGCCTTGTGTTTTGCTTCTTCGCGGCCAAATTATCTTATTACGCGTGCTATACTCTCCCTTGTAATATTGTCAAGTAATAATTTCAGCTTGTGCCCTTACTTGGTAAATAACGTACACACGACGCGACCTACCCGTTCCTTGGTTTTGTCTGTTGCTTTTGTTCTTTTTGAATTTTGTGCCACTTATTTTAAGATTTATTTTATTGACTTAATGTTCAAGTCGTTAGTACTTGGTTACGCAAGACACTACTTCTCGTTCATGCTTTTTGTGTTACTTTTTGGATTTTGGACCAAGTTTTTCTTTTTGTTTTCTTTATTGAAAACGTTAATTCACAGTTTAGTGTGGTGTTTTAAAACGCAGATTTTGGACATTATGGGAGATTGCACTTATCCAGAGATCGCGGATATGCACTTGGTGTATGAAGAAAGTGGTGGAAATGCAGCTGGTGCGGAAGAGCTTTATCGTTTAATCGACGTCATCCTTTTGCTCGTACATTTGTTAGTATTGACCAGCGTCGTCGAGAAACAGATCGTCTCGATGGACATGAAGGAGAACGAGGTCCACAACGCGAAGAAAGGGTAATTGACGCATATGTTCAAATTTTGGAACTTGTAGAAGAGGATCCAACTTTAAGCACCCGCAAAATCGCGAACCCAGTAAGAGAATCCCGTTTTGTGGAATGGAGGATATTGAGAGATATGAACTTACAAGTACTAGAACCTCAAGATGCGAATGCAAGTTTGTAGGTGGATTTTAAGGAAACACGAGGCAAATGAGGATTTTTTAAACGTTGCGTGTTTCTCCGATGAATCGTGTTTTACCAGAAATGAAGCGTCTAATTTTAAAAATATGCACTATTGGGCAGACAAAAATCCCCGTGTAATAAAAAGGGCGCATTTTCAACGACGGTTCAACATTAATTTGTGGACAGGAATTTACGGTAATGAAATAATTGGACCTATACAATTACCCGCTAGATTAAATGGTGATGTATACTTAAATTTTTTGCAACAAGCATTGCCAAATTTGCTGGAAGATGTACCCTTGGCTACGCGCAGAAGAATGTGGTATTTTAGTCTGGCTGTTCGTAATTTTTTGACCAGAAAGTTTCCTCGACGACAGATTGGACGTGATGGACCAGTACCATGACCCGACTTAAGTCCGATGGACTTTTATTTTTGGGGGCATTTTAAATCTCTGGTTTAGCGTGATCCAATTGACACTTTAGAACAATTGCAACAACGTATTTTAATGTGCATAGAAACAATAAAAAATGATCCCAATTTACCAAATGTGTTGAATGGAGTGCGTATGTCCTTAGTTATACGTGCCGAAATGTGTATACGCGGAGATGGAGGTCATTTCGAACAATTTTTGTGAAAAATTCAAAAAAATTGTTCAGTTATTGGGTGTTACCTATTAGGCCTTAGAGGTATGATTATTATTATTATTATTATTATTATTAGTATTCGATGTCTTGTTTTGATCTGTTTATTATAGTTTACATTGATTTTCATAGAGACCAGACTCGATTTTTAATTTTCGATACCTGATTGGGAAAAATTATGCGCTCAATTCATTAAAAAAATCAGATTTCTTCCTGACTTAAAATACACAACTATTTTTTGTTATCGTATCTCGGACGTCTAACTGTTCGTTTTCCAATCTCATAAAATAATTACTAATTTTTTAAGCTTTTAACACAATGTTAATAAACCTCTTTTAAATCTTATAAATTCTTATAAACGACAATAAAAGCTACAATAACTTTGTTCCAAATTAAAAAACACATGTAAACAAATCCTATTTAAACCCCTGCGGCCATGCTATGCTTGCGTTGTGCCGAAAGAGAAGGAATTAATTCCATTTTTATAATTAGTGGTATAAAAAGTTCGGTACAAGTAATTCCATCAAAATGCCGCACTTCTTCCGGCGAGAACACAAGTCGGGTATTACAGTTTTTTATTATTTCTAATATTCGAAACTATAACATCCATTGACCTTGAAAACCAGTGGTTCTCAAATGTTTCCTACCTTAATATTAAATTTTTTAACCTAGGTCAGTTTTTTTCAAAGTGCCCCTAGAGAAAAACGTCATATAGGTTTTTTGTTTGTCTAGTCGGTCCCTGTTACCAGTTTTTTTAAATGACATGAAACTAATTACACCCTGTATTTTCCTAAATTATTAATGAATTGGCACCCCCTGAACTCCAGTAAGCAGCCCCTGCAATTTATTTCTGGCTACAAGCTCGGGTGTTTTTAAATTATTCTAATTTGGCATAGAATTTTGAACTTAAATGATAATGATAAAAGACACCATCAGTTAATATTTTTAAGATGTGCAATCTCTAGAAGACATTCTATAGAACATGAATGTTTTCAAAGGTAGCGTATCCATTAATATTCTGACCTGAAGAACACGGCATTGAATCTGGATATTACGTCATTTTTTATTGTTCTGCTAAAATTATATAAAAACGTATTCAAACACTTCAACTTTAAACATGAGTAATCAGATGAACTAAGAGAAATCTTTAAGGTACTTTTAGACGGTCAGTTCAGTTCTCCGTTCAGTTTCAGTTTCAGTTCAGTTGTCAGTTCAGTTAAAAAATAACGCTGTATTTAGACAATCAGTTTAGTTTTCATTATTGTCGTGCACAGTACAGTCGCCATGGATGAAGAATGCCTAATTGCGGTAGCTTTGGCCTTGGCACTAAAGAAACCAAGAAAAAAAAGAAGTAAATGGAGCAAAGACTGGCTCCTAAAGAGAATATCACTGTCTCATGTAAATTTAATGAAGGAACTTCACTTTGAACCTTCTGATTGGTCAAACTATTTACGAATGAGTGAGGATGCTTATGGAGAATTGCTGCACTTAGTGACACCGATTATAAAAAAACAAGATACCAACATGAGAGAAGCTATATCACCACACGAAAGGCTAAGTGCAACTCTAAGATTTTTGGCAACTGGGAGTTCTTACCAAAGTCTTAGATTTCCTACTGTAATATCAGCTCCAAGTCTAAGTGTGATCATACCTGAAACTTGTAAAGCCATAATTACAGTACTCAAGAATTATATAAAGGTAAGTAAGTGCTATGTCGAAAGTAAAGAAAAACGATTGATTTGAAATGTCAGATATTTATTGAATCATATAAATGTAGTAGGTGCATTATGTGTTTTTAAATGTGTTGGGAAACTGTGAAAAATAACTAGCCGTAGTATAATCTTGTGAGGGTCTTTCGGTTGGTGTGTAGTTGATTTCCGAAAAATGGCTCTGCGACTGCATTGACCCTGCCGTCGACAACTGGCCCTGTGTTGAATGTGTTGTTGAACATTGACCTCGCTGTGGCTGTGCTGACCACAATACTTGTTGCATTGGCTGAGTTATGATTGCGGAGCTTCTATTTAAGGATTTCATGTGGCCTTCAAATATAGCATCGTTTATAATTTTTTTTACGAAGGGTACCATTTCGGGTGCCATATTGGTTAGTTCCTCCGCAACATGCTTGCCAAATGAACTGTGCATCTCTTCTTTAGTGGCATCGTTCTTAGTCAGCCTATCAGCCACCAATTGTAGGACTTTTTTATTTGACACATTCTTGCAATTGCCTAACGGTCTTTTTTTTCCTGTACTTGGAGTTATCATATTAGAGGGTCGTGGAAATGTTTGGTCTCCTTGACTTCCTGTACTCGGGGATGGTGAAGTAGAATTTTGTGAGAATTCTATGTCACTTCTACTTTCCCTACTCGGGGCTGTCGCAATAGACTGTCTTATGGATTCTTGATCAGATAATTCTTGTGTGGAATTGTCCTCTGATTCAAGTACATCATTTTCAACAACAGATTGTGAATCCTCCTAGAAAGAAACAAACATTAAAATTAACATGTACAAATGTAATCTAATTCGAGCTAATGTAATTTGTCTTGCAGATGCCAGCAAATGAAGCCGAATGGAGAAAAATTGCCGAAGATTTTCAGACCAGATGGCAATTTCCAAATTGTCTAGGAGCTGTAGACGGAAAGCACGTTCGCATAATCCCACCAACAGAAAGTGGATCTTTATTTTGGAATTATAAGAAGTTTCACAGCATTGTACTAATGGCTATCGTGAATTCGAATTACGAATTTATTATGTGCGACGTCGGAACAAATGGAAGCATATCAGATGGCGGAGTAATAAACAATACTAACTTTTATAAAACCTTAATTAATGATGCTTTAAAATTACCTCCTGATGAGAGCCCAACGGATAGAAGCACAAAGCTGCCATTTGCTTTCGTTGGAGACGAAGCATTTGCATTAAGAACCAACTTCTTAAAACCCTTCAACAAAAAACAGTTGAATTATGAACGGATGGTTTTCAACTACCGATTGTCAAGGGCAAGACGTATTGTTGAGAACGCGTTTGGAATATTGGCCAACAGATTTAGAATCTTCCATACAGCTATAAATTTAAAAGACATGGAAAATATGGATATTGTTGTCTTGGCATGCTGCTATCTACACAATTTTTTAAGAAAAAAGTCGAGCACTTCTTACACTCCAACCGAATTGAAGGAATCGGACAGAGATCCAGTTATTGAGGTGCAAGGGCTAGTAAGTCTTCAAATGGGCACTACTCGAAAGAATGCTAGTAACTCAGCGAAAGTTTCTAGGAATAAATATGTGCAATATTTTGTAAATGAAGGACAGGTTGACTGGCAAGATGAAGTTGTTCGCACAAGGTATATGGTATAATGTGCAAAACTTGTTCCAACAGATGTAAATATACAAACCAATAAAAAATATACAATGATTAATGTATTAATTACTTACTGTATCTTCTGGATCCTCATCATCATCATCCATAGTGTTGATGCCCTGGCGAACATCTTGTTGGTCATTAAGGAACCCAAATAAGTTATAGTACCACAAAGACGGTTCGTATACTTCGCTACTTCCGGCTCCACTTTTAACCGACTCCTTAACTTTTTTGACTTCTTTATTATAAGCTGAACGCAGGCTATTAATTTTTTTTTTAACTGTTTTTACAGTCGCATTTTTATCATGTTCTTTGTATTTCTTCAACAAAACATTGTAACATGCCTCTCTTTTGTGGCTGTTATGGTACTGCGGGTCCTTTTTTTTCCACAAGCATGGGTATTTTTCATAAAGCTCAATAAACTCCGTTAGGAAGTCGTGTTTTGACATTGCGCGAGATATACGTCTAACCAGGCTCCTGCGAAGACTGAGACAAGAACGGACAGGTTTGTTTACACATCATTTTAACTGGTAACTGATACATAAACTTTTGGCAAACCCATCGAGCCACAGCTCCGTATCAGTTTCAGTTTTTCCGTCATTTTTTTGTGTTTAGACATAAGATAACTGACAACTGAACTGAAACTGAAACTGAACGGAGAACTGAACTGACCGTCTAAAAGTACCTTTAAATAGATATTATAAATAATATATTCTGCAAAAATTGCTTCTTGTTATTTAATAGATTAGAAATATATATTTCTGAAATTTTGTAGGTAGGTATTTAGTAAACAGATGACAACATAAATTAATATAAAACACTAAACTTATTAGCTTTTCATTAAAATGAGCAAAAGTTGCAGACGGTAGTTTCCAACTACGTTTCATGCAGTTTGAGGACGTGCCTGCATCAGAATCAGACCCGACGAAAGGGGGGGGGTTCCCCCGGGCCCGGCGGTTTTTGAGGAGGCCTGGGTTTCTCCCGAAGTTGAAAATTAGCATTTGCATTGGGTAAAATGAGAAAGGTATACTTTTAAATGATTAATAAAAATAGCGAGTCTCGTATTGTATATTCTCAAGGAATATTACCACTTTGAAATTTTGATGAAGGTGAATATTGAAATGTAAGGAATATCACCCCCTGCTGTTTAAAATTTCGATTGAGACAAATATTTAATTTTAGGGAATGTCACCCCCGCCGCTCTTCAAAATTTCGCTGAGAAAAATATTAAATTGTAGGGAATAATCCCCCCCCCCTTTCTTCGAAATTTTAGTAGAGGTAAACAATTTATTATTATGAGTGCCACCTCCCGTTCTTTCGAAATTTATGTTGAAGATTGGTGGGAGTCGTATCCCGATTTTCTCTCGACGGCCCTGATCAGAATATTAAAAAAATATAGGTTGCCGTTTAACAAAATCTTGGCGACAAATAAGAAAAAAACATGGATACCGAAAGGAGTAATAAACTCGATGAGATTTACGTACAAAATGGCAAGAAAGCGATCCAAAAAGACTGGAGGATTTTAACATATCGCAAGAAATTAAATATATTATCATGAACATCATGAACGATTTATAGTTTTCTCCATTTGTTTAGTGCACATAAAAAAGCCATTAAAAACCGGCTACCAAAATATCAAAGGCGGCGCTGACCAGGTACTACAGAGCCGTACTACAAATTTCTGCGTATTAGATTAAACAAAATAATACTATAAATTTAAAAGTTGTGTTATTGGTAAAAACTTTAAGACGTTTCTGGCAAATTAAAAAATCTTGCTCTGTTTTGCGTCAATATAGGAATATCGTATGCATTGGTGGACGCATTGCTTGTCCATCGCTCGCGACATTGATAATCAAACTCAAAGTACGGCTGTCTGTTCCCTGGAGCATATAAGCATTCTTTACAGTCGTACGAATATGGCAATATTTGCGCCATATTGATTGGCGGAAGTCCATATGCGCCGAAATGGTGCAGACTCTATTGACATTTGACGATATCTCTTTAGTGGTTCGTTGTTTTATTAATTTTTTCCATCGTTTTTATTTTGTCTTTTCGTTCAGAAGTGTACAAAATATGTAGGTATGTACCTACTCTACAATTATCACAGAATGTTTTGAGGTAAGTCAAGGTCGTCCGTTGAAAGTCAGTAGGTGGTATCCGAGGCGGAAGGGCAAGGAGCATCTGCACCGTTTCAACGGACAACTTTGACCTACCTCAAACTTTTGCAAGCAAAATATTCCACTATTCAAATTTACTTTAGAAACATTATAATAAAGAAATCAACTTTGTGATGTTACATATAATGTATTGTTATCGATTAAAAATTATAGTAGGTAGAAGTTACACTTGTCTGATTCGTTTTAAATATACAGGGTGTCCCAAAAACGAGTTCCCGGGCGAGAACCTATGCTTCCTGAGTTCATATTAGGCCCGTATATCCCAATTTACCTTAGTCCAAAGATGCATCCCTGAGGAAGAACATTCTCTTAATATGAGACAGAAATTTTTTTTCCAATAATTTCCGTTATATCTTCGAATTTTCATGGGACCTGTATCTCTATAAGTACTCTATCAACAACTAAATATCTTTTGTTTCTCAAACGCGACAGGATTCTTGTTTCACAAGCACCTATGGCCTACAGAAAAAAAATTATAATTCTTGATTTTTAGTTGATATTACACAAAGTATTAATTTGTTTACTGGTGGACGTCATGTGGAGCACTTGTTATTAATGTAATTTTTATAATAAACTGTACTGTTTTGTTATTACAACATTTTACTCTAGAATTGCAAATAAATTTTAAATACAAATGGAGGAAAAAACGATAATTCCAATGTATTTAGATTAATATTACAAACAATTTTAAGAGGACCTTTTTGCAGCCCTTTCAGTGCCCTGCAAAAATATTCGAGTATTCCGTAATTTTACAGGGCGATTAAAAAAATACAGCCAATCAAATATTATTTATTATGAAAAAGAATTGAGAAACAAAAGATATTTGGTTGTTGTCAAGTTTACATAGAGTAGGTACTTATAGAGATACAGCTCCCATCAAAATTAAAAAATTTGGGGATGCATTTTTGGACTAAGGTAAGTTGGGTTATAAGGGCCCAATATGATCTCAGGAATCACAGGTTCCCGTCCGGGAACTCAATTCTGGGACACCCTGTATAATATAATATTTTACGTGGGCGCCAAGTTGTATCCTTGAAACAGATAATAAAATAATCGCATATAGTGTCATATCCGTACGACTGTAAAGAATGCTTATATGCTTTCCTAGGTATGCCGATCTAGTTAGGGGTAATTCGCGCAACTAGGTATATCACAAGAGTCACAAATCCCAATTAATAGAGGCTTGTTTCCGTTTGTTTCTGATCTTAATCATGCCAGAACATACTTTACATAAGAATAATGATGTCTTATCGATTAAGTAATACACTATATTTATTATTTAATATAGTTTAGAAAAATAAAGCATGCCCCAGTCTTCCCTTATATTAGCTCGGTCGGCAACTTTGAGTTTTTTATGTGCCGTATAAATATGGACTGTAATGGCTCATCTGCAATAAACTATAGTACATTTTTTTAACTAATCCTTTTATTACAAAATGTAGAAAAATATGTATTTAAATTTTAATATATAGGGTTTTCAAATATTCCATGTACATGAAACTACCAAAGGTTTTTGTGATGAAAATAAGCTAACTTATGTAAATTAATCTCTATTCCAAATTGTCTTATTTAGTAGCTAGGGGGTATTAAACTGTTACTGAAAATCGGTAGTTATATCGAATAGTTCTTGTGAAGGAGTATCCAACTACAAGTTTCTGTATAAATGTAAGGTTTTCGCACTTTTGTTAATGCAATTACTTCAGTTATGTCACAAAGTGACATCTTTACGGAAATATTAGTGTACCAAATTTCAATAAAAGTATACAAAGCGTTTCAAGGTTATTTGAAAAATTTTGTTTTTATATAACTTATACAGGGTGAGGCAATAGTGCGTCGGACCTCGATAGCTAGAATTTTTTTTAAAAATTACAAGTAAACTAGACAAAAAAGTGTATAACTGGAAACTATTTTCGAACATACAGGGCGAGCCAAGACGAAATTACAGGACCTAGTGCCTTTTTTTAAATGGAATGCTATGTATATCGGTACATTTTTTGAAGCCTCTTTCTAGGCTCTATTCATTCCTGTATTGGCATTGAATATCTCCCAACCACTTGGATGTAATGAATTTTTTTGTAGAAATAATGCAATCTGCAGATGGATATTAAAAAAAATCACAGTCACAATTATGGGTTTTAAGAAAAACTTATTTGAATACCAGTTACGAGACATCTAATTAATGTTATTGAATCATTTTTATTTCCTAAAACTGTACAGGGTAGCCAAAAATTAGTTTTCAGTTAGGAACTTTTTAAATTGAATTTTCCCAATTTCTTCAAATGGAACGCCCTGTATATGTTTCAACGATGTGATGTAGAAATGAAGAACGAACATTTTTTTGTAAGTACTTCCCTATGGCTAATTGCAACCATTTTCGTTTTATAAATAAATAAGTGTCAAATTTAAGAATATACTTAAAAAAAGAGGTTCCCTCAAATAATTCATTAGAAAAATTTATAATAGGATAGATTTCTGGAAACTGGAAATGTCGAATATAAAAAAAGTGACAAAATAAAAAGTGTTGTGAACGAAGAAAATGAGTTTTCTGTGGTGCTGGCAACGGTTGAGAATCCCCATGTTAGCAGGAATAAGTAGACGGTCTGTGGGTCGAATCTTAAAAACAAATAAGTTGCATGCATATCATATTCAAATGCACTAGAAATTATCTGATGACGAGTTTCAAAAGCGCCTACAATTTTATAATTGGGCCAGAGGTAAAATGCAAGATGATGTCAACTTCTTCAATGGTGTTTTATTCAATGATGAGGCAACTTTTCATTAAAAATGGATTTGTTAATAGGCACAATATTCATTAGTGTGCTTCGGAAAATCCTTACTTATTTATGCAAGTTGATAACCAACACAGATGGTCTATAAACGTTTGGGGAGGAATTATTAGAGAACATATAATAGGGCCACATTTCTTTGATGTACGTTGACGAGCTATTTATCTTCATTTTTTTGAAAACTGTCTGCAACAACTATTGGTAAATCTCCCTGAAAGAATTCGAAATAGGATGTGGTTTCAGCAAGATGGTGCTCCACCGCATTATTTAAATGCAGTTAGACCCTCATCAAAAGATTGGAAGAAGTGGGCCCTTGAATGGCCTGCTAGATCCCCAGATCTTACAGAAATAGATTTCTTTTTATCGGGATACATGAAGGAAATTGTTTATAGAGACACATCGACAACAGTACAAAATATGAAAGAAAGAATAATAACTGCCTTTAGCTCTATGACACCGGCAGTTTTAGGAGCAGTGGGAACCTCATTTCAAAAGCGCATAGAGATGTGTGTCAATCAAAATGGGCAACATGTGGAACATTTGTTATAATTATTTCTACTGAGTTATTTGAAGAAACCTCTTTTTTAAGTTTATTTTTGAATTTTGTAATTATTGCCCAATAAAACGAAATTGGTTGCAATTAGCCATAGGGAAGTACTCGTTCGTTTTTCATTTCTACATCACATCGTTGAAAAATATACAGGGTGTTCCATTTGAAAAAATTGAGAAAATTCAATTTAAAAAGTTCTTAATTGAAAAATTAATTTTTGGCCACCCTGTACAGTTTTAGGAAATGGAAATGATTCAATAACATTAATTAGATGTCTCGTAACTGGTTTTCACATATGTTTTTCTTAAAACTCATAATTGCGACTGTGATTTTTTTAATATCCATCTGGTGATTGCTTTATTTCAACAAAAACATTCATTATATCCAAGTGGTTAGGAGATATTCAATGCTAATATAGGAATGAATAGAGCCTAGAAAGAGGATTCAAAAAATGTGCTGATATACATAGCATTCCATTTAAAAAAAAAGGCACTTGGTTCTGTAATTTCATCTTGGCTCGCCCTGTATGTTCGAAAATAATCTCCAGTTATAGACTTTGTTATCCAGTTTACTTGCAATTTTTTTAAAAATTTCTGGTATCGTGGAACTCGAGATATCGAGGTCCGACGCACTATTGACCCACCCTGTATAAGTTTATATAACTTTGATGCCGTCCAACGGCTAAACGAGGCAATTTAGAATAAACAGAAGTAAATTTAGGTAAATCAATGTATATTAACCGCAAAAATCTAGGGTAGCGCCATATACACGGAATATTGGGACACCCTGTATATGTTTAGGTTTTTGGTTTTTTTAATAAATATGCAAAACAAATCCTCACAAATTAAATAACTTACTACACAGAAAACTTTGCATGAGTATAAATATTAAATTGCGTCGTTATCCATCATGATAAACCGGTAGAGAACTGAGTCCATAGACCATGGACCATGCACCGTACGTTACACGCACGGATTAGCAACGAGCTCTTAATTTTGTTTTCATGTGTTCATATAACATTTTTTTGTGCTTCATGCACATAGTAAATAAATTGTAACATTTTCTCACTGTTTTTGTAATAATATTTACATGATGCTAATTGTAGCACGTACTTATTGAAATGCCAGTAAGTACCACAAGTGCTGCTTTACTTTAGGAGGTTACAATATGTATTATCTTTCCATCTTTACAATAATACGTTATAATTACGTATACTAAAAAGTCAATAACGAACGGAGAAAAATGCAATTTTCAACAAGATAGAAATGCTACTGGAAGGCTGGATTAAAGCATTTTCATTCTCTATAATAAATCGCCATTTTTCAGACGAAAAACTAAACCTTCCATTGAAAATGGAAAAGTGAAAAACTTCGTAAAAGTGTAGAATAGAAACCTTATTATACATATTAAATGCCTAACAGGAAAACTTAAAATTTTGCCACCTACCTTAGTAAAAGCAATACTATAATTTACTATCCATAGGAAAATTGTGTCCTTGATTAGGACAACGGTAGGAAAAATCGTCGGTTCAGGACAATAAAACGACTATTCTTTCACCAACGTTTCGTTTAACTAGGCGTAAACTTCCTCAGAGCTCACAAAAAGTGAAAGTGGCCTCTTCAACTGTCATTAATAAAACTATCACTAAACATGGGTACCTATGTATTTATTTATTTTTAATACCGTTCTCTTAATTAACTACTTTTTAAGGTATATCGTCTATATCCGTATATTTTCACTAAGACAACTTCAAACAGTAACCGCAAAATCCCCCTTTTTACTTCCCTCGCATACCGAAGGGAAGTATTGTATTCGAGAAAAAATCACCCTCCGAGATTTTTTCGGATTCTGACGTTTCAGAACACGTAGATTACGAAAATATAGGTTTTTCAATTCCGTCAGTCTGTCTGTCTGTCTGTCTGTCTGTCTATCTGTCTGTCTGTTGGTGCATTTACTAAAAAAACTACTTGACGGAGAGCAGTCAAATTTGGCAGGTAGTTGACGCTACTGTCAGCGCAGAACTGGTAGAAATTTCACTGGAAAATATACAGGGTGGACCGTCTAAACGGAATAAATAGTGAAAAAAATTTTTTTTCGCTCAAATTTAAAATTTCCACGTTTCATGACGCGCTAATCCTATTTCGGGAAAAAAAAATCGGTAAAGGTCTTTACACAGAACTTCCCTCGTTATTTGTGCATGGCGGTCACTCTAAAAAATTAATAATTACGAAATGACATTGAGAATAATAATCGGAATATAGTTATTGCTATTATTATAAAGAAAACTTGATAAGTTTTGGTCAAAAAAATATACAGATTGCTCATCCAACAGCAAAAGCTCAATACTAAATAACAGGTGCCACATATAGCAGGCTTGCGCAAATACCTTTAAAAATGTCCACCATGACGGAATTATTTCTTAGGATGACCACCCTGTACATTTTTCAATAAAAGTATAATAGGTGTATATGTCAGATATTATTGCCATCCGTCACATCAATCCAACATTCGCGTAATGGAGTGGAAGTATAGTGGTGATTAAAAAAATTCATTTTTATTTTAATTTTTCAAAAATGTTAAAAAAAAATTTTAAATTTTCTACTTCTGAAATAGGTTTAAAATGTCAAACGTAGAAATTTTAAATTTGAGCAAAAAGGAAAGTTTCCGTCTATTCTATAATAGTGGTAAAAGAAGTTTAAGATTTAAAAATTACATATTTTTTACTTCCCTCGCATACCGAAGGGAAGTATTGTATTCGAGAAAAAATCACCCTCCGAGATTTTTACGGATTCTGACGTTTCAGAATACGGAGATTACGAAAATATAGGTTTTTCAATTCCGTCAGTCTGTCTGTCTGTCTGTCTGTCGGTCTGTCTGTCTGTCTGTCTGTCTGTCTGTCTGTCTGTCTGTCTGTCTGTCTGTCTGTCTGTTGGTGCATTTACTAAAAAACTACTTGACGGAGAGCAGTCAATTTTGGTAGGTAGTTGACGCTACTGTCAGCGCAGAAATGGTAGAAATTTCACTGGAAAATATACAGGGTTGACCGTCTAAACGGAATAAATAGTGAAAAAAATTTTTTTTCGCTCAAATTTAAAATTTTCACGTTTCATGACGCGCTAGTCCTATTTCGGGAAAAAAAAATTTTGAAAATTTTTTTCACCATTTTTGAAAAAATTTTTACCAAGAAAAAAAAATTTTTTTTACTCAAATTTAAAATTTCCACGTTTCATGACACGCTAAACCTATTTCTGAAAAAAAAAAAATTTTGAAAATTTTTTTCACCATCATTTTTGAAAAAAATTTTAGCACTAAAAAAAATTTTTTCTTTGTTCAAATTTAAAATTTCCACGTTTCATGGCATTCTAAACCTATTTAAAAGAAAAAAATGTTTGAAAACTTTTTACCGTTTAAAAAAAAATTACCACTAAAATAGATGGAATTTTTTTTCTCAAAATTTTAAATTTCCACGTTTCATAGCGCTCTAAATCTATTTAAAAAAAAATTGAAAATTGAAAATTTTTTAAAAATTTCGAAAAAAAATTTACCACTAAAATAGATGGAATTTTTTTTCTTTGTTCAGATTTAAAATTTCCACGTTTCCATGGCATTCTAAAATTATTCAAACAAATTTAAAAATGTTTTTGAAAATTTTTTTAAAAAATGTGAAAACATGTTTAGGTAATCTATGTATCACTATTATAGAATAGACGAAATATTTTTTTTTTCAAATTTAAAATTTCCACGTTTCATGGCATTTAAACCTATTTCGGAAAAAAAAATTGGCCACGTCCTTTCACCATTTTGGAAAAAAATTTAACGCGAATGGAGCGAAAAATTTTTTTTGCTCAAATTTAAAATTTTTGCATTTCGTGACATTCTAAACCTATTCAAAAAAAAAGTTTTGAAAATTTTTCATATTTTTTAGCCACCACTATACTTCCACTCCATTACGTGAATGTGGAATTGAAAATGTGACAGATGGCAATAATATTTGGCATATGCATCTATTATATACTTTTATTGAATAATGGCATCCCAAGAAATAATTCAGTCATGGTGGACATTTGTAAAGGTATTTGCGCAAGCCTTCCATGTCTGGCACCTGTTATTTAGTATATAACTTTTGCTGTTGGATGAGCACTCTGTATATTTTTTTGACCAAAAGTTATCAGGTTTTTTTGTAATAATAGCAATAACTATATTCCGATCTGTATTCTCAATGTCATTTCGTAATTAATAATTCTTTAGAGTGACCGCCAAGCACAAATAACGAGGGAAGTTCTGTGTAAATAACTTTACCGATTTTTTTAAATAGGTTTAGAATGTCATGAAACGTGAAACTTTTAAATTTGAGTAAAAAAAGTTTCCATCTATTCTAGTGTTAATTTTTTTTCCAAACTGGTAACAAAATGTTGCAAAAATTTTTTTTCCGAAATTGGTTTGGAATGTCATGAAACGTGGAAAATTTAAATTTGAGCAAACCAAATTTTTCGTCTATTCTATAGTAGTGATAAATAGATTAAAAATGTTTTCAAATTTTTTTAAAAATTTTTCAAAAACATTTTTAAATTTGTTTGAATACTTTTAGAATGCCATGGAAACGTGGATAGTTTAAATCTGAACAAAGAAAAAAAATTCTATCTTAGTGGTAAAATTTTTTAAAAATAGTAAACAAAATTTCTAATTTTCTCTTAAATAGATTTAGAACGCTATAAAACGTGGAAATATTAAATTTGAAGAAATAAAAAAAAATCCATCTATTTTAGTGGTAAAAAAAATTTCAAAAATGTTGGTAAAAATAAATTTCAAAAAATTTTCAAAAATTGTTTTTTCTGAATCAGGCTTAAAATGCCATGAAACGTGGAAATTTTAAATTTGAAGAAAAAAAAATTATCATTTTAGTAGAAAAAAATTTTTCAGATGTAAAAAAAAATATATATTTTTTTTAATAGTTTTAGAATGCCATGAAACGTAGAAATTTTAAATATGAGCAAAAAAAAATTTTTTCATGTTAAAAAATTTTTCAAAAATGGTGAAAAAAATTTTCAGAATTTTTTTTTTCAGAAGTAGGTTTAGCGTGTCATGAAACGTGGAAATTTTAAATTTGAACAAAAAAAAAATTTTTTATCTTGGTAAAAATTTTTTCAAAAATGTTGGTGAAAAAAATTTTCAAAAATTTTTTTTCCCGAAATAGGATTAGCGCGTCATGAAACGTGGAAATTTTAAATTTGAGCGAAAAAAAATTTTTTTCACTATTTATTCCGTTTAGACGGTCCACCCTGTATATTTTCCAGTGAAATTTCTACCAGTTCTGCGCTGACAGCAGCGTCAACTACCTGCCAAATTTGACTGCTCTCCGTCAAGTAGTTTTTTAGTAAATACACCAACAGACAGACAGACAGACTGACGGAATTGAAAAACCTATATTTTCGTAATCTACGTGTTCTGAAACGTCAGAATCCGAAAAAATCTCGGAGGGTGATTTTTTCTCGAATACAATACTTCCCTTCGGTATGCGAGGGAAGTAAAAATTTTGAAAATTTTTTTCACCAACATTTTTGAAAAAATTTTTACCAAGATAAAAAAAAAATTTTTTTGTACAAATTTAAAATTTCCACGTTTCATGACACGCTAAACCTATTTCTGAAAAAAAAAAAAATTTTGAAAATTTTTTTCAAACATTTTTGAAAAATTTTTTACCAAGATCAAAAAGTTTTTTTTTGCTTAAATTTAAAATTTCTACGTTTCATGGCATTCTAAAACTATTAAAAAAAAAATTATTTTTTTTACCATTTTTGAAAAAAATTTTTCTACTAAAATGATAATTTTTTTTTTCTTCAAATTTAAAGTTTCCACGTTTCATGGCATTCTAAGCCTGATTCAGAAAAAAAAAATTTAAAATATTTTGAAATTTTTTTTTACCAACATTTTTGAAATTTTTTTTACCACTAAAATAGATGGATTTTTTTTTATTTCTTCAAATTTAAAATTTCCACGTTTCGTAGCGTTCTAAATCTATTTAAAAGAAAAATTAGAAATTTTGTTTACTATTTTTAAAAAATTTTACCACTAAGATAGAATTTTTTTTCTTTGTTCAGATTTAAACTATCCACGTTTCCATGGCATTCTAAAACTATTCAAACAAATTTAAAAATGTTTTTGAAAAATTAAAAAAAAAATTTGAAAACATTTTTAATCTATTTATCACTACTATAGAATAGACGAAAAATTTGGTTTGCACAAATTTAAAATTTCCACGTTTCATGACATTCCAAACCAATTTCGGAAAAAAAATTTTTGCAACATTTTGTTACCAGTTTGGAAAAAAAATTAACACTAGATAGAAACTTTACTTTTGCTCAAATTTAAAATTTCTACGCTTGACATTTTAAACCTATTTCAGAAGAAAAAATTTTAAATTTTTTTTAACATGTTTGAAAAATTAAAATAAAAATGAAATTTTTTAACCACCACTATACTTCCACTCCATTACGCGAATGTTGGATTGATGTGACGGATGGCAATAATATCTGACATATACCCCTATTATACTTTTATTGAAAAATGTACAGGGTGGTCATCTCAAGAAATAATTGTCATGGTGGACATTTGTAAAGGTATTTGCGCAAGCCTGCCATATGTGGCACCTGTTATTTAGTATTGAGCTTTTGCTGTTGGATGAGCAATCTGTATATTTTTTTTGACCAAAATTTATCAAGTTTTCTTTGTAATAATAGCAATAACTATATTCCGATTATTATTCTCAATGTCATTTCGTAATTATTAATTTTTTAGAGTGACCGCCATGCACAAATAACGAGGGAAGTTCTGTGTAAAGACCTTTACCGATTTTTTCAATAGCGTATTGCTTTTGAAAAATCGTAAGAAAGTTTAGCAGGTCTCAAATTAATCATCATTAAAAACCAAAACAGACATTGTTCTTGGTTTTTTAAATGTTCGGTAATTCCCTTATTCATGAATTGAAATGACTCCAAATCCTAAATTTAAAAAAAAATATCAGTAAATCCAAAAACAATTCTATTTATATTATTTGTATTAAATCAATTGGGTTGGGTTGAAAGTATTTTGTCAAACAGTATGGTGTCACTAACCAATATCACGCACAATACAATTGATTCTATTAACTCAGCTTCTGTAGAGATTGATATGGGCATTCCACAAGGGTCAGTATTAGGTCCCGTATTATTCTTATTATATATTAATGATCTGGATGGTTTGAGTACTTTAGCAGATTTTACTTTTTACGCAGATGACACATCTATTACACTATCAGGTAAAGACGTTGATATTTTAGAGACGAAATGTGATGTATTGGCATTAATTTTTCATAATAGATCAAATTAATGGGATTATCCAAATATTCAACTTGATAATACGCCAATATCAACAAATCTAATGCAAAATTCTTGGGTATAAATATTGTCAGTTGCTTAAACTGGAAAAGCCATTGTGAATGTCTGATAGCCAAATTACATTCAGTAGTTTATCAGTTCAAAAATGTAACAAATGTTTCAAACAGGGCTCAACTAAGGAATTTATATTTTGCTGAGGTTGATTCTCGGTTAAGATATGGTGTTTGTTTCTGGGGGGTTTCCACCCTATCAACTAATGTATTTTTAGCATAAAAGCGTGTGATAAAATGTATGGTAGGCTTGTCAACAAGAAAGACCTATAAAAATACATTTTTGGAATATAATATATTGACACTTCCGTCTATTTTCATTTTTGAATTTAGTCCAGTCAATGAACTGGTTGTAGAGGACATGGTCGGGAACAGAATTTTTGACTTCAGGGCTGTGTTTGGAATGCTTAGGAGGTAAACATACTAAAAGTCCCCGAATCTACGAGGTGAGCGGAGTGCAGGGGGGGCCATTGAAGGTCACTTTTTTTGGGTTTTCGCTAATATCTCGAAAACAGTGCATTATAGCTAAAATATTAATCTATTCAAAATTAAAGCTGACAAAATTTCCTACAAGATTGTTGTTATTCATTATTCTTCTATTCCTAATGGCTTTCGAGATATCCGCTGGCGAAAATCACCAATTTTCGAAATACGCATTTTTGCCTCACGCTTCTTGACAAACTTTGCCTTCTAGCGCCTCAGCCTTTAGTTTCACGGTAATATCTTCATAGTAGAGCATTAGTTGTAGAGCATTCAATTTTTTTTAAAGTGAGTTGGTATTAACACTCTTCTATTAGCTTGACCTGTAACATTTTAAGCAAATTTTACAACTCACTTTTCACACACTTCCAGATGAAGGATTGACTTGAAATTTGGGACGTGTATATGGTTCACGTAACAATACAATTTGGCAACTTTTATAAAAAATCCAAGATGGCGTTTCGAAGATGGCGGGTAGTCTATTGTCATTTAATATCCGATTGTACTGAAAATTGGTATCCGGGGTTTCTAGAGATCGCAGATTACACACACCTGATCAAAACTCAAAATTTCAAAATGGCGGCGTCAATATGGCGGATGAGTTTTGTCATTTATTATCTGATTCGATTAAACATCGATATCTGAGCATTATCGAGGTTGCAGAGGACAACTGTATATTCTGAATTTAATAATTCAAAATGGCGGAGTCAAGATGGCGGTTAAGTATTGTAATTTATAGTTTGATTCGCATGAAAATCGATATCTGCGGATTTTCAAGGTCGTAGATTATAAATATTTACTCAAAATTTAAAAATTCAAAATGGCGGCATTAAAGTGACGAATAGGTTTTGTCATTTATAGAGAAGGAATTATATCGAATAGATACACTATTCCAATTGGAACAGAACTAAAAAGAAGAATAAATAAATAATTTAAAAAAAATCAAAAACACGTTTTTAAACAGAAACTGTTAAAAAATGCACC
Organism: Stenurella melanura; assembly: GCA_963583905.1. Lineage (NCBI taxonomy): Eukaryota > Metazoa > Arthropoda > Insecta > Coleoptera > Cerambycidae > Stenurella > Stenurella melanura. Next base: position 45,811,600 of record OY757316.1, read on the forward strand.
AAACAGAAGAAACTAATGCCAATAATAATAATAATTATGTTAATAAACGTAAAGGCGTGGGGAACTCAAAGCATCTGGATGAACAGAGAATTTTAGCCAACAGGCGTCCTACGCATTTGCATTTATTAACATAGTTATTTTTATTATTAACATTATTTTCTTCCTTTTATGGCATTTTTTAACAGTTTCAAGGGTTTTATATACGTGTTTTTGAAATTATTAATTAATTTTTTTCCTTCTTCAATTCTTTCCTGCCACATGTATGTTTTCTTTTTAAGCGGTGCTCGGGGAATCTACAAAATATCACAATTAACCAGTATGTTGCTGGTAAATAACTTCTACGTCTGTGACTTTTACGTCAAAGGATCAGTTAAATGTTGCTTTTTTTAAATAAACAACACAAATAAGTATAAAAACTTGAAATTAAATATTTCGCCGACGTTTCGGAAATCTATTCTGTTTCCTTTTTCAAGGCCTTTTTTTGAAAAATCTTTTTTGCTGTGTATGATAAATACGCAGCTCTAAGAATGTTTGTTATATTCAATATCCGTAGATACTTACTATTTGCATAGAACTGTTGATATAATTAACATTTTTTTTAGTTTTTATACAAGGTTAAGTTTGTCAAGTTCTTCTTTTAACATTGGCCAAGTTGTACAGACATCCACGGAACAATTCGACAATTTAATGCTCTACAACTAATGTTCTACTGTGAGGACATTGATGTAAAACTAAAGGCTGAGGCGCTAGTAAGCAAAGCTGGTCGAGAAGCGTGAGGCAAAAAAAACGTTTTTCGAAGTCTTGTGATTCTCGCCAGCTGATATCTCGAAAGCTATTGGGAATAGACTAATATTGAATATTGTAGGAAATTTTGTCACCTTTAATTTTGAATAGAATAACCTTTTCACGACGATGCACTGTTTGCGAGATATAAATGACAGAACCTATTCGTTATCCTGAAGCCGCCATTTTGAATTTTTAAATTTCGACTAAATATTTATAATCTACGACCTTGAAAATCCGCAGATATCGATTTTCATGCGAATCAAACTATAAATTACAATACTTAACCGCCATCTTGACTCCGCCATTTTGAATTATTAAATTCAGAATATACAGTTGTCCTCTGCAACCTCGATAATGCTCAGATATCGATGTTTAATCGAATCAGATAATAAATGACAAAACTCATCCGCCATATTGACGCCGCCATTTTGAAATTTTGAGTTTTGATCAGGTGTGTGTAATCTGCGATCTCTAGAAATCCCGGATACCAATTTTCAGTACAATCGGATATTAAATGACAATAGACTACCCGCCATCTTCGAAACGCCATCTTGGATTTTTTATGAAAGTTGCCAAATTGTATTGTTACGTGAACCATATACACGTCCCAAATTTCAAGTCAATCCTTCATCTGGAAGTGTGTGAAAAGTGAGTTGTAAAATTTGCTTAAAATGTTACAGGTCAAGCTAATAGAAGAGTGTTAATACCAACGCACTTTAAAAAATATTAAATGCTCTACAACTAATGCTCTACTGTGAAGATATTATCGTGAAACTAAAGGCTGAGGCGCTAGAAGGCAAAGTTTGTCAAGAAGCGTGAGGCATAAATGCATATTTTGAAAATTGTTAATTTTCGCCAGCGCATATCTCGAAAGCCATTGGGAATAGAAGAATAATGAATAATAACAATATTGTAGGAAATTTTGTCAGCTTTAATTTTGAATAGATTAATATTTTAGCTAGGATGCACTGTTTTCGAGATATCAGCGAAAAGCCAAAAAAAGTGACCTTCAATGGCCCCCCCTGCACCCCGCTCACCTCGTAGATTCGGGGACTTTTAGTATGTTTACCTCCTAACTACTCCAAACACAGCCCCGAAGTCAAAAATTCTGTTCCCGACCATGTCCTCTACACCCCACTTTTGAGAGTTCATTGACTGGACTAATTATGTTTGTTTGTCTTCAAGAACGAAGATAAATTTGTTTGTAACAATCAACTACATAATGTAAGTACTAGGCGAAAACATGATCATGTGCCCTTCATAAATTAAACGTCTCTGTAAATTCACCTAGTTGTCTAGGACCTAAAAAGTCTTTAACCATCTCCCTGTGGAAATAAAGCATTGCAATAAATTGTCACTATTTAGAAAGAAACTTAAAGTGTTTTTAATCAGCAAAACCTTCTACAAACTGGAAGGTTATTCTTTGTTTTTATTATCTCGATATTAAGTCTGACTATTCCTATACTGTATTGTATCATATTCCATATTGTCATAAAAGGAAAATAAAGTTTATTATATTATTATTATTATATTAAAAAAGCGAAATTATGTACTTTTTATCAAGAAGAGTTAAAAATTCACCCACAGGTCCTCCAGGGGTGAAATATTTTTTCCATAATTGTCATTACTTGAAACATTTCAAAATTTTTAAAAATATTTTTAATTATTTGACATTTTGGGAATGATTTCACCCCCTCGAGGATCTATGGGTGAATTTTTAACCCTTCTTGATAAAAAATACATTATTTCGCTTTTTTAATATTGATTTAATAGAAATAATATAAATAGAATTGTTTTTGTGTAACCAGCGAAAAACTTAACTGTGAAACTTATAAAGGTACGAATTCAATCTTTTAGAAAACTATGTTTTTTGGTGTGTGCCTGTATAATGTAGCCTTGATTGGGCCTTCGACTTACACCAGTTTTGGAATCCCTGAAGCCTCTGGCATCGAAAAGCATTTTCCAGCATCTCACACTGCATCTAATTACTTACAAAGATCAGGGCTCGATTTTATTCATGCTTTTCATACAATCGAAAATACCATAAAAAATATAAACAAATTATATGATAAGTTTCCAAGAATTGTATGTAAAGTTAATGACAGCGACAGGCTTAACTTCGGAATTCCTTGTAACAGGGCGGACTTCTTTCCATTCACTTCTAAATTGTATCAATAATATGATAAAGTTCCAGGTTTTTATCGTAAAAATTGTAGAAATGGTCGAGCTTTTACCGATTTCATCGGAAATGTATTTATGTTCAGACTTCATATTGTTACACATTACCACCCCCTAAGGCCTGGCGAGTGATACGCCCATGACTACTAATAGCTGAAACTAAGTACCAATGGTTAGGCAAACAGTAATACCCATCATCTCTTCTGGAAGTTTGTAGAAAGAGATCGAGTTTTCTGGAATGTGGTGGAAGAAGATTCTCGATTGTGTTCTAGATAACTCTGGAGGCAATTTTGGAGTATATAAGGCAAGATTTCCGGTGCAGGAAAAAAAAGGAAAGTTTTATAAAAGTGAAGAAGTTGAACAGTGAAAAAGTGAGGTTAAATATCAAGTAAACATTGTAAAAGTTAATTAGAAGTATTGTGTAATCGGTAAATTATTTAATAAAGTGTGAGTATTTATCCCTTGTTAAAATTATTTAGAACCCACGGATTCATACAGGGTGTTTCCTAAAGGGTGGAAATACGTAACAATATATATACTATTTTTACATACATTCATTTTTATATTTGAAAATATAATAATCCAATAGTCACTCACATGTTTCTTCTTCCATTTAAACTTTGTTGAGCTCAAATTTATTAATTAGTTCAAAAGTTATAACAAATATAGTGTAGCGCGTCCGAGATAGCTCACGCCTTGCGCGCCGTACTTACGTGTCGCTGCGTTCCATTTTCGTGCGTTAAACATAAAGATCTGGAGCCTACAATTTTGATCGGAGAAAAAAACTTCATATACGTTTGTGTTGTGAAATTTCCCGCACTTTCGACTGGCGTAAGCAGTTTTTTTGGTTAAAATTAAATTTTAAAAGTCATTCGCGAAGAATCGAAATATACCAACTTTGTTCAATTAATTTTACAACAGCACTTTTTAGGAAGAAGACTTTTTTCGTATATTATTGATACAATTTAGAAGAGACTGGAGAAAAGTCCGCCCTGTTACAGAGGATTCCGAAACCGATTCCTTATTTACTGCACTAATATAATTAACAGTCAATGACCAGCCAAAAAATTTGGAATAGAAATATTTTAATTAATTATTAAACAAGTTACGCAAAGTTTAAAAAACATAAATCACCAAACACATATAAACAATTTTTTAGATCCACGAAATTTTAAAGAAATTCAAACTGCACCAGAACGATTTGAATCGGAATCTTATACAACATCTCAATTGATGATCTTTAATTAAGAATGAGCTTATCAGTTTTGCACAAAATTTTAATAATTTGAAACTTTTAAAAGATCAATCATATTTATCTTCAGTTCAAAATCAAGATGGCAAACATGTACATAGTGATGATGAAGATTCAAGTCCTGTTAGCAGCGATAACGAAAATGAAAATAGTGCTGATTTCAAACAAATAATCATTTAAATGATTCTTGTTCGGGCTGTTTTGTCTGTGTCTAGTAATTTTAGAAAAATATGATCTTCACTGTGCGGCATGCTCCTATTCGTATATTTTAACCCTCTCTTCCACACAAATGTCTTGCGAGTTTTTGTCAAGCTCAAAATTATATTAAATAAATTAAGATCGTTATTGGGTCAGGAAAGGCTAGAAGCATTTCTAATAAATGAGCGGTGAATGGGATTTATTAGAAAATTTGGATTATGAATAAATAATGAATGCCCTCTGGCTAAAAACTAGAGAAATTTTCTGCACTACTTTCAGTTTGAGAATAACGAAATGTTAAGTTTATGTTGATGAAAATGTCCAACATTTTTTAAAAGAGATAAATTTATGTTACCTTTCGTGCGTATAATGGTTTGTTTGTTCATGTTTCCCGTTTCTTATTTCATATGTTTTATAAAAAGTAATTTTTTGTGTACCTATGTGTAACTGAACTTTATTTTAAAACAAAACTTGTACTGTTATTTAGAGAAAAAACAAAAATTATTTTCGTGCTACCAAGTCTTAGATTTATACAATTTTTTCCTACAGTTTAAACTTAATTTTCCAAAATTGTACCTGTGGAGCTGGGGGGTACACTGTAACAAAAGTCAAATTAAGGGAGCCAAGTCTGGCCCTGTCGCAATAGAATCACCGTATTCCGATCTTGTTAACATTTTAAGGGTCGAGACTTTAGTACAATAACGTAAAATACTGGACATAGAAACATCTGTTTTATGTTGCAAACTGATTTATTTTAGAGCCCAGGAAACATGCTTTGTTAACTTTAGTCTTTACTAGGTAATCGACGTTAGCCACTTGGAAGCAATAAATAACCATCTACATTATTTTATGTCCAATTCGCTTTGCTCACTTGAAGTTAAGGACACTTGTTGAAATACCCACCGGGGGGTCTAGTTAAATGTTCAAGACTAGGGCAGTTGAGGAGGATTCCAGAAAACATAATATGTAATAGACCATAAGATAGATAGACCAAATAAGGTAGATTTTTTCCCCCATACAAAAGCAAGGTAAGGAACAAATGGGGTTTTTTCCATCTGCTTTAGTGGTAATAAAATTTTAAGAGGCCAATGATAAATACCATGGCCCATCAGGTAATTTCAAATAGGGGTACGGTTTAAAGTAGAGAAGATTTTAATTGGTCGAGGGTTTAAAGTTTACTGCCTACTTTTGAAACGTCTTATTTCGATTGAGATAAGATCGACACTCTTGGCTTAACGTCTGATCGGTCGTCATCTACCTACAGGATATAGTAAATTCTCGTTTTGCGAACCTTTTCAATTTTAAACTTTAAGTACATTTGTTCAGTATTTTGCCGGTTATAATAAGTAGAAAATTAATGTGTTGTAATTGAACTAAGAGTATTCGGCCGCGATTCAGCTAAAGATTTGAACTTGCCGCGGACCATTTCATTTCTTGATACAGTGTAATTACTGTTTGTTAATTTATATAATCGTTAAATGTTTGTGATTGTCATTTTCATTTGTTTTCATTTTATTCTGTAAATACAGTGGTTTAAGTGTTTTGAGAAATCACGTGTTTTGTTTGCTTGTTATGTAATTGAGTTCATTCCATATTCAGTAAACTTTGCTTGTGAAGTAACCTGGTTGAGGGACACCAAAAAGGATATAATCACCTAGAAGCATAGTTTTGATTTCGATGGATATACTATGATATCGACGGAGTCTGCAAAGTAATTGGGACACTCCGTACTCTACCAATGGTAATGTCTGATTAAATCATGTAATTAGGGGAATAAAACCCCAGTTATTACAACACCTCCAGACTTTCCACATCTCTGGTCTGGGACCCCCATACATATTTTTCCCGGTGGGCCTTGCGCCCACAATCCAACACTGGATATAATATGTGTATTGTTCTTTATACAAAGATAGGAAATACACAGAAGCAGATTCGACAACAAATTTATTATCAACAGAAACAGGTTGTGTCACATCGCGTCATGGGAAATTCTTGAAGAAATAGTAGCAATCATTATTATTAAATAGTGTGTGCTGGTAAAGGATAAAAGTAATTTGATAGGTACTTCGTATACGATTACTTAAAAAAATCCCGATTCACGTATATCGACAAAACATAATTATTCTTTTATTTAATTTTATCATTTTGGTGGAGGTGGTGTTGTCAAGTTATAATGTAGCTATGAGCGTTGAGTAAAATCTCGTTTAAAAGCCATTTTGATTTCCTATCAAATATTAACGCAAGAACATCTGACCTCAAAACGTTAGAAAAGAAGAAAGCAAAATAAATCAAAATAAAACAGCCTTAAGTTTATGTATACAACAGGTTTAATTTACCCATCAAAAACTTACTTTAAAAAAAATATATTAAACGTTTCTAAGTTGGTCATTAATACGATGGCAGTACATAAGAGGATTGCAACATATTGACGATTTATTAATTTTTGCCAAATTAGGCAATGAATCAGTGACTGTATAATGAGTTTGACAAAATTCGTCGTAGAAAAAAATTTAAATTCTCTTAATTTATTCATTTGAACAAATATATTTCTAGTAAATATACTTAACTATTTAACTATGACTAAGAAATAAGACCTTCAGATGATTTTGTCATACCTTAAATGAATAGTTGTAGTTACCATCGCAATAGCCAATAATATGTTTGAAAAGAGCACTGAATTAACCCTGGTATGAATTTCTTTAAACATCACAAATAATAAAATTAAACTTATTTTTATGTAATACTGCCCAGTCGTCAGAGATTTTAATGCGTCACTAAATGTTATTTATATGGCTGAATTTTTCAGGATAAGTACTTTTTTTATATAGAATACGACAAAAAAAAATTTACAGCTGTAAGGTGCCGGCGACGCCAAAAAAATTGAAAATATTGGCCGAAATTCGGTCTTTGGCCAATCACTCGAAAAATAAAAAAAATATCCAAAAACTAATAGCACTAGGCGATAGAGGGGGAAATTTCACATCAAAACCGTATATGAAGTATTTTTGTACGATCAGAAATGTAGGTTCCAGATTAGTTTTGTTTAACGCACAAGAATGGAACATGGCGACACATAAGTACGGCACACGAAGAGTGCGCGATCTCGGACGCGCTACACTAAATTTGTTGTAACTTTTGAACTAATTAATGAAATTGAGCTTAACAAAGCTTAAATGAAAGAACAAACATGTGACTATTGGATTATTATATGTTCAAATATAAAAATGAACGTATGTAGAAATAGTGCATACATGAAATCCAAACATAAAGAGATTTCCGAAGAAATTGGTAAAAGCTCTACCATTTCTACAATTTTTAAGATACAGGGTGTAATTAGTTTCATGTCATTAAAAAAAACTGGTGGTAGGGAACGACAAGACAAACAAAACATGGGGTCTAAAGCTCATAGTTTTGGAGAAAAAAAATAAACAAAAATTTCCAAAATATTTAACAACCTAGTTTGAGAACTGCTGGCATATTGGGGTAGGTTTTATTGCCTCGCGTCTTGTCGCACGAGATACTCTGACATTCCTGCAAAAGTATGCCGACAAAGCAGTTAAAAGCGACCGACAGAGGACATCGTCATGTTTTTTGTTTCTTCGCAGCCAATTATCCTATTAGGCGTGCTATCTCTCCCTTGTAATATTCTCAAGTATAAATTTCAGTTTTGTCCTTACTTGGTAAAGAACGTACGCATGACGCGACGTACCCGTTCCTTGGTTTTGTCTGTTGCTTTTCTTTTTGAATTTTGTGCCACTTATGTTAAGATTTATTTTATTGACTTATCGTTCAAGTCGTTAGTACTTGGTTACGTAAGACACTACTTCTCGTTCGTGCTTTTTGTGTTACTTTTTGGATTTTGGATCAAGCTTTTCTTTTTGTTTTCTTTATTGATAACGTTAATTCACAGTTCAGTGTGGTGTTTTAAAACACAGATTTTGGACACTATGGGAGGTTACACTTATCCAGAGCTCGCGGATATGGACTTGGTACATGGAGAAAGTGGTGGGAATGCACCTGGTGCGGAAGAGCTTTAGAACAATTGCGACGACGTATTTTAATGTGCATAGAAACCATAAAAAATTATCCTAATTTACTAAATGTGTTGAACGGAGTAAGTATGTTAGTTCGACGTACCGAAATGTGTATACGTGGAGATGGAGGTCATTTCGAACAATTTTTATAAAAAATTCAAAAGAATTGTTCAGTTATTGGGTGTTACCTATTGGGCATTAAAGGTATGATTATTATTATTAGTATTCGTTGTCTTGTTTTTATCTGTTTATTAATGTTTACATAGAGACCAAAGACTTGATTTTTAGTTTTCGATACCTGATTGGGAAAACTTATGCGCTCAATTCGTTAAAAAAATCAGATTTTTTCCTAACTTAAAATACACAACTATTTTCTGTTATCGTATCTCGGACGTCTAACTGTTCGTTTTCCAATTTCATAAAACATTACTAATTTTTTAAGCTTTTAAAGCACTGTTACAAATGTTAATAAACCACTTTTAAATTTTATAAATTCTTATAAACGACCATAAAAGCTACAATAGGTTTGTTCCAAATTAAAGAACATTGGTAAAAAATCCTATTTAGACCCCTGCGGGCATGCTATGCTTGCGTTTTGCCGAAAGAGAAGGAATTATTTACATTTTCATAATTAGTGGTATAAAAAGTTCGATACAAACAATCCCATCAAAGTGCCGCACTTCTACCGACGGGAACACAAGTCGGATATTACAGTTTTTTATTATTTCTAATATTCGGAAGTATAACATCCATTGAGCCTGAAAAACAGTGGTTCTCAAATCTTTCCTACCATAACATTAAAAATGTAAACCCAGGTCAGTTTTTTTCAAAGTGCCCCTAGAGAAAAAGGTCATTTATGTTTTCTGTTTGTCTAGTCGGTCCATATTACCAGTTTTTTTTAATGACATGAAACTAATTACACCCTGTATAAACCTGGAACTTTCACATATTGCTCTTGAAGTAATGTATAAAAAGATCCGATGTATAGGCGTGCTAAATGATTTTTTTAATAAAAGTTATTAACGTTTATGTTACCCCTAGTTTCACGAATTTTGGAGCAAAGAAAATGTTTTCTTTTATTTTCGTAAAATAAAGAGGGTTAAGTTAATTTTTAAGGTAAGTCCCCCCCACCCCAAAGCGTCTTAAAGTACACATACCAAGCTTTAAAAATCGCACCTACAGAAATCTAGTAACGCGATTTAAAAGAGAGTAATAGGTGGTTAAAGTTAGTTATACATATGAAATTTCACCTTTTTCTCAAAATTTTGAAATTTTGGTAGTGTACATCTTCAAATACATATTTTTGAGATTTTTCTCACTCATCGGATCTTTTTATGCATTACTTCAAGAATAATATGTGAAAGTTTCAGGTTTTGAAAACTTCTTCTTGAAAACTGTAGAAATGGAAGAGCTTTTAGCAATTCTTTGTAGGATTTTGCAAACTTTAATTTCATTTCACCATTTTAGCGCCTCCACTAAACATATTTCTTAAGCAAATTTAAATTATAGGTATCTTAATCTCTATAATATTAAAATTGACTGTTATTAGGAGGTATGTTTCTTTTTAAATTTCTATTATTAGTATGTTTATATTTAAAAACAATAAATAAGTAGAAATTGAAAACAATCACTAATTTCGATTTCTTCAAAATGCATTTAACAAGTTTTATATTTACACACGAACATACTGTTTATATAACCTTACTTTGTATATGTCAACATTGTAACCTCCAGCTATTTTCTTAACAGGCAAAAAAGCGTGTGTTAACATAGGCGTGACTTTTTTATGTTAAGGTTTGGGTTAACCGAAACATGAATAAACAGTTTGACGTTAATATGACCGACAGCTAATACTCGACCAACGGCTAAAGTACATAACCGCGCACTGATAAACTGGCCCTCAGACTTTTGGTAGAATTGCACTTTCATTATAGATACTATCTAAACTCTCTTTGGAAAAAAATGTAGCTTTATAGACATGATTTCACGAAAACTGTCGCTGCCTCCCGGGCTATTACTCGGAGGTTCTTGGGGGCGCTGATCACGAATTTGAAGTCCAATTTGAGAAATTCAAAATGGCGGACCGTAAATCGGGGCATTTTCTAGAAAAAATGAGAATAACGGATATCTTGTTTTCGAGGCCGCCAATTACGAATTCCAGGGGTAATTTGGTAAATTAACTCGGGGGTTTTCGTTATCGCTGATAACACGATTCTGATGTCCATTTGGGGAAAATTCAAAATGGCGGACCGGAAGTAATATATTCTTCAGGAAAAACTCGATTTTTTCATACCTTCAGCCCAAAAAAGAAAAAATACGAGGTTCTCCGGAGGATCTAGCTCTACTTCCGGTCCGCCCTGTTGAATTTTCTCTAATTGGACATCGGATGCGCTATCAGCGACCACGAAAACCCCGGAGTTCCCATTTTCAGCCCAATAACGAAAAAAATACGAATTTTTCCTGAGAAATTGACGCTACTTCCGGTCTGCCATTTTGAATTTACCAAGTTGGACCTCGAATCCGTAATCAGCGATCTCAAAAACCCCTGAGTACAGATTTTCATGGCCAAGATATCCATTCTCATTTTTTTTTAAATGGCCCAATTTCCGGTCCACCATTTTGAATTTCCCAAATTGGATTCGTGATCAGTGACCTCAAATACTCCAAATTTTCGTCCAATTTTAAGGCATATTCTGTACGATAACAAATTTTTCAATTAATTTAATTAAATTGGCCATTAAAATGGGTCAATTATTGGACAAAAATCGATAATGTTTTTTCTAAATGTCTTTCTGAACTCTTTGCAACAAAAATGAAGTCACTTAACCCTGTTCTTTCAATTTTAAAGATTTTCAGATTTTTCATGCTAAAATGACGCGACTAATACTTATTAGTTTATTAAAAAGGATTGCTTTAAAATATGTACAGAAAAAGTAGAATACCTTCTCGAAAAGAAAGCACTGAAGCAAAAAACATTTGTATTAAATAGAGATGTAGGTAACTCCTTGAAAATTAAATTTTACTTATGTGTGTACACTTGCTTATGTCAATAAATTCCTTTCCTTAAATACATTGAATACTCCATCCAAACGAGTACTGTGTAACAGGACATTGGACTTTTTGGCATTGAACTTAACGTGATCGAAATTGAATAAGTTAATTATCTTAAAACGGGCGCTAAATGTAATATGGACAGGTATCCATCGTTTGATTCAAATATGCCTTCTTATTATTAGTCACCTGTCTATAGTCTGTCTCACAGTTTATGGCGTGTGCGTCACAAGAAGTGTACGGTCTAAGATGATTTGAAGCGAGGGACGAACAGTGTCGGATCAACCTGTCAAGACGCGTCGCACGGCTATGCTAATTGAGTGGACACAAACGTTGGCCCATTATCGAGTTTAACTGCATAAAAGAATGAAAGAGATGAACGTATAATTGTAGAATTTTTATAAGTGGAAAGTCGTATTTGAAATAGCTTACCGCTTAATATACGTATGAAAGAGAACAAATCATAAGGCGTAGCTTCAGCCGTACATGCGCCATAAACTAGATAGACTATACACACATTTTGTTTAAAAAAAGAATTAAAAAAAAATTGTTCAAGTTGTGTTTTTGGCGTAAACGTGAAATATTTATAGATTTCTTAAGGTACCTTCTTAAACGTTAAAATGGAGAAAAGAAATCTGAATATCTCTGGATGTTAAAAACGAATCCCGAATCTCGATTTAAAAAATTATATAAAAAGAAACTATTTTGACGAAAAAACAAAACAAACAGAATTCATGGTCATATTCAACTTAAATGAATATTCAAAGACGACTGGCGTCAGCAATAGAACGCAATGATATGAATTTTTTCCTGTACGAACGATATTTCGGTTTTAGAAATGAGCCCATCAAATGCAATGTACTATTCGTTTTATATACTTCCACATCCAGTGGAGTGGATGTATAGTAATCTTTAAAAAAATGATTTTTTACTTCCCTCGCATACCGAAGGGAAGTATTGTATTCGAGAAAAAATCACCCTCCGAGATTTTTCGGATTTTGACGTTTCAGATCACGTACATTACGAAAATATAGGTTTTTCAATTTCGTCAGTCTGTCTGTCTGTTGGTGCATTAACTAAAAAACTACTTGACGGAGAACAGTCAAATTTGGTAGGTAGCTAACGCTACTGTCAGCGGAGGTTAAACTTTCACTGGAAAATATACAGGAATTACAGGATCTAAAGGGAATAAATAATGAAAATTTTTTTTTGCTCAAATTTAAAATTTCCACATTTCAGGACACTCTGTACCTATTTCAGAAAAGAAAATTTTGAAAATTTTTTTTACCAACATTTTTGAAAAATTTTTACCACTGGAATAGATGGAAAAAAATTGTTTTTGCTCAAATTTAAAATTTCCACGTTTCATGACATTCTAAACCTATTTCAGAAAAAATAACTTAAACTTTTTTTGCCATTGAAAATTTTTTTACCACTAGAATATATAGAAATAGTATATTAAAATACAAGTGATATTCTAAACACATTTCAAAAACAATTTTTTTAGAATTGTTTTTTTATAAAATTGGTGATGAAAAAAAATATTTTGCTAAAATTTAAAACGTCCGCGTTTCGTGACATTCTAAATCTATAAAAAAAAAAAAAAAATGAAAATTTGAAAAAGAAAAAAATTTTTTAATTTTGAATTTTGAAAATTTTGTACTTATAAAATACATGATACATTTTTTATAAAATGGGTCAAGGAAAAAAACAGTTTGCTCAAATTTAAAATTTCCACGTTTCGTGACATCCTAAACCTATTTAGAAAAATTTTTTTTGAAAATTTGAAATTAAAAAAAAATTGAAATTTTGAAAATTTTGTACCATAAAATGGATGAAAAAAATGTTTCTTGCTCAAATTTAAGATTTCCATGTTTCATAACATTCTAAACATAATTCAAAAATGATTTTTTCAGAAATTTTTTTAAAAAATGAGAATTTTTTATAAAATGGGTGATGGAAAAAAAAAATTGCTCAAATTTTAAATTTCCACGTTTCATAACATTCTAAATATATTTCAAAAAAAGGAAATTGTTTCGAAAACTTTAAACAATATATATTTTTTTTAATTTCTTACCACTACAATAGAATAGATGATGAAAAAAAAATGTTGTGTCATCAATTTTAAAATTTGCACGTTTCATTATATTCTAAGCCTATTTCAACAAAGAAATATTCTGTAAATTAGAAAAAAAACAAAAATTTGAAAAAAAAATTTCCTCATCACTATGCAATAGATGATGGAAAAAAGTTATTAGGTTTTCTCTGTAATTAGGGCTAACTACATGGCAATTATAATTCTCATATGTCATCTCTTAATTAATAATTTTTTAGAGTGACCATCTTGTACGAATAAAAAGGGAAGTTCTGTGTAAATACCTTTACCGATTTTTTTTTGTTGAAATTGGTTTAGCATGTCACAAAACGTCGAGATTTTTAACTTGAGCGAAAAAAAAAAATTCTGTGTGTCTGTCGGTCGGTCTTTCTGTAAGTCTTTTTGTGCGCACGTTTTCTCAGGAACGGTTTAAAATATTGAATTTTGTACGTAGATGTATCATAACGAGATCTAGAACTAGGTTATATTTTGCGCGAATTCAGGTGAAGGGTTGAGGGGTAAATGGGGAAAAATAAGTAAAGCAAGCTGGTAAAAGTACAGAAACTTGGAATTTGGTGTATATATAAACTAAGGTCTCACATTTTTTTATATTTTTCCAACCCGCCAGCCACCCCCAGTCCATTTTTAAAAGGTTTGATATAATGAAATTGAAATATTCACTTGAAATTTGGTACGTGTATGTATTATAACGACGTCTGGAATTAGACTATATTTTGAGATGATTCAGTTGAAGGGTTGGGGGTTAAATACGGGTAAATAGAGGAACGTAAGTAAAGCAAGTTGGTAAGAATACAGAAACTTGGAATTTGGTGTATATACTAGCAGCCAAAGCCTTAGATTTTTTTACATTTTTCTTGGATGGGAAATCGAAATGTGGAAGTAATGATTCCTTAGGCAGCGGTTTGTATTTGGGAAGAGAATAATAACTTAAACATTCACTGTAAAATTACTAAAACATACGCTGCGAGCGGCGCATCGGGTGGCTCAAAGAAGCTCCTCCGAGTTTGAATTCAATACAAATTTTAAGATATATGCGCTATATTGCAAATTACTGTTGATTGTGAATTATAATTCAAAAAATGGACATAGCTAATTAAAAGTAGATGCCCTTGTCTCTAGTTTGCATTTTTACTCACGAGGCAAAGTTATTTTTTCATCATTTTAGAGCATTTTGAAATCAAAATTTTATAAGTTTTTATAACTGTATTTTATAATCACAAGTGTTTTTTTGTAAAAATGCAAAGACAACTCTTTTTATATCCAGGGGATTCGAACATTTTGAACTACAATAATATCGAAATTTGACTTACAAAGATCCCAAAACCAATGAAACTAGTTACATTAACGAGTATATTTCAAGATATAGATAGGGTAGGAGCAGGATCGAAAATAAACAAAAAAGTTTGCATTTATTTTTCAACTCAAAAAACAAATGTTTAGAAGTGAATTATTATTTGTTTGCTTATAATTGTATTGGAACATATTCTTTATGGGATTTTGCAAACAGCAGAAAAAATAATTATCTATGAGAACTAAAATAAAAACTATATGTGTAAAAATATTAATAAGATCTGTGTATTCTTTCAATAACTGAATTGGTCATGCCAGCAAATTAAAATCCTAAAATGAATTTGTCTAATTTCTTATTTTAAAATTCTCATTCAACAACTAGCATCCACACAGTCCCCTACGGCCATGTAGATTAAACTAGTATCTACATAATACGCTACGGTCATGAATATTCAGTTAAAAATGAGAACAAAGGGCTAAAATGAATTTATTTACCTATCATCTCTTAAAAAAATTTCATTCTAATGGATTACATTTTCATGAAATCTATCATTCTGTTTCTTGCAAATACCTTTGAAACGTTTTTCGTCCTTATTCTGGAGCTCATCCGAAAGCCACTCATAAAGATGTTTCATGCAAAACCAAGACAATTTCTATGAATATGCATGAAATAATTAATCATTTATCAATAAAAAAAATACAAAAGAACTCAATTTTATCGAATAAAATTTTATTTTGAATTTTATTAAACATTTTTATTCTTTTAACATGAATCGGCGCCCGACCTGTAGAAGACCCTTATATTTTAACGACTGATAAAAACAACAGATCTTATAGCAACGTATGCCCCCCCCCCCCCCCCAACTTTTTTTTTAAAGTGCTTCCTTTTCCCGTAAAAAAATTACAAAAAAAATATTTGTTTTAACAATATTTAAAAATAATTCTTTTAGAATAGAATAGATTATTTTACACAGACAGGAGATTTGTTAGAACAGATTTGTGATCAGCGACCTCGAAAATCATTTAGGTGAATATACTTTCATGCCAAAATAACTAACATTTTTTAGTTAAAGCATATTGAAAAAAAATAGTAGAAATTGTACTTGGAAAGCCATTAAAAACGTTTTTATGCTAATCTATTCAGTTTCAATCAATTTCCTACTAACCTACTTCTGCCCCTAACCGCACTCCACCATATATAATAATTATTATGCAATGTCTAATTAATCTTTCTAAATTTCAGGTATCATCGTGTACTCTGTTAAAGACCACAACTCATGGAAGCTTCGTCACTCCAAAACAATGAAGGCCGATCCAACCGCAGCTATGTTCAGGGTAAACGATGTAACAATTTCAGATCCAATTAACATCGCCAGCATTGCCTTGGGTCCAAAAATCCACACGAGCAATGATCATATCGTCGTAAACGAGGACAGGGAGGTCTTCTTCAGTCCTCTTTCTAGTTTACACCTTTACTCTGTCAACACCACCGTTTTAAGAAACGAAATGAACTCCATGAATGACGGGGAATACCAAGGAGAGCTCAAAGATTATGGATTGAAAGCCTCACAGTCCATAGGAATGATCATGGACAATCAAGGAGTACTCTACTACAGTTTACTGTCTACATACAGTATTGCCCGGTGGGATTCCCATACTTCATTCCAATCAGGTCAGAAAATCATAGCGAGGGATGAACATTTTCTAGAGTGGCCGAACTCCTTCACTTTTGACCAAAGTGGAAACATCACCGTATTAGTGAACAAACTCAACAAATTCATCTACGACAAACTCAACCTCAATGAAGTAAACTTCAGACTCATCACTGCTAACGTTGGGGGCAAAAGTTACTTGTACGACCAAGAGTATGAATATAGCGTAGAACAAACCTCAACTAGTATTAGTATATCATCAGAAATTCACACGGGCCAAGGACGTTCCACGCCATATCCACATGCAGAACCAGAACCATCTGCTGAACCAGAACCCAGTCCTGGACATGGAGGTGTCCATATGATCAACGATCTCTTGATTCCCGATCAAGCAGATACTACGCATATGGATCACGATCATATGAATCATGATCATAACAATCAGTCAGAAAGTTCAACCCAGATAAATAATGCGGAAACAGCCAAGAAGTTGGAAGAGAACAAGTCTGGTGCTGATGGGTTGGTTGTAACTTTCATGGCATTATTGTTTGCTGGTGTTTTGTTTGTTATTTGACTTTGCGTACTAAGAAAATGTGATACTTTTTGTTATAGGAAGAACTGTCTAAATAAATGGGCCAGTAATGGTGAATAAGGTCGCATAGGTTAAGATCGGTGCAAACACTTTTGTCTCTTTGATACCTACCAACTTACCAAAACGATGCCAATAGAAAACCTAATGTTTAAAATAGATAAGTATATACAGTATTCCAAATGATATATGTAAAATATAGCTAGTTCTAAGATTAACAGTGCTAATATGATGTAATATGATGCAATTGATGTAAAAAGGAGCATTGGCGTGAAGTTGGAGCAGAATGGTAAATGATGATTGATGAAGAACCGTTATAAAACTGAATAACTGTTTTAACTGTGTTGTACTTAGGTATGATTGATAAATTAAACTGAGTTATCTGCTAAGTTAAGTGCTTATTTGAATCTAAATACATTTAAATATACTTCGTTAGATTCGGCATGCAATTCTTTCTATTTGCAAGATTTATGATTTTTGTAACAATATTCGAAAATTCAATATGCTAACTGCTATGTTTAGTATCTACGAAAATAATTATTTAATCGTTTTTCATTTACTAAGGAAATAGATATAAATAAACTAAATTAGCACAAATTAATACAAAATATTGGCGTGCCATAAAAAATTCATAATTTTTATCACTATAGGTAAATTTTACCAGCGTTTTAATACTTATAAGCATGTTAATAAGATTTTTACCTAGATGTAATAGATGTTATTAAAAATTTCGAGGATGCTTAATTTGAAGATACTTACAAGGTTGTAATTACAATACTCGAACGTTTATTATTGAAATAATATTTATAATTTGAAAACATGTTTGTTATAGGTACAATTATAGTAGATGTCAACGTCAGCTCTGAGTTAAAAATAATTTTTAACTAATTTATTATTTGTTTTTAACTATTAGCCCATTGTAATTAGGCTGTAACTCCGGAAAAATTCTTCGTTTGCTGAAAATTATAAAACATTATTGAAGAAAATATTGAATAATGAACTATGTGTGAAATTGTTTTTTATGATTTTAGTCAGTTTTTTTGGAAAGTGGACTTAGTCAGTCGAAAGAGGAGGAAATGTTACAAAATAATTGTATAAATTAGTTTATTTAATTTCAATGTCAGAGCGAGAATTTTTTAAATAAGCCTCAAAAATCAGGTCTATCAAGCTATCCAGTGCAGATATTTGTTTTACAAAATCATCTAATAATTATTATTTAAACGTTTATGATATGATACTCTTGGATTATTTTTTTTAAACTATCGACTACTTTCTTTTGTTGACAGCTCAGTGGTTTAGCGCGTCTAGCTTGCATACTGGCATACCTAGTGAAACAGGTTCAATCCTATGCTCGCCGCGGAATAATTTTAATTATAAAATTATTCCCAAGATGTGGTTTGGACTCCACTATAAACTGTGGGGCTTCGTTTCTCTTTACATAACAGTTACCTCGATGACTTGAGAAATGGTCAAGAAAACATTTAAACATTAGAAAACATTTTCTTTTGTCTTGATCTCACATTGCAGGATAGTACTACTTAAGGTGGCCATTCCCTAGAAAGAGACATCCGATAGGGAAATATTTATTATTTTTTGCCATAACTTTTTTTCTTAGTACGTATATTTAAAAAAAACTATAAGAGTAGGTACCTAAATAGAACCATAGCAAGACTATTACTATGAATTTTCACTCAATAATTTCAGTGATTTGCAAAATAGCTAGATTTAAAACTACGAAATAAGAAGATTAACATAATTTTTAAATTTAAATCTAGCTAGTTTGCAAACCACTGAAATTATTGAGTAAAATTTCTCAGTAATAGTCTTGTTATGGTTGTACTTAGGTAGGTATTCCTATAGTTTTTTTAAATATACGTACTAAGAAAAAAAAGTTATGGCCAAAAATAATAAATATTTCCCTATCGGAAGTCTCTTTCTAGGGAATGGCCACCTTAATTCATAAATTATAATGTATACATGCTGCATTTTAAACAAATATTTATTCCAAATACAGACCTCCAAAAGTCAGAATTTGTTATTATTGTAATTTGATGTCTTCACACCACAAATTTTAAAATCTCGTTGATTGTGAAGATAATACCTAATTATATTAAAAAAAATATACTTGAATTTATCGATTTAGTACCTTAAAATAAGTTTTCTAAATTTAAACGCAAAAAATATTGTCACTAATATGGCGAGATGACATAGTAATGACTTTATCGGCCATATATATGAGGCCTCTAGATTGAAAATTCTCATTCTCCAATTTTTATAAAAATTGAGCTATTGATAACATCTTCTAGAGAACGCTGAAAGCTATACAGTGATGACATAAAATAGTTGCAGAAGTCGCATTCTCACATATAAATTTAAAACTAAAATTCGCTGTTTGCTACAAAACCCACACACAGTATCATCATCCATTAATAGATTTGTTTTCGGATCTCGTAAAGAGTATGTTTGAAAGTAAAATCTGAAGACAAAGAGTAGCAGATAGTTATTAAAATCAAAAATCAAAAATTTCATTACTTCAGTTGTTTTGGTATTATTTTTTAAACCATAATAGTGCTTATTGGCCCACCCTGTATTACCTTTTTAAGTGACATTCCAAAAAATGTAAAGTTAATGCCTGCATCAAAATTCTCATTCTCCAAGTCTAAACGTTGCAAAACTCACATTCTCTAATTAATAATCTGAATCTTCTTGGATTTGAATTATTTCAAGTAATTTTGGTATACAGTAATCAAAATCTAATTTTTTTTCTTGATTTTTTATGTTACTTCTAAAACTAACAATTGAAAATTGTAATCTAGAAGTTTTTCACCATTTCCCAAAAACAGGTTATAGTAAAGAATGTAAGGTTTGAAACTAGACGCCTCATATGTGGATAGCGCTATTCTAAATGGAACCATTTTGGAGTTTTTAAGTAAAAGGTATCAAGTTGTTGCTAAAACTGTAACTTAGATCTTATAAAAGGATCCAAGTAGTTAGATCGTTTCGCTTGATGATATTTCTTTTATCAATAGTAAATTGGCTTGCAAATAACTGATTATACATTTTTTATTAGCTGTTTAAATGATTATTACTAACAACTTGCAAATGCATGGCACTTGGTTGCTTTTAGAAGAGCGCTATCCAAATGGTAAGCAAAAACCATTGTGTATTATAAAACAAAAAGTAATGTGATATATTTGAGTTCTTGGACTTCGTCATATACCTAAAATGTGAGTCACAGTGCATCTTAATAGGTATTTCTGGTTTATATACCTCTTACTTAAGAATAAAATAAAAAATATGACTCATGAATCAACCCAGTTGTATAGAAAGAAAAGATATTTAGGGATACCATTTCATTTCTTGCACATAACTACTAATATATAGTGTTTTATATTGTTAAGATGTTAAAACGAAGTTTTTAAATATATCCAAAATATTTCTGTAAATACGTTTTATTATTTTTAATACATTTAGTTTAATTTACTTACTAGTCCATTAGTTCACTTAAGATTATTAAAATAATTAGCTAACTCGGTAGAAATCATGATCAATATAAGTTTGGAGGACACTGTGGATTTGTGAAATACCATCGTACTGTGATGACGTGTGGAAGCCTTAATAGAATATTATAATACAAGTGTAAAAGTAAGCCTTTAAAGCACGTACGGGTTTAGAGCACGACGAGCGTAGCGAGGAGGGTCCTAAATGAGGAAGTGCTTTAAAGGCTACTTATACACGTGTATTATGCGCTACTTTTTTTTATACCTGCACTGCAAAGTAAAAATTATAAAAATTAATTAATGTGGATTCATTTTACAAGATAGTCTCTGAATTTTTAACTGGTAACATAGATGGTTAGAATTTTTTTGTTTGGTTGCTAAATACCTGGTGTGTATATTTATCATTGTTTAAAACTGGTCGTTACTTAAGCAACTTTAAAGCACTTGTGCACTTTTGCACGCTTTTTATTTTCAAAAACAGAGATTATAATTCAGATATAACAAAAATTAATTTTTGGAAACTAACAAAAATTCCTATCGATGCACTTCTCACATCATGTATACAGAGACCTTTCTGGACGCCGCGTAAGGTAACAAAAAGAGGCACTGAAGGCTCCTCTAGATAAGCAAAATCGCGCATTTATGAACATTCACAAATTCATGTTCAATGCGTTGAAAATTATGTACAATATTTATTAGTTCATTATTTTTATTATCATATTTAAATTACATTCTGCAATATTTCTCGAATCTACACAGTTCTACGATGGCGCTCAGATTCGTATATACCATAAGTACTTAAGATAAAGATGTATAAGTCTTTGTGAAAAATAATAACGCATAATAACTTCCTTTATTTTAATAATTTTATTATGACGATATATAAACGGCAAAATTCTTTAGGTCCGCCTCTGCCTATATACATACTAGCCTTTTTCTTCTAAATTAAGTTATCCGAAATTTTAGCCAAAAGTTATAATTTTCTGTTATACACATAAACCACAGATCTGTACTTCTAAGGATGGTATATATAAGAACTACTTTTATAAGTAATTTGATATGAATAAATTAAATATTAACAAAAATGATCATTATAATGATTTTATCCGAGTTAAACTTAATTATTAGTTTTATAATTCTAATTTCAGGGGTTAATATGCAATATTTTAATTATAATTTGTTAAATATATATTAAACCTATTATAGTAAGTTTTATGTAAAATGTATGGTTATATTTAAGTGTTGATATTAAAAACATACAGGACGATAAATTATGTTTATCTATATTCTAAAAGTAAAAGAAAAATATCATTAAAACAATACATTCAAAATACCCTGTTAATAAATAATATACATATATTAGGAAATATAAATTACCAAAGTTATCTACTGTTATACTGTGTATCATATTTATTTGAAATAAAGTTTAAATAAAATTGAATTGAACTTATTTCAGGGTGATTCGAGAAAGTTTCCCAAAATGTTTAATCCATAGATCCCACTATTTATCTTATATTTATTAACAAAAGACTCAGTTTATTTCGAGTATATGATTCATTTTGTAATGTAGTACTGTAAACGAAGGAGAAAATGGCGTCAGATTTGGAACATTTTGTCCACCTTGGAACAAATATGGTTGAGACAAAAATATACAACTTCAAATTGCTGAATTTCATCTCCATTTTTCTGGAATCGAGAGAAATGTCGCAGATAATGACGAAAAAATTCGTCAGATTCGTTTTTAGCATGTCAAAATACACAGGAAAATGATGATCAGATTTTTGGTAGAGCATATTTTCTTTTTGTATGACCGATATCACACTTACCTTACTCTAAAAGTGAAAGTTAATATTATAAGTCAGTTAAGTCATGCGCAGATGCTTTCCATCAATTAATCCTTTTGTTGGCTAAGTACTGGTCTTCTTATTGTCGACAAAACAAAGTCGACAAATATTCTTAAAACTGCCTTTTTAATAAATGGAAAATTCTAGTAATTCCAATAAAACTATGATTTTTATTAAAAAAGAAAACATACATTTGGTTGTATTACAAAATAATCTAAAAAATATCAACTAAATAAGTATATATATGTATATAATATAATAATATCTATAAATTTTACTTAGTACTCTGGAAATCTATTTACAAATACAGACACTTTTTAATATCACTATAATATACAGTATAAATAATAATTATATGCAAAAGCATCTATATTCGTCTATAGTACTTTCTTCCAATAAAAACTATTCGTGTAACAATTACGAAAAATAACTGTTACGGTTTCTATCAAATTTACACAATTAACATATGCTATCTATATTACCTAAGTTATTTACAATTAGCAAGCTGTCAATAACCTAAACATTGTTCAATAACAGAAAAAATTGCAAAAATAAATATTTAACTTTCAAATAGGAAAAGCTATTTAACAGCATTGCTGAAATTCGTTCAATAGCAGTCATGTGTAGGCCCCAAAAATATTCAAAAAATAAATTTTATAATCCTGAAACCATATTTTATAGTTTTATTTTAAGTATTAAACGCATAATTTGTTTGTGATGTAAACAATTTCCTGTGATTAAAGTGCCTTAAATGCACTAAGAGGGTAAAAAATCACCAGGTAAGTATTTTCTTGCTAAATTTTATTCAGCAGTAAAAAGGGTAAATAAGAAAATAGTGTAAAGGGCTAGACACAAATTATTTAAATAAAATTGCTCATGAACATTTGAAATGTTTCTAATAGAACTCTGAATTCCCCAGTTTATTGTTATAAAATCAACAGAATTTTTTTTTCTAACATTTGTGTTTATATTATTACAGATTCAGTATAAAATTGAATATTTTAAGCACATTTCAAGTCAGTTATCCTGCTCCAAAAAAACACTTATCTGATGCTCATCTCTTTAAAGTTCCAACAAGAGTATCAAACACTGTTTCTAACCCTCATCAAATGGGAAACAAATTCAATAAAAATATCTTATCACATATTTTGCCAAGAATACAATATTATATTATTGTTTCTAGCCTTCATTATTCTTGATCCATTATAAGTATTAGGATTCATATCTACGCTACTCGTTAATGATTTATTTGGTAGAATTACAAAATAATATTTACTTTTCCACTATTTTATATAGATTGTAGTAAGATAATGTGTGCAATATACAGTATATCCCAGATTGATTATCCACCATTGCGTTTTTATCAATAGGCAACATTTTATAGAATATTATGGTAAGTTGAATATTAAAACACCATTACTATTTTGATAGCCAATATACAGGGTGTAATCAGTTTCATGTCATTAAAAAAATGGTAATTGGGGACCGACTAGACAAACAAAAAACCTTCATGACTTTTTCCTCTAGGGGCACTTTGAAAAAAACTGATCTAGGTTAACATATTTAGTATTATGGTAGACAACTATTGAGAACCACTGCTTTTCTTGGTCGATGGACTTGTACTTCCCAATTATACAACTTTTAAATTGTCATAAAAAAATGCTCGCCGGCACACCCGGTGTCGAAGGATCATCGACCGCCTTTGATGGACCCCCCTCAACTGAACTGAGACAAGTATAAAGAGGTAAATAATTCGTTCTCTCTTCGTGCACAATTGCAAGTAAATAATGGCCATAGAGGTTTAAACAGAGCATTTCTTTACATGTGTGTTTTTTAATTTGGAACAAAATATTGGATTGTTTATAATTTAGAAAATTTAAATGTGGTTTATTAACAGTTGTAACATAAATGAGTGTCCTGGGTTAAAAGCTTACTACCTACCTAAATGATTCAAAATCTCTGCATCTGTATCAATACACAGTTCAGTACGTCGAATTAAGTACATACGCACTTCTTTCAACACTAAACACTAAACTATCAACTAACGTTGTCAATAAAGAAATATAAAATAAAAACTTGGTACAAAAGCTAAAAAGGAATAGAAAAAGAACGAACAAGTAAGTTGTGTCTGTACGTAATCAAGAATTTGACAGCTTGAACGGTAAGTCAATAAAATAAATCTTAACTATAAATACGCAATGACGCGAAATTCAAAAATAACAAAAACAGCGAACGGTGGGTTGGACGTGTGTACATAACAAAACACCGAGAGTAACTAAAATATTGCACAAGGGAGAGTTAGAGTATAGATTTCTTTAAATCAGATCTAGATCTAAACCTACCTTAATATTCCAGCAGTTCTCAAAAAATTTTATTGAAAATTTGCGAAATTTTTGTTTATTTTTTTTCTCCAAAACTATGACCCCATGTTATATAAGGTTTTTTTGTTTGTCTTGTCGTTCCCTACCACCAGTTTTTTTTAATGACATGAAACTAATTACACCCTGTATGACTAGAATCAAACTTTTTAGATCTCCTTTTTAACCTGTATCTTTCTTATTCTCTTCAAAAAGTTTATTCTCAGAATACATAATTTATTATTTTTACGGCAACCACATTGATTTTTTTTTTTTTGCTGTTGAAAAGCATTTTTTTTTCTATTCGATATATTTTCTTTTAACTCACAAAGTCCTGGCAGACATTTTGTGATCAATGCATTTTGGGTTACCTCCGTTTGATGTATGGCACGTCTAATAGTATTATGCAGCTATCACGATTGTCTGTTACATGCATGGTCTCGCCAAAGCTCCATCAGCTCCTTAGTGCCATTAGCCCAATGTTTCGAAGAGCAGTGATTTTATCTCATGAAAAAATGTACTGTTAAAATACATAAATATAACTGTCTCATGGCCCTTCTTAAATACTTTATAAGGCCAGTCATCAGAGAAAAAAATCCACCGAAAAATATACCTTTTGAAATTTTAGTAATGAAAAAATACGATTTGAACTAAAATGATATCAAATATGGCTGCCATAAGCAAACAAAAATCTCACAGAGAAAAATGCAATTTTTTTGAGAGGGTAATAAAATGTAGGTTTGATGTACCTATCTTAATATTTTACTCTTAAAAGTTTGGGAACAAAAATGAGGACAATTGATGAAAATCAAAAGTCATTTGCAATATTTGCACTATAAACTGTAGGGTCTCGTTTCTCTTTATATATCAAATTAACCTTTCATGTCTAACCATCTATTTACCATAATAACTATGTGCGTTGAACCAGTAACATACTGTGTAGCATAAATTCTCTATGTCCAATTATGTAATGAAACATAGGTGACTAGACTGAATATTATAGTGTTAAAAAATTGTTGAAATATTATTTTGTAATAATTTTCAAATAGAGAAATTGGATTAGTTTTAGGTTTATAAAAAATATCACAAAAAATAAAATATTTCTAAAAAATATATTCAATATACATAAAATTAGAAAATAATGTAGTAAGGAACCTAAATTTAACAATGTGTTCTTGATATTTATTGGTAAGCCTTGACAACGTGAAAGATGCAGGACATTTGCAGCTCTGCTAGAATATTCTCAGTCATTGTAAATTAATTATAATCGATAATAAACTGTATAGAGCTCTCATTCTACTCACAAGTTTAGAGAACATAAAACAGGTCGCCTCAAAGAAAGCAGTTAATACTTTTCAATCGAACATTTTGAAATTTATTTTGGTACTTATAATATTTTTAGATACTTATTACTTAGCCAACATTTGTAATATTTTTTCAAGTAAGAAGCAATCAGCATTCATTTTACACATACATAGTTAAGTCGTGACATTTTATATTTTGTATTTTTAATGGTACCATTTTCTTTTAAATATACAGAAAGCCGAAATTTGAAATCAATTATTTTAGAGAGAACCGGAGGTAGGTAACAGAAAAAAAACAACAAAATCATCACTTTCAAACTGAATACGATGTAATAATTTTCAATTAATGATTTTATAATTACTACCTCTTAAAAATTAAATTTCAATGCCCTATCAACCAAATCTTTCTAACAAACAAAGAAATCATTGTTAAATTTGTAGTATACTATTCATTACTACATTTTTCTATTAAATATGCCAGGATTTATATTCCACATACATTATCATATTAATCCATCGAGCAGTTCACAAAAGATGTTATTCTGTTATGCTTAAATCAGTTGATAACGAGATGTATCTGAGACAGACCTTATTACAGAATCTTGCAGAATACATGCAGAGTTTATAATTATCGACAAAATAAATGACTTAAATATAGTGATGTATCAAGAAGTGTGTACAAGAAGTCCCATTATTTATTCAGTTACTGTAGCTTCACGGATTCTAAGAAAACAGATAATTTACTGTGTGTATGTATATGTCAGTTTTAATGGCACGGGTCATGGCCAACTAGACTTATTTATTTATTACTTCCACATCCACATAGTGGATTGGAAGTATAGTAATCATAATTTTTCGTTTTCGTTTTTTTTTATTTAAATTTTTTTTGTGTATGTATGTTTGCATGTTTAAAAATGAATTATTATTTGTTTGCTTATAATTGTATTGAAACATTCTTTATAGGATTTTGCAAACAGCAGAAAACGTAACTATCTATAAAAGAAAAACTTTGTGTAGAAATATTAATGAAATCATTGCATTCTTTCGATAACCTGAATTCTGGTTATGCTAGCAAATTAAAATCCTAAAATGAATTTGTCTAATTTCTTATTTGACAATTCTCATTCTAACACTAGCATCCACACAGTCCCCTACGGCCATGCAGATTAAACTAGTATCCGCATAACCCCCTACGATTATGAAGATTCAGTTAAAAATGAGAACAAAGACCTAAAATGAATTTATTTATCTACCTTGTCTTAAAAAAATGTTCATTCCAATGGATTACATTTTCATGAAATCTATCATTCTGTTTCCTGGAAATGCTTAGCCTTTGAAACGTTTTTCGCCCTTATTCTGGAGCTCATCGGAAAGACATAAAGCCATTCATAAAGATGTTTCATGCAAAACCAAGACAATTTCTATGAATAAGTGTGAAATGATTATATTTGACATTGACTGATAAAAACAACCTCACCTATCTATTAGCTAACTAGTATTGGAGCCTATATACTCTATGCATGTTTAAAAATGAATTATTATTTGTTTGCTTATAATTGTATTGAAACATTCTTTATAGGATTTTGCAAACAGCAGAAAAATTAACTCTCTATAAAAGAAAAACTTTGTTTGCATGTATCGTTTTTTTTTTTTTATAAACGCTTACATTTTAAACTATTTTTTTAAATTTACTATGTCAATCTACAGTTTCAAACAATGGTGATGAAAACAAAATGTACATTTCTTTTTGTCTTCTTTTCTAGAGGGGAAAACGCAACATAAATATTGGACATGTAAATTATATTGTAAAATTCAGAATCCAAAAGATCATTCATATTTTAGTTTTAAGTTGCAAAATAAATCTATTATTTCTCTGAATGAATCAATCTGCAAATTATTGCACCAGATCACACTTGTCCATCCATATGACATTGTTCAACTAATATTCGAAATTATCTTTGCTGTAAGCTACAATGTCCAGTGAATCACAGTTTTTGTTTTTATCAGACGACCGCCGACAAAAAATGGGATCAATTTTTTTTCCATTAGAATTAGATGAGATACACAACTGCATATTAATGGAACACCTTGAACAGATACACTGCAAGGATTAAGGTAAATATGCATTAGTATGATTTAAGCCGATTAGTGGCTACCTATCTCTTACAACAGGAGCTGAATGGCTTTTTCGGTATGTCATCATTTATTACTCTATCAGATACTTTTAACATTTTATGAACGAGAACGGTTCACAGAATCAACAAGATTGTTACAAGATTTTTTAAATTCAGAATAATTATTTAATCATTTTGAACACAGAAAAATATTCCCAGAAATAAACTCCTGTCAACTAATTAGCTGGCAAGAAAAATGTCTTTAAATTTAGATAAAATTCAGATTTTTATTGTATATTTTGTCAGAACTCTAAACTTACTGTTACAAATCATTTTTAAAAAACGTAAATATATTATTACACATTTCCAAAGAAAGCCATTTAGCACCTGGATTATCATGAGCTACCTGTAACTTACACAACAAAATTTTTCAACACAATTTTTCTCAATTTAAAACAATTGAATAAAAATTTTTATGCACTAGACTAGACATATTGAGTAACTTTTAAATTTAGTAGAAAGGATAACAATTCTTCATAAAAAATAACAGCACAAAATGTTTTTCCTTTATTTTTTTAAATATTATTTTATCACTATTGGAATAAAATCAGTACCAAATGAATAGTTACAATATAGTCAGTCACAACAATATTGGTCTATGGCACCTTCAAGTACTAAATAAATAAAATCATGTTTTGCTGGGGTATACAAACAATTCAGAAGATTTCTCGAAAATCTGATAGTTCCAAATATGTACAAGTAGTAGTCTCCAAGAATTTTCGGCATATAACTATCAGTGATTGGTAAAATATGTATAACCTAAGTCACCAACTTCTTACAGTAGTTGGTTTTATTAGAAAAAATTATGCATGTTTTATTGATCTATTATTCTCACTACTGTCAAACATGTAGTTTTACTGCAATAAGTTAGGAATAGATTGCTTTTAAACCACATAAAGGAGTTTCTCCACATCTGTGTAAACAAAAATCTACTTATAAACTATTCTTCAGTTATTCACAAGTTCAGTTCATTCATATATGTGTTGAAATTAAAGTACCACATGAAATTGTTCATGAACCCAGAAAGTTTAAAAAAAGATTTAAAAAAAAAATGAGAAAAAATAAATGTATCCAAAACTGCACAAAATATTTATAAAACTTCCTTTGAGCGATGTTGTTCGACACAAAACATAATTATCTGCACTAAATATTTACATTCACACAAATTCTATTTTTTCGAAAGTATTTTTTTTTTTTAAGTATACTAAAGCATGATGGCGAAAGACGTTTTAGCAATATTTTAGAAGTTTTTCTAAAAGCCTGAAAAAAAATTGAATCGGTTTAGGAATTTGGGAGAAATCGACGAAATACGAGGTCATCTTTTTAAGCAAATCGTAACCATTATTTCCACCCACCTTAACTCTTGGTACCTATCATTATATTGTTATCGTTGCCTATATGCAATATTTAATATAAATAAATATAATTCACTAATTTATTTTTTAATTATAGCAATCAAGATATTTTGTCCAGCTTAATTGTCGTCTATCTCTGTGCGATGTGAACAATTTACAATTACCTAGTATTACATCTTTTTAACGATTCTCGAAAACTGCCCCTAATGCTATTAAAAATGAAGGAATAAATAATATGCATAATTATACTTAATTTACACACTACAAATTTTGTTTCTTTTTTTTCTACATTGGAGTTCACAAGGTCCATACACTTCACACATACGTGATTTTAAAATTCCAATATATGATGCATATTAAATAATATTTTTTAGCACATATCCTCTGCAGTTTTATTTCAGAATGTTTGCCATTTCTCCATGTTGACAAATTTCACATAGTTTTATTTTAAATCCGTTATTGTTCACTGAGCAAGCCCGTTATGCTAGAAAAATTTACCATTTCAATTTTGGTTTTGTTCGAATGAATATTTATGTCAGCTGTAGTACGAAATAGGAGATACCATAAAAGGTTGGTTAAAATTCTCTTTCGATTGGAAAAGTAGAAGAGGAAGATGGCGATTAAAAGAAAGAAGACGATGAGAGAAAAAGAAAGCAGAAATAACAACCAAGAAATAGTGTGTTAGAATATGAAATGTATTTTATTACATTCACAGAACTGAAGTTTTTGACTTTAAATGTTACCGTCTTGAATAAATTTTAATTTTTCAAAATAAATTCTTAAAACATAATGCATCAAGTCTATTAAGAGAAATTTACCAGTTTTCAATATCTTTGAAGGTAAATATAATAACAAAAAACGAAATTCTGGTTATACATTTACAATTTAATTTTAAACTTGCCAAAAATGATTGCAACAGATAATTCTCTCCTAACATGTACAGTGCCACATGATCATTGGTGGTCATTTCTGTTGTTATCATGCACGACTACATGCTCACTGGTGGTCATTTCATGTCCATCACATTTGGACGATGTGACCATCCATGAACACACTGTGTTTTACATTTTAGGCCTGTGTACATACCAGTGGCAATGTCAAACTGCTAAGTCCAAATACATTTACATCATAGGATCAAAAATTAGTATTACCTTTGCAAAATCCATATAACATTCCCACTAGTGTGAACATGGGCTTAAAATATAAAACGCAGTGTGTCTGCGAGTGGTCACGTTGTCCCAATATCATGGACATGAACAACTTCTGATGAGCATGCAGTTGTGTATGGTAACTACAGAAATGATCACCAGTGGCAAGCCATGCTAAATGTATATATATGGTAATGGGCTATTACCTACAGCAAAATGTTGCAAGTATATAGGCCATATGCTGTGCCACTAAAGGAAAGTCATATTTATTTTAATGACCCATAGTAGAAGTGTCAACATTGGGACTTTCATGTGATTGGACATTGCTGGCCCAGAGACGGTTAACGAAGGGAAATTGGTCTTGGGTCGGCTGCCATTCAGAGTGACCTATATATGCCGGCCTAATGAAGTATACGAGTAACACGCCATCAATTGATATGTTGGGGCCTACAAATCCCCATATATAAATATTTGCTGGGCCCACTCACATATTAATCTAGCCTGTATAGTCAATATTTAATCAAGAAATCCTGTGCATAACCGACTAAATGCTGATCTAAGAAGTTTTATTAGCACATATATAAATAAGTTTCAATCCAAAGAGACCATTCTGATTTTCAAGTTGGTCTCTTTTCCTGCTTTTTTAGATCGTTATTTTCATAATTAAATAACAGTATAGATGTCAGTTTGTATCAGCTAGAGACATGATTAATTTTTAAGCTAGAGCAGGGCAGAATTCAGGTTTGTGGTTTGTATATGAAAACAGGGACCCACCTGCAGGTTTCGATCCTCGTGCACTGCACAATCATGCTATGCCTTAGCTCCCTGATTGTCATCAACCACTTTGTATATACCAAGGTAGCGTTTGATAGGTAAAAACTGTTAAAAAAGGAATATTAATTGTCGAGTACCTTTAACCTATTAACAATTCATGCACTAAAGTTTTCTTCTTTCTAAAGATAGTGCCTACTTAATAGAAATGACTAGTTTCTTTTATTAAACTAGCCATACCAAAAATAAACTAGGCACTATAATTTCTATAAAATGTTCACAAATTTTGTTCGCCAAGTATAACTATTATCTTTCACATTCACGTGTACAGCTCTACTCTACTGACAGTAATCGTAGTGACTATCACATGTTATAATACAGTGATTGTTTTTGATGCTAGGATGTACATTGTATAGTATGCGTAACCAGTAGAAGATCCTCTGCAAGAGACACGAGACGAGGTAAAAGGCGCCGACAACATCATCCGTCTTTCACCTCTTACTTTATAAAGCGAGACAGGTCATGGGCAGTTCAAGTCGCATGCCGAAGCGTGCAAACAATGGGCTTGTTCAGCATTTTTTTTTTTTATTTCATAAATCGAAAGTGCAAGTATAAATTAATGGATCTGCAAAAAATTAGAATCTTATTCGCACGTTTAGTATCTTAAAAACTATTACAAATCTCCATCTCAAGAAAATGGGGCGTGGCCAGGCGCTACGTCACTATACGCATAGACTCAGCGATCTCAGTAGACTTGATGCTCCTTACTTGTTATAATTATAAGTGTTTTCAAAGTATTGTTTGTTTTGTTTAATACTTGACAGTAGGGGAGTACAATTTGGTGAAATGTCAAATAATTACAATTTTCTATCGCTCCTGCTGGGACGAATTTTCGATTTTGACCATGCAATTTACGATTAGAATTGATCGCCGACCTTCTCCTTTCCTTAGAGACATAGAACGAACTTTCACTCGACGTATTTATTTAGTTACCAGCGTTTAAAAATTCCATGTTTTTCGACTTTTCAGGTTAAATTTGAAATATCCCAGAAGCTATTTTTCTTACGTCACTTACGTATAGTGACGTCACATATGAGCCCTCGGTTTTTGCAACTATTACCAATTTCAACTCCTTATATCTCGAGAACGGAAAAAGTTAATAATACGAAATTTTAAGTGTATAATGATAATATCGAGTACTATATGAAAAAGTATAAAAACCATATAAAAAGAATATCATGGAACAAGCCCATAGTCAGGACCGTGGCAGCTGGCAGCAGTTAGTTCTTACATGTGATTTAATGCGCGTGTAGATATTTTTAATTCAACAATACCGGTAGTCCGACTCTGCCTTTTACCTCGTCTTGTGTCTCACCTGTCCCTTAACAGTTGGCCTATTAGCAATTACGGATACTATACGTACATAGCCTAAAAAATTTTTGGATTTATTAAGAATGATAATAATAAACTGTAATAATTCATAAAAACCAATTGGTAAAATATATACACTGAAAATAAGTATTCATAATATAAATTTTCATAATTCAAGTTATGTTCAGAAATATGATTAAAATTAACAAAATATCCCCGACACAGTTGTTATTTCTGAATTGTAAAACTTAAGCTAGTAACACGGTATATCTATTGTAATGAAATAGATGTGATGCACGTGACATCATCAACCAACCCTGGAGGTAAATTAACCTTAAAATATTTGTATATTTACAGCGTGATTTTGGTGTGACTCTATTTTTATTTGGATATAATCGAGTATACAACAACTTTAACGAGATAAGTACTTCTTTATATATGTTACTAAAATAAACAAAGTATTTTTTATTATAGGAAATTGATCTGAGTTCCTATTACGCAGATCTCGAATAGATGCATCACGGAATATATTGATCAAAAATATCTCTGTTGGCAATGAATCCATATATGATTAATTTAGAAAAATATTCTACAGAACTATTAGATTTTACTAAGATTTATCCAGATATAGTAACATATCTATGCACATCAAAAGTGCTTTTACCATGGAAGAAAGCTTACAAAAGTCTTGAAGCTTACAACCAGGCATATATGGATGGCTGAAAAAAATATGTGTAAAACCATTTGCATCATATATTGTAATCTTAGGAAAAGTAAGCAGTACCGATGAAATTCCAATAATTTATTTATATTTATTTTCAGTTGCAGGTGATTGCACTTTCAGCATCTGCACAAAAAATTATTGTCACTAAAGATAAGTGAAAAAGAAGATACCACTGTTAGTGCACACTGTGACTGTGTTGCTGAACTTGAGGAAGTTCAGCAAATTACCTGAGGCGTTTGGAAAATATTATACATATAATTTAAAATGTGTCTGACAATCAAACTGTGAATAAAGAAGATGGATGACTGGGAATATTTTCGTGACAATGATGTGTATGAAGGCGTAGCAATTGCAGATCAAAAAGTTGCACAAAGTGCGCAATTGTAAAAAGTGTAAATATTTGTGATCAACTGAGTCTTAGTAAACTTCTAATATAAAGTGAAAATGTATTAAGTCAGCCCGGCCAAACAAGCATTTGTTAAAAAGATCATCATGTGACAGTCGTGCGACATCATTCTATTAAAATGGTTTTCATCTTTAGACTAACAAAATATTAATTTTTCATGTTAGTATAGATTTTATGTAGAAATTGTAAGCTAAACCGCAAAATATACTGCCTAATTGAATTAATATATTCTTAGCTTTAGTAATTCGGTATAAATATTTTCAGTAAACGTTGATATAAAGAAATAGTAAAACAAAGTTTTTACAGTCGATGGTGGAATTTCTGTAAATAAAATTTTATTTGTAGTTCTTAAATTGATTTTAGGGATATTTTATTTGTCAAATAAACTGAAATTTAATGTAAAAAAAATAAACCCAATAATACATGATTTTTCAGTTTCAAATAAAAATAATTTAGTTTTTTTAATACAGTCTGAAAACACGTTTTGTATGCTTGGAACCATATCGCATACATAGTTTTAGCTGTTGTGAATCAAAAATGAAACCTTTGGTGCAGCATAAACTAGTAATAAATAATTTATAGGTTTAGTGTTAACATATCATAATTGTTGAACGGTTAGTGTTTTATTTAGATCAGACGAGAACTGGGGCTTGCACATAAGTGCAAAATGGATAGATTTCTCAACATTTATCACACGCACACTTAACCACTGCGTATATTTAATCAAACTTTGATCATAAAAGTTAAAAATAATAATCTGATACAGAAAAACATTAAAAATTGGAGTACAACACACCAGTCTTTACCTTTAGCTGGCACTTTTATTCATTACTTATGTAGTGAAAGCTCTGCTTTACACCAATACAAATTTCAAGACTTGGTAAATGATAAAAAAAAAGTGAAGGAAAATCGGCCGATAGACGTCTGCGCCGCCGCGCCGATACGCCGCCGCCGTTAATATAAAAAATTTACGCCGCCGCCGCCGAAATGTTTTAAATTCACGCCGGGAATTAAAAGGTCTTAGTAAAGTTGATTATTTGACTGCACAAATAAAAAAATATATTTTGAAGATGATGTACAAATCAAACCAAGTCTCAGATTCAGTAACGGAAAGGATTGTGCCAAGAAAAATAAGTCTGTCCGTGTACAAAAGCACAGTTATATCTTATCATTAGTAAAAAAGCACACAACTTCTGGACAAAAAAGTACACCATCTTTAGAAGCTGAATGTCACTTATATTTAGGGGAAGCCAAAAACGCTTATACCATCAAAGCTGACGATGATGTTTTGTCATATTGGAGAGAAAACAAGTGGATTTTCCATATTTGTCTATATTAGCTAAGAAAATTTTTTGTATTCCAGCTACAAGTACACCTAGCGACAGGAATTTTCCTGTTACTGGCATGGTAGTTTCTGCCAAAATGGCAAGATTAAGTCCAAGTCATATCGATAGAATTTTTTTTTTTCGTGATAATTACAAACTTATAAAAAAATTTGCATCGTCTCCTACAACTAGCCATAACCTTGTCTCAGCTTCGACTCAATAAATGAGTTGTGATGTGCCTGTGAATTGTGATATGAGTCGAATTCTGCCTATTATTGTTGGTTACTCTGGTTAAACTAAGAGTATAATTTTTGTTTGTGTTTTACAAGAATATAATATATTTTTTTTTTCAAGTTAGATTTGAGAACTGTTAGTTTTGTATTATTATTATTATAAACTATAATATAATATGATGCATTAAAAGTAGAATCAAAACAAAGTTAATTTATTTTAACTGCAAAATATTGTCACATTTTTCGTTACCTTTACTGTCAATATTTTAAATTCTGTCGACATTGTAGAGTAATGTGAAATTAGGGACCGCACGGCCTCCGCAGGTCGACGCCGCCAATAAAAATATGGCGATGTACATCGGCATCTTACGCCGGTTTATGCCGCCTACGCCGGTTGATCAACGTAGGGGCGCCGCCGCCGAAAATTTTTTTTCGGCGCAGATGTCTATCGGCCGATAGATTAGGTCAGACAAAAAATAAACTCTCATCAAAGGCTCAAGAAAAGCAAATACTAGATGAAAAATTGTCATGTAAAAAAACACTACAAACTATTGCAAAAACAGTTGTGTTGGGATCCATTTTCTGTATCGAAAATAAGCTTTTCTGAGACTAGTGCTGATAAAAATGTCCATCACAGCCATCCTTTCTACCTAAATGCCAGAAAATCAGTAATAAACAACTTCCATGCTGCAGAAACATCAGGGCTCAGAGCCATCACTAAATATCGACACCTAAGAAATCCACCAAATGCTCTTCTCTACCAAATAACTAATACAGATCCAATTCCACAGAGACTATCTGAATTATCCAATAAGTTCGCCAAAAATGACCACAACGTAGAAACACTTCGACCTCTATGCAAAACAAGAAACCATGGACGGCCCAGTAGCAGGAAGTTTCCGGGAAAAACCCTGTGGGAACACATTTACAAAATAAGGATCACATGTTAAAAAGCCAATAATGATTATAACATGTAACATATTTATCTGACTTTTTCTTTTCTTTTCTCACATGCAATCTAAATTTTTCTATGTCTATTATTCATATTTAATATTACAAAATGTATTATATTATTGTCAAAAAAAGGCTGCTACAATGAAGTACTTTTATTATTATCATTATTATTAGTAATAAGTAATTCATGGGTTTAGTATTAATATATTGTAATTGTTGAATGGCTAGTGTTTTATTTAGATCAGACGAGAACCAGGGCTTGCACAGCGAGTGCAAAACGGATAGATTTCTCAATATTTATCACACGCACATTTAGCCACTGCGTATATTTAATCAAACTTTGCTTATAAACGTTAAAAATGGTAATCTGATACAGAAAACCATTAAAAATTGAAGTACAACACAACAGTCCTTACCTTTAGCTGGCACTTTTATCTCTTAGTTATCTGCGAAAAATGGTAAAAAAAAAGTGAAAGTTAACTGGTTGATAGATTAGGTCAGACAAAAAATAAACTCTCATTAAAGGCTCAAGTAAAGCAAGTGGAAGGTGGAAGAACAGGATGCCTTTAGGCTTTACTGAACCTCGCCCAGTAAAATCGTTACTCTAAATTATAATATTAATTTGGTTAATAAAGTCCTTTATTTTTATTTTTTTTCGGTTTTCCGACGGTGGACAGTCTTTCCGTGGCCTCTGACATGACACGGAAAGAGCGCCAGCAAAATATCCACAGCCACTCCCCACATCCCGCAGGGTTAGTGACTGTAGATTCCAGAATCATGTGCTATAAGTAGGCGAAGGGACCCCAAGATGACTGCCTTCTGCATTTTGCCCGCCAACCAATCACCGGATTTCTGACAGTCCGGTATGATCATGATCTTCAATCTTGAGAGCAGCGTAGGCTTCATACCTCCAAATACACCGATTATGAGGACGACCATCTTAACCGAGTAGCCTGGGTACAACACTTGGAGCTCGTACCGGAGATCACGGAATTTGGTCCGTTTTTCCTCCTCTTTCAAAGCGATGTTTGGCTCAGCAGGTGCCGAGAACTCGATCACAAACATCACCTTGTTTTGATGATCCAGGAGGACTATGTCAGGCTTGTTGGCTTGAATTAGCCTGACTGTCGGAAACGAGTAGTTCCAATAAATTCGGCACCTTTCGTTTTCGACAACGGACTCAATATATCCGGGGACGTAAGGCAGCACTGGTGTTTGGTCTATCCCGTACGAGTGTCGTAGATGTTACAGTGGATGTAGGCCTAAATCGCATACACCGGACATGCAGAAAGTAAGTGCATGAGCAACTCCGGCGCCTGATGGCAGGTCCTACAGATTATATCAGGAACCTGTACACCCAGTACGTGGCTTCGGTAGACCAACGTGTTAATTACACCATCTTGGCAGGCCACAATGAATTCCTCGGTCTCCGACTTTAGCGCAGCTGACCTTGAAAAGGCAAATGTCAACCTAGTCGACAACCCCAGTGTTTCTACGTTCTTATAGTATACACTGTACATTATTATTATTATTATTATTATTATAGATGAAAATTGCTATCTAAAAAAACACTGCAAACTTTGGCACAAATAGTTGTTTTGGAATCAATCTTCTGTATTGAGAATAAGCTCTTTCAGGACTAGTGCTGATAGAAATGTCGATGTTGCCAAATATACATAAATAATTGTTTTTCAAGAGAAAAGCTGTTAGTTACTATGCCAATAAGAAGTTTGAAGTCTTAAGGCAGGCATCAAATTGCTAAATTATTTTCAAAAGCTGATGATCAGATGTAAAAGCAGCTTATAATAATTTAAACAGTATTTATAATTTTCACATTTATATTCTCATGTTGCGGCAATTATTAGTTTGGCAGGCTCATGTCGATATGAAGAGCTTTCCAAAATGTGCTTAGAGGATGTAAACAATAAAGAAACCATTTTGGTAATTAAAATACCCGATTCGAATACTCACAGTGAAAGAACTTTTGTTGTTAGAGAAGCCTGTGCAGACATTTACCTTTGCAATTACAAAGCACACCACGTTGAAAATTGTTTGTGGTTTATAAAAAAGGAAGATACAGTGTATATAACCCATCGGTATTCATACTACGATAAAGTAATTATAGCCTACACAATTGAAAATTCAAGTCTAGAAGATTTGTCGACACTGATTACAAGCATGCAAAGATTACCTTTAGCTGGCACTTTTATCCATTACTTATCTAGTGGAAGCTCAAGCAGCGATACAAATTTCAAGACTTACGAAAAATGGTAAAAAAAAACAGAAGTAAACTGGCCGATAGATTAGGTCAGACAAATAATAAACTCTCATTAGAGGCTCCACAATCTTGCGTGTAAAACAGGTTTTTAAAATTATCAAATTTTGCACCTGCAATTGATTATATTGAAATTCAGTCACCATTTATTCATTAAAAATGGTGGCAACATAAGTAACCTAGGATATACGGAGGTTGGAAATCAAACAATGTTGCAAAGGCGTATCTTGAAAATTAGCTGAGAAACAATAAAGTAAATATAGCCTACACAATTGAAAATAGAAGCATAGATGATATGTTGACATTGAATACAAGCATGCAAATATTATATGCAAAGTCCAAATTTAACACATAGATACTCCGTTAGTACTGGAATAAGTTAGCTTCATTAATTGCTCCTAAAAATGCAGGAAGAGAGGCTTTGAGGCTTTGGAGATATATGGAGTATAGAAAATTTAATAATTTTTATCTTTAAATTGGCTCCAACGAATCTGATTAAATTTAGTATGTGGATATACTCCTTTAGTATCAGTGTGGAATGATCAGGTCCCCCTAGAAAATGCAGAGCACAGTGTGTGTGAATGCAAGATTTAAAACATTAACAATGCTTAGTTGTGTCTGATCGTTTATTTATTTTCTAAAGTGCCTATATCAATTTATAATGAACATTAAATTTGGTCTTTCGACGTTACTAAAATTAACTTTTCGTTTTTTTTTTTATCTCTTTCCTTTTCAAAATAAGATTTTCGAAAATATTAGTGCAGCTAACTTACGAAGAAATCGTACAAAATAAATGATACCTAACTAATGAATAGTGATGCTCTTGATAAACGGTACCAACTTTAACTACCACTTTATCTGTTGGATAACTATAACTATAGGATAGCTAATAATCAGAGCTGGGTACGAATACCTGAGAAAGTATTTGAATAACGGATACAGATACCACATATGTCGTACGGATAATAGATACTAAAATACAAATACTCTATTAATAAATGTATTCTAAATACATGTATTTGCATACATTTATAGGATAACGGATAACGGATTTGAATCTTAGAGGCAAAGAAGTGTATCTCCAGTTTAGTGATAAATGGAAATACTACTTTTTTCAAAATGCGCCAAGAACTTTAAATTTCATAGCGGCAGAAGGTCATATAGTTGGTAACAATACAACCGTTTACCACTATGAAATTTAAGGTTCTTGGAATGGTCTACTTTATTTATCACTAATCTGGAGATAATCTCCTTTAACTCTAAGGTACAGATATAATAAAGAACAATGTAAAAATACATGTTATTAGGAAGAACCGTTTACTGTTATTTGCACGACATATACAATTTTTGGGTAACATTATTTTAAACCTTGCTTGTTGCAGTTTCCCTTTGTCAAAACCAGAACCTCAAAATTTTCATCCGAGGACGGCAACCATTTATTGTACTTGATAGACAGTTTCTTCAACAATTGGTAATCATTAAGCATGTGGATATTTTTTGTTTATCTTTAAATACCTAAAAATATTGAAAAGGCAAAGAATATTAAGACGTGTAGGAAATGGGCGGTCATTTGTCACTTGTGAATACTCTTAAACAGTCTAATTCTAAAACACGCTATTCTTGATTTGCGATTTACTCCAGATTCCCAATACAATTAATGCACAAAAAATAAAAATGAACAGCAAGTGGTCATCTTCACGTCTGTTTTTGATGCGTCACGAAGCGCTTAGTGTAACGTGCGGGAGGGGGGGGTTTGGGGGATAAAAGTATCCGATGAAACAAGAAAGTATTCGAATACGGATACTTTTCAGATTATCTTTTGGATATGGATAACAAATACATTTTTCTTTAAGTATCCGAATACAGGCTTCAGATACACCAAAAGTATTTCAATACTGTATCCGAATACAAACCCAGTCACACTGCTGTTAATAAGTAGTTTAAAATAAACTAGGAACATAATCATAGTTTTATTTAATTAACCACCTACCCTTAGCCTCTGCTAATACCAACCATCAAGACATTACAGATGTTGCTGCAAATATGGCAGTGGCAGATCACTTCACACAATAATTATCGAAAGTGCCGAGATAATAAAGATTGTTTTCAACTCTTCAGGATTAAATTTTCAAATTAGAATTAGTAAAAGTAGTAAAAGCAATCGAATGATACCAAGACAAATACAGATCGATTATTATTATACAGAGTGTTTCAATAATGTCACAAATTGCGACGGGTGATTTCTTTCCTCAAAAACGAAAAAAAAAAAACAAGAATCACATTTTATTCCTAAAATCCCTCTACACTGTTTTGAAAGCATAACATTAAATTCAATTAATTACTCTGCTATGGTTGAAATTATGGACTGCAAACTTGGCAGAGAAGATTAACCAGTGGCGTAGGAGTTAGGCCGAGTTGAAGTGATAGAATCTTACATAAAGAGTTATGTGCAACAAATTTGTGGGAATATTGAGCACCATTATCAGCGGATCTAGGATTATTCTACTTCAATTCTTTAGAGGATGATAATTTACCAAAACAATATTTAATGAACTAGCCCTCAAATAACCCTTCAGAGCACCATACCCATTACTAACTCACACGAACAAAAAAGTCTCACGACACTATTTACTTAAAAAAATCGTGAAATAGGACTTGTATTGCAAATCAGTTATATTTTACTTCAAAAAGTTGTTTGGTGGAGTTGTCCAACCATATCGATTATCCTCTGAAATAATATAGATATTTTAGCATACGATCCAAATTAAGAATGCTGTCATTCACGTCATCAACTTATGTACTTATCAAAGTACATAATACATACAAGCAGTGATGTTCATGAAAAAGAATTAAGACAAACTGACCTCTCTCAATTCCTCGACACAACAGTGCTGCATTCCATAAATAATTTATTTTTCTGGCCTCTTACTAGAATAACAACACACCAGATCAATATCGCAGTTTTAATCCCTCTAAACTGAAACCTATTCTGAAATGCCTACTCCTAACTGAGAAACTTTCATTGCTAAATCACCAATTGTTTTAATAATTGTCGACTCACTACGTGTGCTGCGCTCTGTTTTAATCTTATTTCATGTAAGTTTTGTAATAATTTAATTTTATTATTTTAGGTTATTACAGGTTAGTATCACTGTATTTTCATGCATTTGTGCGATCTTCTTAGATGTAGCCTAGGCCTTCGACAGGGTTTGGCATAAAGGTCTCCTGGCGAAGATGTTGTCGATGGGTTACCCTGTCGGCATAGTCAAGCTTGTGAGATCCTACCTTCATCGGAGGCAACTCCGTGTGAAGATTGCCGACAAGCTGTCAAACTACAGGCCCATGGAAGCAAGTGTACCGCAGGGATCGGTACTCTCTCCCCACCTGTTCACCATCTACACCTCTGACATGCCAAGAACCGCAAGGACCTCTTTGGCGCTCTACGCAGACGACGCGGCCATAATCTCAAGATCATGGAGTGCAAGACTTGCCATCCGCAACCTCCAGGAAGCAGCATCCCTTATGGAAGAGTGGCGCAACAAGTGGAAAGTCAAAATCAATGCGGAGAAGAGCAAAGCCATCCTCTTCAAGGGAGTCAGGAAGCAAAATCCCATAGGACATGTCTCCTTGAACGGCGAGAACATTCAATGGCACGATACCGTCAAATACCTTGGCGTTATCATGGATCGAAGCCTGACGTGGAGACAGAACACGAAATCGATAATACAGAAAGCGAGGACGAGGAGGACTCTACTTTACCCTATGATAGGTAGACAGAGCCAACTCAACCTGAGGAACAAGCTCACACTTATCAGGACCCTCATTGCACCTATTCTGACCTACGCCTCCGTTGCCTGGGGATACCACGCAGCCACCCATCTAAAGAGGTTACAAGCCGTGGAAAACGTCGCACTTTGGTGCGCCGTGGATGCACCATGGTTTGTCAGAAACGCCGACATCTTCAGAGACCTGGAATACACCCCAGTAACTGAAGTCATCCGGGACAGAGCGAAGTACCTATACGCCCATGCAGCAGAGCATGGGAATCCGCTGGTCAGACAGGCGACTGACTATGACCCCAACGACGCTCCGAGGCACAAGAGACCGAAGCTCCAGACCCTGGATAATGGGTAAGTATAACTAACTCTTTATCTGTTTCAGCCCGATCTACAAGCCACACCGCAAGGAGACAATGACCAAAAACATCCAATACCGAATCCCGGGGGTACCAAGCAAACAACCAGCTCGGTACCTTACCCTAGCCCATG
The DNA here is from genome assembly GCA_963583905.1 of Stenurella melanura. Classification (NCBI taxonomy): domain Eukaryota; kingdom Metazoa; phylum Arthropoda; class Insecta; order Coleoptera; family Cerambycidae; genus Stenurella; species Stenurella melanura. Next base: position 45,854,755 of record OY757316.1, read on the forward strand.
TCGGCCTCTGACGCTAAGAAAGCGTCTCTGGCCGAACACAATCCTGAACAATACAGTTCACACTTCCTTAAAACGAGATCGGAGCACATGATGCCAATTGGCACCCTGAACTTCCAACTAGTCAACACCCCCAAATCCCTTTCAAACTCCGAGAGGGCTCGGTAACAGCCGTTCCCTCTCACGACAGACGAAAGACGCTCCCGGGGGCCTATACATGCCAGCGAAGAAAGAAGACCAAGACAGAAGAGCGCCAGAAGAAACGACCCAACTGGCAGGGTCCAACAGCCAGGACCAGGGGAGGTTTGCTAACATCGCCAATACTGTCCGCATTTGCGGGGGGGGGGGGGGGGGATAGGCGAAAAAGCGGGCCCACCCCTTACGAGGCCGGTCCAGGTCTACAGCGATGATTGGGGCAAAGAGTTCAAGCTCGACCCCTAATCATCCGAGACCGTCATCTTTAGTCAAGAAGATTGGCGCGCATGCATTTGTGCAAATATATTCGACATTTTGGACAACAAACTATTATTATTACTATTAAGACATGAGATTTTTCCATCAGTTTAAATTCTAGCACATTACAATGTAAATAATAGAAAATCACGTTTGATGGGGCTATGACAGAAGTTCCAAGCGTAACAATGCATTTTAGAGATGAATAATAGAACCGATTGTTGTAGCCGCAACCAATGTTCAGCATTCTGTCAGTGCAGTAGTGTGTAGTTGGCGCATTTGACAAATTTAATGATTTTCCATTTCCTCGTTATTTATATTAGTTTGTAGTGTTTTTTATTGTGATGTTTTAATTGTAATTATGTAAATTATTATGTAAATAGTATGAGTGCTTTAGTTTTACTGTTTCTAAAGAAAATAATATCAAAATGCCCAGTAAAAGATGGAATGCAGTAGCCAGAGACATGGTGATGAAATTAGTTGAGTATTTCAATCAGGAAAAATGCAAAGGAGGTTCCCTTTGCAAGCGGTCCATGAGGTGAATCGCAAAATTAAATGTGGCAGATGTTTATGAAATAAATTTTCTTTCAGCGTACTTCTGATATATTGGATATTTTTATTCGGACAGTGCAATGGATTTGTAAGGAGTAGCAGGATGCCCCAAATACTACTGTGGCAAAATATGGATCCAGAAATGAAATAAAACTAAGGACTTGATGGAGGCAAGGAATATGGATGATAATATGTACTTCGAAAGTAAGTCTGTGGAATAATTGATTTTGTAGTGTTTGTATTTAGTCTATCCGAATGCTGAAGTAGTGTTGTTGCTTGGCGAGAATACTAAAATTATACGAAGTAATAATTATTATTTTACAGAAAACTTCTTTCAAATGGTACGCCCATTCGGTGTGGTCGATTTGATTCAGAAATTAAAAGATGATGACGTGAACGAGAACATTCATGATTCGAACTGTAACTGTGTCATTATATAATACCACAGATATACACATTCTAAATAATCATATTTGAATCAGTATCATGTTTGCTTTTCATTTTGTAATTATTATTATCATAAACATGCCTTTTAATTGGACCGTTGTCTGAGCAATTGTATAAAAATGAAGTAAATTTATTGGAAATAAATGTCCAAAGGGACCAATAATAAGTAATAGTTTGACATTTGGGGACGCCTTGTACAAAATTCCATTATTTCTAAAGAATAATTTATTGAAATTCATAACAAAAATACAAGATAAACTTTTTTTAAATTAATTCGAAATTGAGTGGATTTGAACCTGAATTTTTCATTTACGTTAAAACAAAAGCTTAACTCCTCAAAAATAAGAAGCAGTCTATTCCCATCTCGAATTTTCATATATAAAGTCATTATAAAAAGCTAAATACAATGTAAACTTGAAAGTTGAGATTCTCAAAAAACATTCTGAATTACCTGTACTTTGTCATTAGTATTTTTAATATTAGATCCATCTTAAACTGAAATTATGATATCATATTGATATACTATTACAGTACATGAAATATTCTACAAATTGTTAAACTAAACTTACTAAGCTAATGTTTTCAATTACAAAATGTACAATATTTATATGATATGAATTAACAATATACTTTTTTACAAAATTTTCATATTTGTTCCCATTATAATTTTTTAAAAGTGAAAAATCTACAAAATCAAAACCTGACGAATATATTAAATAAATTTATAAATATAAAAAAATAAAAATAACTATATATCCTATAAAAAAAATTAAATATAATTTTTTTTATATGCACTGCCTAAAGTATTTCTTCGTATTGCACATTTTTTAAATATTCTAAAAATGTATTTCAAAAAAGAATTGAAAAGGCAATATGAATTGCTTATCTGATAATAAAAGCAGTGTTAGTTCCAATATTGTACTAATGTTTATATTTATTCGCTAGTCGCCTAAAAACACTATCGTAGGCATCAATAAGAATTGTTTTAATATAATATAACGTTCCTAACATTGAGATTCAAAAAAATATCACCGATGGCAGTACCTTTTTAAATTTATCCAATTCCTTCGTCTTCTTATAAACCCAAAAAAAATACTGATAAAAAATTACTAAAACCTCATAATGTTAAGTATTAACAATAAAATCTATATCACACGTTAAATACTCATTTATTTAATTATTTTGGAATTAAATACAATTGGTGGTACCAGTAAAACATTTTATTACTTTTATATTTAACTTGGTTACAGACAGAACATCAAATGTTCAAGAAAAATTGAAATAGCCCAGCTGTCAGAGACAGAAATTGATAAAATTCGGTCACTAAATGTTATACTTCTGAAATTTTTGTTGGTGCAGAATGTGATAGAAGAAGTTTACAGCTGTAAGGTGCCGGCGACCCCTAAAAAAAATCGAAAATATTAGCCGAAATTCAGTTTTTGGCCAATAACTCAAAAAATAAAATAAATATATCAAAAAACTATAGCACCAAAACGTAAATGAAGTTTTTATGTACAATCAAAAATGTAGGCTCCAGATTTTTTTTCTTTAAGCACGAGAATGGAATATGGCAACACAAATACGGCGCTTGAAGCGTGTGCGGTTTCGAGCGTGCTACACTAAATTTGTTGTAACTTTTGAACTAATTAATGAAATTGAGCTCAACAGAGCGTAAATGAATGAAGAAACATGTGGCTATTGGATTATCATATTTTTTAATATAAAAATGAATGTATGTAGAAATAGTACATATATGAAGCCGGTACATAAAGAGATTTACGATGAAATCAGTAAAAGCTCTACCATTTCTACAATTTTTAAGATAAAAACCTGAAACTTTCACATATTACTCTTGAAGTAATATACAGAGTGTTTCACGAGGAAACGGACATGCTTTAATGGCAGATATAGGACACCGACAGTATCATAATCACCCATTAAAAAAACTAGTTGGGCCCTCATTGCTGAAATACAGGGTGTTTTGTATATTTTTACGTATCATTCATCGATATTTTCTAAATTCTCACATTGTATTATTTATTGCAATTTCGAATGCGGCAAAAGCATGGCAACAAAATTAAGGAAGCCACTTTGATCAGTTTTTTATGTAATTTTCGAATTTAATACCGAAATTTAAAAAAAAAACATACACAGGGTATTGTTTTCTCAACGAATAAAAACATTTTTTTCTTGAGTTCGGACCTGAATTTCTTGTGTGTGTGATACAAGTACTTATTCAAGATCACTAGTGTATTATATGTGCCAAATATGAACTTATTATTCCATTTCTTTACAAAGTAACAACCAAAAGAAATTTTGGTAAAAATACGCAAAACCCTGTATGTGTATTTCAGCAATGAGGGCCCAACTAACTTTTTCAATGGGTGATTATGATTACCCTCCGTGACCTCTATCTGCCATTAAAGCATGTCCTTTTCCTCGAGAATCACCATGTATAAAAAGATCCGATGGATAAGTATGCTAAATAATTTTTTTAATAAAAGTTATTAATGTTTATTTTACCCTAGTTTCACGAATTTTGCAGCAAAGAAAAAATTTTCTTTTATTTTCGTAAAATACAGAGGGTTCATTTAATTTTTAAGGTAAATGCCCTTGAAGCATCTTAAGGCATACATTTCAAGCTTTAAAAATCGCACCTACAGAAATCTAATAACGTGATTTAAACCAGAGTAATAGGTGGTTAAAGTTAGTTATACATATCAAATTAAATCATTTTCTCAAAATTTTGACATTTTTGAGATTTTTAAGATTTTTTTTACTCATCGGATCTTTTTATGCATTACTTCAAGAGTAGTATATGAAAGTTCGAGATTTTTATCTTGAAAATTGTAGAAATGGTAGTTCTTTTACCGATTTCATTGGAAATCTCTTTATTTTCCGACTTCATATATATACTCTATTTATACATACATTCATTTTTATATTTGAAAATATAATAATGCAATAGTCACATGTTTCTTCTTTCATTTAAGCTTTGTTGTGCTCAATTTCATTAATTACAACAAGTTACAACAAATTTACTGTAGGGCGCCGTACTTATGTGTCGTCATGTTCCATTCTTGTGTGTTAGACAAAAAAATCTGAAGCCTACATTTTTTATTGTACAAGAAAACTTCATATAGGTTTTTGATGTGAAACTTCCCCCTCTATCGCCTAGTGCTATTAGCGTTTTGATTTTTTTTTATTTTTCGAGTTATTAGCCAAAAATCGAGTTTCGGCCAATATTTTCGATTTATTTAGGAGTCGCCAGCACCTTGCAGCTGTAAACTTTTTTTTATCGTATTCTACACCAACAAAAATACTTATCCTGAATGAATCAACCTTATAATATTTAGTGACTCCTTAAAACCCCTAACAACAGGGCTAAAATATTATTTTTTATTTTTACCTTATGACATTATTATTTTCTAGTTTTTCTTTGGGTATTAAATTCACTGTTCTACAAATTATTAAAATGGTTACTATAGTCCAGTATACCTTAACTCGGCCGGTCCAAAGATCGCTTCGTCCGCTGAACGTGATCAATGTTTTTAGGTTATTGCTTTAACTTCGTGTGCAAGAGAAAATAAAATTGTATGCGCATTTATTAACTCATACCCAAGACAAGTTAAAGTTTACTCAACTCTACAAACATTTTTATTACATTGTTAACCAGCGATAAATATCTTTGTTTGCTAATTTTAATTTGGCAACCACTGCCAGATCTTAGCTACCAGGAATATCGATGGTATTTTGACAAATATAACTATTCATCAATTTTAATACGTTCTATACTGAGAGTTTTTTTGGTAATAAAACAGCAGCTATCTTGGCATCATTTAAGAGACCCTTATATGACAAGTGTGGGGACACAGTATACCGAATGTGTTAAACTCTGATAATAGTTTAATAACTATTGCTTACAGTCACCTAAAATACTGCCTGGAAAAGCGATAAGAGTAATGAATCACTTGAAGACCAGCCATGGGAATATTTCTTTTCACATTTATGAAAATTATACCAAACAATTAGATACTATAAGAAACCTTTTATTATGGTCTGTCTCAGCGATTATGGCGTGTGCGTCATGAGAAGAGTACAGTCTAAGATGATTTGAAGTTAGGGACGAACAGTGTCGGGTCAACCAGTCAAAACACATTGCACGGCTATGCTAATTGAGTAGGCACTAATGTTGGCCAATTATCGATTTTTACTGCATGAAAGAGTGAAAGAGATAAACATATAATAGTAGAAATTTATAAATGGAGTCGTAGGTTTAATTCATCCAATGGTATCAATAATTATATTAAACTACCGATATTGTAAATTGACATATTGGACTCGTAGTAATAAAAAAATTATACCTAACGTACATACAATATCATAAAATACATGTAGGAATTGTAAGGGATAAAATATTTTATTTTATACGTATATTATATAAAATAGTCTGTCAAATGTCAATTTCTAACAAATTGTTAGTGTATATTGGATGATTCAGTTTGGTACTCGCGCCCCTGTATCTTTTTTATTTCTACAAAAACTTCAACAAACCATATATATTTGTAAATCTCTTCTCTGTCAAATGATGTCCTTAAATCATCTCTGTGACAATATATGCCAAAGTAACGATAGTCAACTTTTTTTCTCAAATGGTATGCTATATTTTTTTTTGGCCAATTGTATAGATTCTTTGTCTGCATTCGCCCGTGTAAAAAAAAGTATACACTTCCACGATAAACATTTCGAGAAAATTAATAAAATATGATAAAACTGGAATCAAAGGTTTTGTTTCTGAATACTTAACCATGTAAACAATTGAATTTTGTCATCGTTAGTAACGTCAAATTGAAAATACTACCATTTGTGATTATGTTATTAGTTTTTATTTTAGCTATACTTATAAGTAGATTTACGCTAATGAAGAAAAACTGGATGTCACGTAGCAAATTGCGCTTTAGGGCTGCAAGACTTATTTCTGAGTGAAATATGTGACATCCACAGGTACCTCTCATTTTGCCCGGTTGCCCGGGGCCATATTGGTGATGCCCATGGGTAAAGTCACTTTAACTCGATGGCACACGAGAGGATTTAATTTAATTATTGAATGAATATTTTAACAAAAAAAAAACATAGTGGTAGAAAACAAGGTAAGTTTATTAACAAAAATGAATATACAAAAAAGTGTACTTACATTTTAACTACCCCTGGGGGAACCACCCCCTAGGGGAAGGAGTTGGGGCCACTCAGTACCCGGCAGAATTTTATCTTGCAAAACTCAAAACCCAACCACCATATGGTGGAGGCGCCTGGCTTCGATTCTGTTGGGTTAATTCTTCATAATTAACTCATTTTAAAAAAATTACCTCACTTGTATTTCAATAATAACAAATTTTTTCAGAGTCGAAAAATTTCTTTCCTCCTATTGAATTTAATACAGGCCACCACATGTATACAACATATTTTTATCTTAAATTTTTTAAGAAACTTAACGAACTTAAATAAAAAATTAATTTTTTATAGAATTTTTTACATTTTGATAACGTATTTTGAGATAATTAGCTTTTGTTTTACAACATTGAATGAGTACAGTGTATTTTTCATTTGATTGTAATTTGATATTATTTAGAAAGTTAGTAATTTCGCGTCATATAATTTTTGCCGTTAAAGTCTGATGGTAAAAATGAAGGGTACAAAAATAATTTAGGGGCAGTGAAATAAGAAATGAATTAGGGGTTTCTTTATATCGCCACAATAGTATTAATGAAGGCAAATGCTTTTTATTGAGGATCTATAGATTTTGGTTACGTACTTTGATAATTAATTTTACTACTAACTATTTCGCACAGTAGTTATGCTTAACTTATTAGACATTTTTTCATGAACTTACGTTACGTTGGCAAAATAGATTTTCTTGAAATTCATTAATTTACTCTGTATTATTTCTATGTGGCGTGATTTAATTTTTCATTAACATTGATTTTTTGATTTATTGATTTTTTTTAACTGAATATTAATTTTACTTGATGGTAAACACTATTACTTGTTTTAATTTTTTGTCCCAATTTATTGTGGATTTGTCAAATTTCGGCAGAATTAGGGCGAAAACGTCAGATTTCCTTAGCTTAAATTTATTTTAAAATCTTTATTTGCTTTTGGTTGTATCAGTAAATTGAAAAATTTAGTGACGAAGTGATTTGTGGTACTGACGTAATTATCTTGTAATTCATATACATATAAATTTTTTTGTGCCAATGGGCTCGTTCGGCATTTTTTTTATTTCATAAATCGAAAGTGCAAGTATAAAATAATGGATCTGCAAAAAATCAGAATCTTATTCGCACATTTAATATCCTAAAAACTATTACAAATCTCCACCTCGCGAAAATGGGGCGTGGTCAGGCGCTACGTCACTATACGCACAGACTCGGCGATCTCAATAGACTTGATGCTCCTTAGTTGTTATAATTATAAGTGTTTTCGAAGTACTGCTTGTTTTGCTTACTTCTTGACAGTAGGGGAGTACGATTTGGTGGAATGTCAAAAAATTCCAATTATCTCTCGCTCCTGTCGGGACGAATTTTCGATTTTGATCATACAGTTTACGATTAGGATTCATCGCCAACATTTTCCTTTCCATAGAGACATATAGAACGAACTTCCACTCAATGTATTTATTTAGTTACCAGCGTTTGAAAATTTCATGTTTTTCGACCTTTCAGGTTAAATTTGAAAGGTCCCAGAAAGCCACTTTTCTTATGTCACTTGTGTATAGTGACGTCACAAATGGGCGCTTGGTTTTTGCAACTAATTTCAACTCCTTATATCTCGAGAATGGAAAAGGTTAATAATACGAAATTTTAAGTCCATAATGAGAATATCGAGTACTATATGAAAAAGCATAAAAACCATATAAAAAGAATATCATGGAAGAAGCCCATAGTTATTCTCTCCCTAGAGCCCGCCTACCTGGCTAGAGACAGCTTAGCAACAATTTTCTTTTTTGATTTTTTTTTAATAACTGCTTGAAAAATCTACTCTCTTCCCCAGCCTGGATCGCAGGTGGAAGAATTATACATTTAGTTAATACACGATGGTAAATTAATACCCTTGGTTAGAACCTACCTATCTGGCTAATCGAGTTTAATTTCCATCTATACCCCTGCAGTTGTATGAGAATATGTTCTAATGTTTCATGAGAATATTATTCCCGACAGTACTCCGAAGTTGACTTGTTTTTGAGTTGAATAAATAAAGTAAAATTAGAACCGCAATTCCAAGGTGGTTTTTCTGAAACTGTCATCAGAGAGAGAATATTTTCAAAGTCAACATTGTAAATCGTCTGGCAAAATGCCAGACGATTTACAATGTTGACTTTTTAATTTCAGAAGTAACACCTTAATGCCACACTTTCTTTTCGAATATTTTAATGTTCTCCTACAATTTAAGTGACATCCTTATTGATTTTTCTTTAATAGGAAAGGTAACTCTGATTTTTTTTAAATACATTTTTCCCTAAATATGCTATAGAGAGCATTATTTCACATGAAACGGCCAATCCATGGTCTTATTTAGTCCTATTTCTTCTGCATCTGGTTTTTCTGTTCCGTTTCTGAATTAACCAATTCCGCCATTGTGTTCGTGATATTTTTTTTTTTTGGAACAAACTTTAGTTGGGCTGCTGTCTTACATGTTTAAGTACATATTTACCGGAACCAAATAAATATAAGCTGCCTGCATGCCATTTCAGGTCTTTCAAGGATCCAGTATGCTCTGCATTTTTGTACATTTCTTCAAGGGTATTTTTTTTATTCAATATTAAAACATGATTAATATCACCACGAACAGCAAACTCCTTTGAATTATTTAATGATATTCTATTAACATTAACATCGAAACAGTGCAATACTGAAATAAATTCCTTAAGTTTTCTTCTATCTAATGTATCATACAGACACTGTACCTCGTGTCACAAAAACCGAAACCCCAGCCTGGGTCATTAAATTTCCTATATTTTTCTATAAATCATTTATTCGATTTCTCATTTCATCAATTCTAATTAGTATTTGTTCCGGCATATTTTGAAATTTATTTTGAATTGTTTGTAACAAGCTTTGAATATATTGGGTTAATTCTTGAACATACCAAATCTAAAACATATTCTTTATAGGATTTTGCAAACAGCGGAAAGAAAAACTATCTATAAGAACTAAAAGAAATTAATTTATTTACCTACCTTGTCTTTAAAAATTGTTCCATTCTAATGACTTACATTTTCATAAAATCTCATTCAGTTTCTTGGAAATTTCAGGCCTTTGTTCTCATTTTTAACTGAATTTACATATCGTAGGGGATCATGTAGATACTAGTTTAACCCGCCTAGCCATAGGGGACTATGTTGGATGCTAGTGTTATAATGAGAATGGCAAATAAGAATTTTTACTTGTTAGCATAACCAGAAGTCAGGTTATCGAAAGAATGCAAAGATTTCATTAATATTTTTACATATAGTTTTTCTTTTAGTTCTCATAGATAGTTTTTCTTTCTGCTGTTTGCAAAATCCTATAAAGAATATGTTTCATTACTATAAGCAAACAAATAATAAATAATTCACTTTTAAACATACCAAATCTCGTATATTTTTCTATAAATCATCAATTCAATTCCCCTTTCATCAATTCTAGTTGGTATTTTGTTCCGACATATTTTGAAATTTATTTTGAATTGTTTGTTACAAGCTTTGAAAATATTGGATTAATTCTTGAACATGCGAAATCTCTTATATCTTCCATCAATCATCGATTCGATTTCCCATTTCATCAATTCTAGTTAATATTTGTTCCGACATGTTTTGAAATTGATATTGAATTGTTTGTTACAAGCTTTGAATATATTGGATTAATTCTTGAACATACGAAATCTCTTATATTTTTCTCTAAATCATCAATTCAATTCCGCTTTCCCCAATAGTGGGAAATTTATTTGTAATTTTATAATATATGTCTTTTATTTTGTGTATTATATTTGTATATTTGACTGATCTTATGTTTTTGATCTTATTTTTATATTTTATATTTTAACAATTGTAATTTTATAATGTTTGTTTTTCATTCTGTGTATGTGTTATATTTATATATATTATTTATGTATTAGGATTTACCTATTTACAATAAAGTTATTATTATTATTCTAGTTGGTATTTGTTCCGACATATTTTGAAATTTATTTTGAATTGTTTGTTACAATGTTTGAATATATTGGATTAATTCTTGAACATACGAAATCTCTTATATTTTGCATAAATCATCGATTCGATTTCCCATTTCATCAATTCTAGTTAGTATTTGTTCCGACATGTTTTGAAATTTATTTTGCATTGTTTGTAGCAAGCTTTGAAAATATTGGGTTAATTCTTGATCTTGAACATACCAAATCTCTTATATTTTTCTATAAATCTTGAATTCAATTCCCCTTTCATCAATTCTAGTTGGTATTTGTTCCGACATATTTTGAAATTTATTTTGAATTGTTTGTAACAAGCTTTGAATACATTGGGTTAATTCTTGAACATACCAAATCTCTTGTATTTTTCCATAAATCATCGATTCGATTTCCCATTTCATCAATTCTAGTTAGTATTTGTTCCGACATATTTTGAAATTTATTTTGAATTGTTTGTAATATTGGCTTAATTCTTGAACATATCATATCTCTTATATTTTTCTATAAATCATCGATTCGATTTCCCATTTCATCAATTCTAGTTGTTTTATGTAAATGGGAATCATATTTTATTTATTACTTTGATTGTTCCAGCTTCCTAAGTTGCATTACCAATTTTTTAAAGATTTTTTATATTAAACATACTTGATTTTTTGCTGTTTTTGTTTTCTTTGAATATTGTGTCAATAATAAAATACGAAATATGTAATTTTCTTTTTATGGAAAATATAAATAACACAGTAATAGCCAATTGTATAAGCTTTTTTTACCCCACATCATGCGGTTCGTTGTTTAAAAGTACAGGAAGAATATTTTTGCCTCTTTTGCCCCTAAAAAAAATTCTCTAGGAGAGAAAACAAAGTCACTGTAGAAAAATAATGAGAGTTTAGTTAGTTTAAGTTAATTCCTTATTCCTTATTTCGTGCATAAGTTGGGTTTTGAGTTTTGCAAGATAAAGTTCTGCCGGGTACTACGTGGTCCCAACTCCTAGAGAGTGGTTCCCTCAGAGGTAGTTAAAATGTAATTACACCCTTTTGTATATTCATTTTTGATAATAAGCTTGTACCTTGTTTTCTACCATTATGTTTTATTTGTTAAAGTATTCATTTAATAATTAAATTAAATCCTCTCATATGCCAAGGGAGTTAAAGTGTACATACCTAAATTAAAATGAAAATTCAAACTTATTCATCGCAAAATTTCCCAAACCTTTTGCCGTAAGTTGAAATTTGGCATGGATGTTCTTTTTTGGTCTAGGCACGAGATTTTAAAAAATTATTTATCGCAAAAATGGTTAGTTTTCTGAGAAAATGCTTAAACACTTGACCAGTTTCATAATGTTTAACATATTTTAACATTTTTGCCATAATACAGGATGTCTAGAAAAAGCTGGGCATATATGAACTGATAAAATTATAACAATCCTGTGTGAACAAAGCTGCAGATACATGTTAGTATGCAATAAAATCGAAATATACCTATCTGTTACTTTTAGCATATAGAACCTTAATTAATAATTTGTAGAACAGTTCAATACCCAAATGAAAGTAAGAGAAACTTGGAACGGTAGAAAAAAATTAATATTACCTGTAATTTTTACGAAGTTATGGTTCCCATGATGAACATTTAATTCCAAAATGATTTTACCTAATATGAGGCCAAAACATTACCGTTTGCTGTGGGCACAACAACGGGATGACTATTGGGTGGATGCATTGGCAAGTGAGTTGTTTGCACAATATTACTATTAGAATTTTGTTGCTGTTGCTGCTGTTGTTGTTGCTGCTGCTGTTGTTGTTGCTGCTGCTGTTGTTGTTGCTGCTGCTGTTGTTGCTGCTGCTGTTGTTGTGCCTGACTTACTTGCACTTGGGGTATTTGAATACTCCCATTATTTACTTGAGGGTTTTGTTGTTGTTGAGGGTTACCTTGCTGCTGCACCTGGTTTACCTGCTGGTTGGTAAGATTATTCACTTGCACAGTTGTACCATTTTCGGTTGCATGTTTCCGCATATGTCTCAACATATTACCCTTTTCTACGAACGTCTTACCACAATCTGGGCACGCGTGGGGCCTGTCACCACTATGCGATCGTCTATGGGAAACTAGATGACCTTTGCACATGAAATCTTTCTCGCATAGATCACATCGAAATGGTCGCTCAGCAGCAGCTCCTTTATTATGGGATCTCTGGTGAAACAGTAAGTTGCCTTTGAGAGGGAAGGACTTCCCACATTCATTGCAGGCAAATGGACGCTCGCCAGTATGAGAACGCATATGATTAACTAAGTGCTCTTTACGGGTGTAGGGTTTATTACAAATATTACAGCAATGGGGTGTTTCTCCAGTATGCTGTCTTAAGTGGTTGGTTAAATGTTCCTTACGGGTGAAGGTCTTTTGACAAAACTCGCACCTGTGTGGGGATTCACCTGAAAAAAAAATGGTAACGTTACATAAGCTATACGTACATAAACATGTTCCAAAAAGTTATAGTAATGTAAAATAAACATTTTGGCTACACTAATACAAAGGACCCCGCACATATCTAATGGAAAATGGCTTTAGGTGGAAAGCCACCAAAAACAATTTTCGATAAGATTGGTGCAGGGTCCTTTCAGTAGCCAGCATTTAATTTTAGATCAAGCCCCACTTCCATTGGAAATACAATTTTCCGATAAATAATTAAGTTTTAATTTGTTTTGTATGTTTGAACCACATTAAATAAGCATAGGATATTATAATCTCATGTAGTCTAAATACACGACTGAAATTTAAAAAATCATGTTTGGCTAACACTCTTATTATAAAAATAGAATATACAATGTGTTTATAAACCAATGGCATTAAATTAAGTGAAGAGATGATTAAAAGGGTTTTCATTGTCTTCCGATGATGCCAACGTGGTTGGGGAAACGTGTGTTCTATGTTACTATTCCACTGGAGTGCTTTAGTGCTGTAGTGTTTTGGCGTCTATGAAAACTGTTTCAGATGCAACATTGAGGGTTCTAGCCCTCTCCAGGACTTCTTACTGCACTTTCTTGTCTTGCATCAACTGGAGTTGTGGACAAGGTAATTCTTTTTCCTCTATACATACATTTGAATATTGCTTGAATTTTCTTTAATCCTTTCATTGCAAGAAACGGATACATCCGAAAAAAAAGTCGTGACCGCTGTGCATAAACCGGATAGTTGTGGGAGGCTAGAGGTATGATATATTGCAAGAAGCGAACGACAACGTACATTTTATTACGTTCATATGGTGTCAAAACACCAAAGTATTAGAACCCCACTGCTAGATGGCGGTAATCACGACTGTTAAGTAGAGTGGCATTCAATTTTTTTCTTATGATCTTATTTATTAATGTTGATGATGTGGCTGTCCCATTTGAGATTATATTTAATTGTCACACCAAGATCAATTTGAGATTCTGTGGATGTTATGGAGCTGTTATTCAGGTGGTATTCTAATTGAGACTTACTTTTCCCGATATTTATTGATGTTCAAGTTTATTAACCAATTTTTTGTCCAGTCGTAAATTTTATTGAGATCGTTTTGTATTTGTTCACTTGCTTCAAGAAGGTTCTTGAATATTTTCGTGTCATCTGAATATAGACTTATACAGGATAATTGCACAAGTAAACCAAGTGGTAAACCACTGTCACCAGTCACTACAAATTTTAGGCAGTCAAGTAAATAGTCACGGCAGTCAAGTTGGCAGTCATGGCAGTTGTGGTAATGTAGTTGACAGTGGCGCAGGTGCAGTCTGGTTGGCAGTGTTGGCAAATTTTTTACAGGTGGTGACCCCTGGATGTAAAAGTTGAAACTTGAATAAAAAAAACAAAATGGAAAAAAATAACTAACCTGTATGTATCCTAACATGATTGGTTAAATGTTCTTTCCTAGTGAAAGACTTCGAACAAAAATGACACCTATGAGGTGACTCTCCTGTATGTTGTCTAACATGATTATTTAAGTGTTCCTTCCTAGTAAAAGACTTCGTACAGAAAGTGCATTTATGTGGCGACTCTCCAGTATGCTGCCTCACATGATTAACTAAGTGGTCTTTTCTCGTAAAAGCTTTAGGACAGAAATTACATCTAAATGGGGTTTCTCCTAAAAATTGAAAGAAATCAATTAGTTACAATGTCATTTGAATGTTCTTAAGGTGCATGATTACCTGTATGTTGCCTAACGTGATTAATTAAATGCTCTTTCCTCGTAAAGGATTTTGCACAAAAACCACACCTATGGGGTGATTCTCCTGTATGCTGCCTAACATGATTTAACAAATGTTCTTTCCTAGTAAACGTTTTCGAGCAAAAATCACAGCGATGAGGCGTTTCACCAGTGTGCCACATAATATGGTTCGTGAAATGCTCCTTCCTTGTAAAGGATTTACCACAAATTTCACACCTGAAATAGAAATAACTTAGATAGCTAACAATTGTAAAAGAGTATTATTTAATTAAAAGAACTATCTGGTTCAACTACCCAATGAACTTTTTTTTTTTACCTGAGGTAATCACTCACTTTCAAAAGTGATTTATTAAGGTTGTGTTTCATAGCAGCTATTGCTCATTTTAATCACAACTTCTAATATAACGCCCTTTCATTCTGTTTAGATCTGTGTAAGACTAAATTTTTTGAAATAAAGTACTATTCTATTCTATTTCACACTGATACATAGAAATTGTCTAGGTTGTGCATGAAACATCTTTATGAGTGGCTTTATGTCTTTCTGATGAGCTCCAGAATAAGGGCGAAAAACATTTCAAAGGCTAAGCATTTCCAAGAAGCAGAATGATAGATTTCATGAAAATGTAATCCATTAGAATGAAAAGTTTTTAAGACCAGGTAGATAAATAAATTCATTTTAGGCCTTTGTTCTCATTTTTAACTGAATCTTCATTATAGTAGGGGGTTATGTAGATACTAGTTTAATCTACATGGCCGTAGAGGACTATGTGGATGCTAGTGTTAGAATGAGAATTGTCAAATAAGAAATTAGACAAATTCATTTTAGGATTTTAATTTGCTAGCATAACCAGAATTCGGGGTATCGAAAGAATGCAAAGATTTCATTAATATTTTTACACAAAGTTTTTCTTTTAGTTATAGATAGTTATTTTTTCTGCTGTTTGCAAAATCCTATAAAGAATATGTTTCAATTATGTTTATTTATGGTTGACAATATTACTAACTGATTGCGAAGGGGTATGTAGAATTACCAAAAGAAATTAATAGTGTTCAGTTCCTGTATAAGCATTGGCTATGATAAATATAAAACTTTCTGGCAATACCAACAGTAATTTTTATACAAACTGGGGATAAAGTGAATTTAAGAACAATTATAGTTAATTACTTTTACAAAATCATTAGTAATATTTAGAAATACTTCATTACCATTTGGTATTTTGCTATGATCTGTCTATGGTGTGAATTAGGAATGCGTGAACAATCATTAACTCCTCAACCCTTTGAAATTTAAGAAACATCTCGGATAAAAATTGTAGGATATTAATGTAACAAAAGTCAAGTAAGGGAAGTTAAGTACGGCTATATCAGATATTAAACAACCGTTATCTTAGCATTGCAAGTCTCGAGAATCTTCCATGGCGACAATTCAGCTTATTGAAATAAAGACTAGTCATAAATAACTAGCTAAATCATTTTTGCATAGTTTCATTCGGTTTGTTAGGGCCCAGAAATATGCCCATTTAATTGCAATAGTTTATTCGGGGTCGGCAGGTTGAAGAATCACATGAAAGTAATGTAATAAATAACCATCTGAATTATGTTATGTCTGAGCAATTCGTTGTGCTTGAAGATGAAGAACCGACACTAATCAAACACATGTTAGTTAGATTTTCAAGACTAAAGTAGTTGATTCAGGGAACATTCCAAAAAACAGATGTATTACTTCCACATCCACGTAGTGGATTGGAAGTATAGCAATCGCAAAAAAATTTTCAAAAATTTTTATTCGTGAAATAGGTTTAGAATGTCATGAAACGTCGAGATTTTAAATTTGAGCGAAAAAAAAATTTCTGTCTGTCGGTCTGTCTGTAACTTTTTTTGTCCGCACGTTTTCTCCGGAACGGTTTGAGATATTGACTTGAAATTTTGTACACGTATATATTATGACGAGATCTGAAACTGGATTGTTTTTTGAGGAAATCCGGTGAAGGGTTGTGGGTTAAATAGTTGAAAATAGGGAAAAATAAGTAAAGCAAGCTTGTAAGAGAACAGACACTTGAAATTTGGTGTATGTACTAGAAGTTAAGGCCTAAGATTTTTTTATAACATCTTTCAACCCCCCACCACCCCTACCCCATTAATGGGGTTGATAAAATAAAGTTGAGATTTTCATTTGAAATTTCGTACACGTATGTATTATAACGACGTCTGAAATTAGATTATATTTTGAGATGTTTCCGTTGAAGGGTTGGGGGTTAATTTGGGGTAAATAGGGGAATATAAGTAAAACAAGTTGGTAAGAGTACAGAAACTTGAAATTCGGTATACGTACTAGAAGCCAAGGAGTCAGATTTTTTTATAATATTTTTCAACCCCCATCACCCCTACTCCAATATGAAAAGGGTTGATTAAATAAAATTGAGATATTCAGTTGAAGTTTGGTACACGTATGTATTATGACGACATCTGGAACTAGATTATAATTTGAGATGATTCCGTTGAAGAGTTGGGGGTTAAATAGGGGTAAATAGGGGAAAATAAGTAAAGCAAGCTGGTAAGACCACAGAAACTTGAAATTCGGTGTATGTACTAGAAGCCAAAGCGTCAGATTTTTTTATAATATTTTTCAACCCCCACCACCCCTACTCCAATATGAAAAGGGTTGATTAAATAAAATTGAGATATTCATTTGAAATTTGGTACACGTATGTATTATAACGACATCTGGAACTAGATTATAATTTGAGATGATTCCGTTGAAGGGTTGGGGGTTAAATAGGGGTAAATAGGGGAAAATAAGTAAAGCAAGCTGGTAAGACTACAGAAACTTTAAATTCGGTGTATATACTAGAAGCCAAGGTCTCAGATTATTTATAATATTTTTCAACCCCCACCACCCCTATTTCATAATTACAAGGGTTGATAAAATAAAATTGAGATATTCATTTGAAATTTGATACACGTATGAATTATAACGACATCTGGAACTAGATTATTCTTTGAGATGATTCCTTTGAAGGGTTCGGGGTTATTTAGGGGTAAATAGGGGGAAATAAGTAAAGCAAGCAGGTATGACTACAGAAACTTGAAATTCGGTGTATGTACAAGAGGCAAAGGCCCCAGATTTTTTGATAATTTATTTCAGCCCCCACCACCCCTACTCCATTATTCAAGGGGTTGATAAAATAAAATTGAGATATTCACATGAAATTTAGTACGCATATGTATCATAACGACATCTGGAACTAGATTATATTTTGAGATAATTCCGTTGAAGGGTTGGAGGTTAAATAGGGGTAAATAGGGGAAAATAAGTAAAGCAAGCTGGTAAGACTACAGAAACTTGAAATTCGGTGTATGTACTAGAAGCGAAGGTCTCAGGTTTTTTTATTAGTATTTTCTATTTCTCCCCACCACCCCCACTCCC